>CM038217.1:111951519-112266519 GCA_021442155.1 Cymbidium sinense
AAAAATAATATTAAATCACAAATTATACGTTATTAAGCAATATTGATGAAATAATCAAGTTTACACATAAAAAAGTTCTTTACTAATTTAAAAAGTCAAATTTGTTGAATATATAAAAATATTTGGTTATTTAGTGTAAATTATCTCAACTAAAAAATCTTGAATTCAAATTCTTATACATATATTATATGCAATATTCTAATATATATATCCATAAGAATAATAATTCTAAGAAAACTCTCTTTTATTTCTAATACAATAGGAGAAATTTGACCTACCAAACTTATGCTGACAAATCCAGCCAAGCGAACTTAGCTTTACGTAGGCTCTTGCTTAGCTCAAACTTATTATAGGCTTGATATTTGTGTGCATATTTTAAAATATTAGACTCAATCTTTACTCAATTCAAAAATCTAGCCTAGCTAGAGCCGGCCTATATTTTAAATTCATTAAAGGAATTAAAAGAAATGGGAAAGCATGACAGGAGCATGCGGTAATCCCCAATGAAAACTTTAATTAGGTAAAGATATTCCAATTAAATTTTAATAAAAAAATATATCATTAATTATTTTTTCAAATAAAAATAATACGAGTTATAAAATAATTTATATTACAATTATCTTAGAATAAATTAAACTGAATTAAAATATGTCATGATAAAAAATTTGATTACAATAAACAATGAATGCGGTCAAAAAATAAAAGAGCCCTGATGAACCTATGAAGAAGTCTTCAACAAAAATCAATAATTATGAATATATATTACAATAACAGAGCTCAGATGTTCTGTACAAAGCAGTACAACACACTAATATTACAAAGAAACAAACATAGCACAAATGTTACAACCCAAACCTATATATTCTCCAGCCAAGCAATCACCTTTTTAAACCCCAAAAAAAACAATCAATTTACTCTCACTTCAAGCACCCTAACACAATTATCTCCTCCACAAGAAGCAAGCTGCATGATTTTTGAATCCCCCATATCATCAGACCTCCAAGCCAAACGGTACACCATATGCGAGGTAAGGATCGAATCGCATCAGAAGCATTAAGTATGGATTGACCTCACCGAAACATTCCATAGTTCAATCAGGCCATCGCCCATGCCGCAGGATTCCGAGGACCGACAAACCAAGCCAAGATAAGGCGTAAGCTGAACACTGCCCCTTGAAGATTGGCTGCTTGTAAGAGGTAGAGCTATCGATAGCCCAGATCTTGACAGACTTGTCCCTTGATCCAATTGCAAATTGGTGGCAGAAGGGGCTCCATGAGCAAGCTCATATTATTCTTTTGTGTGCCTCTTGTGTGATCAGTCGATGGTTGGTTTACTTTATCTCCTAGAATAAAAAAATTTCTTCTCATGAAAAGTAGCAGTAAATTGAAAAAAAAAAGAGAGAGCAAATTATTAATATGTGATTGATCACTTCATATATTGCAGACTGTGCTCTTACTCGGTTACTAAAACTTACGATTGTTTAGATTAGAGATGACAAGTTAATTAGGTTCTCATGATAGTCATGGTTTTATTATAGGGCTATAAAATATATAAGTCTAATAAATTTGCAACCAAAGAAACCAAAGAAAAGGAAGGTACCAGGAATATACTTGTGATTGCATTTAGCATGAACCAACTATCCAAAATAAGAAATGTAATCTGCTTGCATAGTAGATTAAAATTTTAGATGGAATTATATTGCCTCAAAATTGATTTGTGAAACTAACACAAAATCTTGGGGGCCATTTAGGATCACTTTTATATTTATATTTTATTTTATTTATGTTTTGATTCAAAATAAAATATGTTTGATGATAATATTTATTTTTAAAAACACTCATAACATTTAAATATTGTTTAAAATGTTTTTAAGAATAAGAATACTTACATAAATAGCAGAAAATTCATGCATTTAGATATATGACATCTAAAGCTTAATATTTAAGAATATAATATTTTTTCTATATAATAAAATGTATATTTCACTGTAAAAAGTTAATGATGATAGAATTTTTGATGTAATGTTAAAGATTTAGTTATTAGATACATAAATATATAAGAATTGTGTACTCTATATGTAAAAGCTCATTTAAAATAATATTATTTACTTTTAAAATAAAATAATTAAAATATATACTACACAAATATATTTTTTAAAAAAAATAAAATAAAATTGATCTCAAATAATGTGAAATATCTGTTCGGTTTGGAAAGTTAGAGGTTCGAGCATCGTCGTGAAAGATCTAGTTTTTCTTTTGTGCATCATTGTCAAAATAATTCAATCATGTTCTATTCTCTTTTAAAAGCCATAATTATCAAATACACTGCAGATGGACAAACCAAGCAATGTGGTTTGATCTAGATACCTACAGTGCTGTAAGGTAACTCAGAAATGGAATAGATTGAAGGCAAGCCATTTCTTCCCAACTAATGAAGGAAATGAAAATATGTACCAGATTTCTCGATCGCAAAGATGGAGAACTGGCGATCCCTCGAAGCAGCCAAGAGGAAAGAATCATCATGAGAAAATTCAATTTTGGTTACTGTTAAACTATGAGACTGCAAACGACCAACTGCCTTCCATGATGCAACTTCCCACAGCCATATTTCTGCAACTGCTACCGACTGTGCCTGCAGGAGGGAAGAACTAAAACTAGTAATACAAGGTAAAAGTTTCAGGAGATTCAAAACCTCAGTTAACATAATAATGAAAATTAAATATTGAACCATTTATTTTAAAATATACATGTGGACGTCGAGTATTCACAGCAATTTATAAGAAAGAGGTTACTGCCACAAATTTATGTTCAACCCTGCAGTTCACAAGAGCTTCACAAACATTATGCATACAACAATAAGCCTTTATCCCACTTGCATGGGGTTGGCTACATGAATCATTTTTCTCCATTATGTCCTATTAAGTGTCAAATTCCTAATAAAATAAGGTCATTTTTTATACCACCTAAATAACTCTTTTTAGGTCTACCTCTATCTTTCTTAGCATAAGTCGAATCTAATAAATCTATTCTCCTAATCGCCATCAAATGATCGACATTTTATGTGACCAAACCATCTAAAGTAACTCCCTAATCTTATTTGCCACTAGCATTCAACCTTTTCACATATATATTTGTTTTGCCTTTTGTCTCTAAGTGAAAACCACTTATCCACCGAGCAATCCTCATCTCTGCAACACTTAATTTTATACTTAGATTTTGAAAAATTTTATCAACATATCTTCATGGTGATAGTTTAATGCAAAGTTAGCACACAACGCTTTACCAAAAAGAAAATTGGAATAAAAAAATAGAAGAACAAGTTGATCCCTTTAGGGCCTTGAGTTAATACCAGATAAAATACTTGAATCACTAGTAAAGGTGGTCTAGTTTTGACACCTGAAGGATATGGATGTAAGTATCAGAAAAGGAAGGGTTTTAGGTAGCCTTTGCAAAAGAACAATAAATTACGTAATATGCGATTTGATACAACAATTACTTTCTAAGTTTATAACCATTTTGGGAATCATCCAGCAACGGGCAGGCATCAATCTCATCTTTACCAAGTCTTAGAATCACATGGAGCTATATTTATGGCAAAGAGATCACACAGAGAAAACAACTTGAAACATCTATCACAGACAAATTTCCCAAGAGCAAGTTTCCAAAACTGTAACATCAATAAGCATAAGAATTTCCAGAAGGGGGAAAACACGAGATATGAACTATAGCTTAATTTGTATTCAATTTTATCCAAAGCAGTAGATGTAAATGCTCCATAAAAAATTGCCACACAAAAGTACTTCATCAAATTTAAGTTCTTATAAATGCATTAGAGCTACCATTTTTCATAGAGTCTGCAATCATTGTATGCTGAGAAAGCTAAAATTTTCTATGGCGCACTAAATTTATAAACTTCCTGGTTTATAAAGAAACTTTGTTTCCTTTACTAATCAAAGATAGAGATAAAATGCCCGTATTTGAGCTTTATAATGTCAAACTTAAACTAGTAAAAAGGGTTTCATTTCTCAATTTAAAGCAAAAAACTAATCACCCGACATGAACGTAGGATGCATCCAAACAAAGTAGAAGCAGGGAATTAGGGCACAATAAGGCATGTGAGCCTATTGTTGCTCTCTCTCTCCGCTATCAAAGATTAAAACACATGGTGGTCATAATGCTTCTCGACCTCTATCCTGAATCAAGAAGATTCCCACCACTTGCTTCTTTCTCTCCAGAAAGCTTAACTTAGTGCCTCTACAGCTCTACCTGATGACAGGAGACCAAGGATCCCTTCGAAGATCTCAAACATCTGGTCCACCATCTACATCTTTTTTTTTTTTTTTTTGCTTGTTTCTTTAAATGAACAAAGAATTAGATTTTACATATCAAGAGTTTAACTCTGTGAAAGAATTGATATAATTGGAATTCATGAAGTATTTATATTTGACTAGATCTAAATAGATTTTATGAAGTTTCTTACTTTGAATCCTTTGTATAAATATAACTCTAAGGCATCTAAAATCATTGAGCATTAAGGATTGCAATAAGCATTCTCGTTTTCTTTAGCTCGTGTGTGTTGGTTGGAACTTGGCAGCATATAATTCAAATGCATCTCTAGTGTTAATGACTACTCTTGGGGGATGTTTCCTTCTACTAGTACAACGCATGACTCTTCCTTTTAGGTGTGTAAACGAGCCGAGTAAAACCTTTATTCGTGTTCTGCTCGAATTGTTCGGAATGACTCATATAGACTAGAAAAGAATCGAAAAGCAATAATCTCAAAAATCTGTAAGAGAGAGTATTTAAACCTAAACCAATCTTTTGCATGACAAAGCTCCAATCATTAAGTCATGATATATATATATATATATATATATATATATATCTCTGTGTGTGTGTATGTGTGTGTGTGTAATATAATATAATATAATGTAAATTTTTATTTCGAGCTAAATCAAGCTGAACATAATCGAACGAAAGATTGTTCTTATTCGGCTCGCTTGCTTAACGAACGAGCCGAATGCGAGCCGTTTGCATATACTCATAATATTTGTGTGAAATTTCAGATCTTGATGATTATAAAGTTAGAGTTTTGAATGAATGATGTGTTTACTATTTGTTAATTAAAAGTAGCTGACATTTACTAAAGTTAATAATTGGTAAACTACATATTGTGATTCCTTTTATATGTTGTCCTTGTGTATCTCATCCTACTTGCATTAATAAATCTAAAATCTTAGTAGGCTTACATCATCTCTCCGAGCAGACCAAAGGTCTTTGTTTCAAAACTTGGAAAATGCTTATATTCTTTAATCCAATGATCCTAATCAGGACTAATTCAAGACTAACTCAACATCCCTAGTTAATTATGAAATTCACTAATCTAATTCCTAGCATTTAATATGTAGGCAGGACAATTCAAGTTCCTCTATTAAAATATGAATCTTTAGAAAATTTCATCCATGCTCTATTTGTCATGCATACTTGATTAGCATCCCTAATGTATTAAAAAGCCCATCATGCCTTGGTGAAATTATAAAAGCACCATGATGATGAAGATCATTTGATTTTACTTGACCTGTAAGGGATTTCATTGGAACCATAGCTCAGCAGTTCATCATAAGATGGCATAGAAACCAACAACAAGTAAGTGAGAATAGAATAGCCTTTGAAAGTATGAAGCTTTTCAAATATGCATCATACTTAATGAAGCACATAGTTTACCTTGCATGATGAAGCAACAAGCTTCCCCTCATGATCACAGCACAGTGAAAATAGCTCATTCCCATGGTCATAAAGTTTGTGAGAGTGTGCCAGGCTAGTTGTTCTTCAACTGGAGGTTGATTCAAGACAACTGGCACAGCATCTGGAATTGTTTCCAATGAATCTGGGATGTCCTCCATCTTATTGGAGGCCACATTTACAGCTGGATTGAATGATCTTTACAATAGGTATAAGCCTAATTAATCACAGGGCATAAGCACGTGAAAAATATACACTTGAAATAAAAGTTTATAAAATAAATAAAATCCAAGTGAAAATATTTTATCATGCTTTTGTGCGTACATACATGCATAAAAATATATAGCAAAAAAACACCACTCTATGGCTGGAAATGACTTGAGTGCAAGCAAATTTGCATCAATTCAAGTTTTAAGTACATGTGCATCTAAATTGAGTGAGTGAACATGAGTGAAAACTCTACTTTGTCCTCGCTGGATTTTGACAATAAAGTCTCCACAATAAGAATCAAAACCATAGAGCTTGATCAACAATGAAATTTTTTTGAAAAGCTTCAAGATAATAAAAAGATGTCAATAAGTTTGGTTGAAAAGCAATAACAACAACAAGCCTTTATCCACTACATGGGATCTACATCAATCCCTCTTCCATTGTATCCTATTAAGTGTCAAATTTTCATTTAATTGTAATGAAATAAGATCATTTTATACTACGGCCAAGTCTTCCTAGGTTTATTTTAATTTTTTATTTATTTTAATTTACTGTTTGTTATAAACTCACTGTTAAGAAAAAAAAGTATAAATATATAATTAAAAAAATCCTATTTAATTTTATAGTTTGAAGGTCTATATGCTTCCCATGTAGTAGGTAAAAATTACTCACAGTGTCGTGAGACACTACCATGCACGCTTCCCATAAGCGTGGGAATGCCTTAAGATTACGTAAATTTCACGCTGGCGACGACGGGCGTCACTTGGATTTTAAACTAATTTGACCACAGGAAATCGAATGTATAAAACCTTTAAAATTTGAAATACTCAAGATAAGCATAATTTGACTAATAAAAATAAAACATTAAGTTAAGACAAAAAAACATACAAAAAGAAAAAACAAAAAAATACTTACTTGAAAAAATAGATGCTCGAGCAAAATTCTTCCTTTGAATTGGAAGGTAGAATAATTTAAATTTCAAATATGTGTGAAAAGTATAGTGAGCTATTTGCCTCTTATTTACAAGGGAGAAAAGAGCAATTTCTATTAATGGCATTCAATCACCATTTATGACAATCTAAATCCCATTAAATGATCATTCATGAAAATTAATAATAGCTTAAATGGCTATTCAAGAGAATGAGAAAGACGCATTAATCTTGTGAAGCATATTTTGCTACATAATGTGCAGGGATACACAACTAATATGCATCTTTTATTTTATTATTGGGTGATCCTAAAGAAATGACATATGGGTGTATATGGCTCTAAAGCTAATTACATGTCCATAGTATCACACTAAAATACATGAGAATAATTTAAAGATTTAAATAATACTCATATTTTAGGATAAATTGGTGCCTAAAATCATTACACAAGGATGTGTATAATCAACCAAACCTTACAAATGTTAATCATGCACGACATGAGGCAATTAGAAAATTAAAATTAGTCTTTTATGCATGTAATTAACAAGATTAATCAGATGCATGCATTATAGGTAGCATCAACCTGAGTCTAGTGCTCTAAAAAGCATGTAAATGCTCATAAATGGCCTATATGTTTTATGAGGAATTTCTCAAAGTATAATTCAATTGCCTTGAAAAGCATGAAGTCTCTCAAATTACTCAAAGATTAATTATGCTAGAAACCCACATGGGCCCCGACACTATGCTGAATGTTTAAACTTAATGCGAGGATATGCTTCCTAGGATCTTAAGACCCTCCGTTAACAAACTTAAAACTCTAATGATATTATTATAATATCTTCAACCTAATAAAACATCTGAGAAACTAATTATGTTATATGACAGCAGATCTGATCCCCTATTATTAAATTAACAGAGTCGACAGGATCTGAAACAGCGAAACAATATACTCACCACGATGATGGCTGTGCTGAATGAAAATTTCAACCGGAGGGATTACTTTCATCAAAATGTGATTATTATTTCAAATCAAATTAATATAACTTAAATATCAATCCAAATGAGAAATCTGATGAATTATTAACCTCAAAACGATTAAATGAAAATCATCAAGTTAAAAAAAACTTAAAGCAAAATGCAATTAATCCACCTTCCGCAACTGTTTGTCGGAGCTAACAAATTAAGAAAACTCAAGCTCACAAAGGAGCCAATGTCAAGTCGAGTGCACATCTATATTCATACTCAATCAATCTAATGCTAATAAGGACGTGACGTGTCCTTCCTGACCACGCTGCCAAGAGCCCACACGACGAGCTTATGACTAGTCCTCGATAATTGTCGCCAAATGACTCCACTATATCACTTGCCAATGCGTACTCATATGCTTCCCCAATGGCTCCGCTTTTTGAGTGTAACTATGGATGAGAAAAAAAGCCTCTATCGGACTTAAACTTGTCTCCTGACAAACATCACCCTGTTCTACGAGGTTCCTGAACGACGCAACCCATGGCTCGACAAGGATCCTTCCACCTCCGACCAAGTAGACCAGGACCACGCCGATAACTAACCATGGAATCTAGACGCACGCCATCGCTCCTCAACCATCCGCTTTAAGCTAAAATGATGAATTTCATAAATTCTAAATCCCAAATTTCAAAACTCCATATGCTGCTACTATACACTACGCATTAAGCGATCTAATGATTAGCCTTAATCGAAAGTTCTCTCTCATCATCGAAGAATAATTAACTATGGAGATTACCATGGAAACCTAACCAAATCTAAAGTTCTCACAAACGCGGGTGAAATCTCCAGTGGTCTTATCTACTATTTCATCTATCTTCTGAAAATTACACCGACACTTTAAATTACTCTCTTCATCGAGAGATCGGTGGCGAATTTTCGGAGCCCACAAAACTAAAATGGTTTTCAATAATTTTTGTCATCATATACTCATTACATGGGGATAAACGACCTTGATTTATCATTTGGAAGCTTGGAGACTTAGGTACATCAGAAAATAAAGATTGAGAGTAAAAAAATAGTTTTCAGCTGTAGACTACAGTAACTCAAAAATTGGATGTCTAATCAAATGAAAACATATAGGAAAGTAATATTGCTAGTTTATTTTGATAAAATTTTCTAATTTATTATTATGGTGCAAGTGGAAATTCATGGTTGAGATTAATTTTCAAAGGTTTTGCAAGCTTACCAAGTGAATATATAGGCTTCTGTGAAAGCCCAAGAGCAGACATATTTGCACCCAAAATCTGTACATCTTGCAGATCCTCAAAACTATAGTTTTGGAGAACAACATGGTTATGAGTTTTCAAAAATGATAGAGGAGCTTCAAATACTCTTGCAACTTTTTCTTCGGCTCCACTAACAAATTTGTGATTTCCTGTCCCCTTTATAATGGCCACACAATTGATGTCATGCCCGTGAACTTGTGGCCGTGCTATTTCATGCCAAGGAACCCTAGCCCCATGGCATACTTCATCTCCCCATGGTGAAAAGATTCTAGTTGTCTGCAGCCATAGTTAACAACATAGTTAACTAAAATCTAAAAACAATAAATAAGAAAAATAACCAATAAAATCAATTACCACAATCAGCCAAAACATGAAACATAGAAATAATAAATCTCGTGAAAGGATTGGTGAAAAATTTTCAATCAGCTTGCAAGGTAAGATGTGCTATAACTAGATTCGGATATTTATTTTATGTTTTAAGAGAAGAAACCTCCAACTTGATTGTGTCTTACAACATATACAGATTCAATATTATAATTACCATAAGTTTGTTGTGAGAAAAACAAAATTATGCATTAACAATAAAGAAATATCAAATTAAATGATTTAAAATTTTAAATGACAGTTTACAACAAAAATATGCCATTAAATATTTTAACTTATCCTATGTGACACAATTAGATACATCAAAAGAGAGAGGAGATACTCCGTAGGAATTTTCTAAGGTTGGCGAGCAATGAGAAGGAAGAAAATCAAAGGATGGATCAGAAAGAGAATTATCGTAAAAGAGAGATCCCCTTTGACTCAATAAATTAGAAGGAATATCATATAAACCAAGAAAAATGTTGGTAGCACTCAACCCCATTTGTAGTTTTAAAGAAAGCAGGATGCCACATAACTGAATATACCCAGTCTTCGTGTCCCACAAGAAGTGATTCTAGTGACACTTGATAGCACATATTCCCTACCATAAATAGAGGTCCTTCAATAAAGGATGTCAAACCTATATCTTCCTTGCGATATGGCACATCAGGTGAAGAACCACGTAAGGACAGCTTCCATATTCGTATTGTTTTGTCCTTAGATGAACTCACAAGAAAAATGCTCTTCTTCTCACCATCCAAACAAATTGGTAAAGAAAAATCTAAACTTCTGATCCAGTCAACGTGGGCTTTCAGCTCACAAACATGCACAAACTGTATACAGCAATTCAATATTAGTCAAGGGAATGGCACTGTAAAGATTACTAAGACATGAATGACAATTCACTGGCCTTTCCCTTATGACCACCACAATAAAGATGGATCTTGTTGTCTAAGCCTCCAGTTGCTAAAACTATATTTTCTTTATCATCGGGCAGTTCTGTCAAGGACAATGCAACCACTGGTTTTGAACCTGCTGAAAGGGCTTGCAGGCATGAAATTTTGCATTCATCTGTTATAAAGCAAAAAATATTTAACACAATATAGCCATAGGTAAACTAGAGAGTAATATAACATGCAATCACTAAACCTTTGTTTTAAAGCATTACAAGATTCTAAGGTAAGTTTATGCTCAATATGAACATTATCATCACCATCATCTTAATGCCATATCTCAACTATATGGGGCCAGGTTTATGAATCCTGATTACCATTTAATTATGTTGAAATATTAACTTTGATTCATGTAATGTCTTTCCATACAACTTCTAGTCACATAATATTTGGTCCGTCCTTTGCTTCCTGATACCTACTAATTGTGGTTGGCTTTAGGAAACCTATTAAGTTCACCTTAAGTTCATATAAAATAATTGACGCATTTTCTACATTTCAATGTACATGCCCAAATGATTAACTCCATATTCCAACAGTTAAACTAAATTTTCTGCATCATCTGGAATATTCTTGTCAAAGAAACGCAACTAATAGTTTTGAACCCACGGAGGGAAGGATTCCAAGCATGAAATTTTACAAGAACTATCGCCAAGAAAGGGGTAATCAATGAGTATATTAGTGCTTGATGAGTGCATATTTAGCCTTTAGATATGACATGTGATGCATATTTATGCTCAATATGATCCACAACATCAGCCTCTTCCCAATAGTTTGGGGTCAATTCTCTGACTCCATTTTTTTTACAGCGTGCAAGTGTTAACTCTAGTTTATATAAATCTTTTGGCATAATGTCTATACATGTTATATTTGGTTCATCATTTTTCCTTATAAGTTATCTTCATTTTTCTTTGCATACCATATTGATGAATCTCCTAAATCAATTACAAGATGCCTACATGCGAAATCATTACAAGTGACTTGAAATGCAAGTACATGAATCATGCTCAATATGCTCATCATCATCATCATTAGATTTATCCCACCTATTAGCTTTAAAACAAATTTTCTCAATATTTTCATTGAGTGCTAAAAAGTGTTTATTTTAGTTCATGCAAGCCTTTCTGCACAATTGTCCTAAATCTGGTTCGTCTCTTTTCCTTCACATTTATATTCTTTTTATATGCTTTATTGATACCTTTTTTTTTCCTTTGATATTAAATTCCAACCCACTAAGGCTATCAAGTGGGGTGTCTGACCCATTGACACTCAAGCACAAACTTTAAATGCCCTAATAGGATAATCATAATGGTTATAAGCATAAATGACCCAACCATATAGGCTCAACGCTTGCCCATAAGCCCACATGAAACTTAAAAGCCTCACCAGAACCCCTGATGATCCATGTAGAATAACTCAAAAAATAAACTAAAAATATTATTGGAAGTATGATTTGAACCTATAACTTCTCATAAACAAAATAAAATGCTTGCCTAATCTTTTACGTAAAGTTTGTATCATCATTATCATTATCATTATCATCATTAATTTTAGACTTCATAAACTATCATTTTTTATTCATTCTTGCTAAGTGTAGCTAGAGATGAACTTATGCAGACTAAAATTTTCAAAATTCATGAAAATCTCTGTTGAGCCAACAAAATGGAAATAATCGCTCTCTATATTTAACATTCAGAAAGAAATATAATAAATGTTAAAAATTTTAATTTGTACTAATATTTTTTAGAATAATTGAGTTCAATTTAAAATTAATTTTTTAATTATTCATAAAGTACATATTCAATCAGCTTGAAATTTTTATAGTATGATAATTAAATCATTACTCATACCCCATAAAAAATTTTAAAACAAATTGAATACTAGATTAAAAGTTATTAAATTTTAAGGTATATTTAAAAAAATTAATTAAATAATTAATTTAAATTAATAAAATTATAAAAATGACACCAAATGGCTTAAAACATCTTGTCTAATAGAGAGCAACTTAAACAAAATATTTTGAATCTCTAATTCTAATTAAATCATAAAATCATTAAACTTAACTTTTAAATAGCCTAAATTAATTGATTTAATAAAAAAATTTAAAGAAAATTCTAATAAATCATTATAGATCAAATACTTTACTAAAAATTATGAACAAACTCTATTTGAATTCAATATTCAGAAAAATAAGATTACGTGATTGTTTGGTTGCATGTATTTAGGTGTAAAATAAACTAAATGTAGGAATCTAACTTTTGAGTTTTGGTATTTGCAAAGTAAAATTTCAATGTATTTGTAATGTATTTAAAATGTATTAGAATTGTTATTTTCGGTGTATTTGAAATTCGTCTGATTTGAAAAATTTTAAATACACCGACTAGTGTAAAGTGCTTTGACTATCGCCACTCACGCCGCACGGTTGCCGCCCACCTGCCACCGCCGCCTCCCTCATTTCACGCCTTGTCGACTATCGCCGCCTATAATTTCAAAAATATTTTACATTACATTTATTTTATAAAAAAAAAAAATTCATGTATTTATAGAGTTTCAAACCAAATAAGTTAAAGTAATCAAAATACACTGCATTCTTTTTGCACTATATTTATTTTACATTGTATGTTTTTTTCAAGCAAACAAACAACCCCTAAAATAAAATCTCTAAATTTTATCAAGTCATTAAAGATTAATTAAGAAATTTAAAAAACTTAATTAGTAAAATTAATGACAAAATACATGTCTAATTGAGATTAAACTTTTAAAAAACATTCTTAAGAGTATTCCCCACAAAGGTGAATTTTTCAAAGAAGTTGCTTATATCTTATGATTAATCATTAGAGCTTAAGCCTCACATAAGGATTAAAAATTAATAATTGATTATCAAATTACAAAAGTCATGAAAATAAATAAATTATGTTTAAAACACTTTAATAGATAAAAAGCAAATTAATCATTAGAGCTTAAGCCTCACATAAGGATTAAAAATTAATAATTGATTATCAAATTACAAAAGTCATGAAAATAAATAAATTATGTTTAAAACACTTTAATAGATAAAAGTTTAATTTATTAATTCATTGAACTTAATCAAAGATAATTAATCATATATTTAAGCTCATTCAATCTTTAATTAAGCTTACTCAAGTTAATTAATAGTCCATGTTTAAGGAATTCAAAATCCAATCAAATTAAAACCCTTAAAACAAAAAATGGATTCTTATCAAACTTAATTAGTATTCAAGATTAAAGAAAGTTAAAAATTATGAGTAATTAATCAATATTTTAAGTACTTCAAGAATATAATCCAAATTAAATATGTAAAATGCACAAAAATCTAAATTAATCCCAAATAATTTCAAAAGTATATGATTGTTTTGGAGGGTGCCATTAACTTTAGAATTGATCCTATGAAGTTAGAAAGTCATTCAACATTAAAATAAAAGTTAAATATAATGAGAATATATAATTTAACAATAATCAAAATAAAACATCCTAATTATTTAAAACAAATAAAATTCACATTGTTTAGAGTCTTAAGCATAGCTTATTATCCATTGGTGATGTCTATTCTTAAAGATAGCGTGAGAGAAAACTTTATCCTCAAGTACTACTCTTCACACACTTAAAATCTTAAATCTAATTTTAACCCAAATTAAATCAAAACTTAAAATTCATTTCACAAATATTAATAACATAAATAAAAATCACCTAATGATAAATATATTAAAGCCTAAACTTAAATAAAACTTTAACCCATGCCTAATGTATCCTCACTACACTGGCCACTTCACACACACTAAACTATTAAGCCATCGACTCAACGCTTCGATTAGGATGTTATTTTGTTTATGATGTATTAATTTTCTTATTTTGTGGTTTAATATTTTAGACTTGATGTTAGTAAATATTTTTCTAAAGATCAGATGTTAGGCCAATCTTTTGAAATTTAATAATATTTTTTTTGTAGGAGCTATCAAAATAATTTCATAGGTTTAATTAGTTTGTTTGCAAGTGTTATTTTCTTAAGTCCCTAAGCATAGATTATTCAAGTAGCTTGGTACTTGTTAGTACTAAGCATGTATGCCTCTGACCAGCAGCATGAAGCACGCCGCCGGGCCCGGCTCGAGTCTTGCGCATGAACACCGAGCCGACCCGCTCCGATCATAATCGCACCCAAAGATCTATTATCTCAACTATATTAGACGAAAAGTTAATGAACCCACAAATTTCATTTATTTTTAATTATTACATATTTTTGGAGATAATGTCATCCAAAAATAAAAGAATCGATACATTAAAATGCCAATAAAGTAATTTTGATTTAAAATAAAATGCCAACTGTCAGGTCACACAAGAAATCACAAAAAAAAAACACTATTTAGATCTTTATTAAATCACTCTACAACCCTAGCCTCGTAACAAACAACTAGTTGGAGTTTATAGTTTTGTTGTTATATATATCATTCCTTAAATCACTCTTATAATGTGACTTAAATTATGCACATAAAAAAGTGAAGTGCATCACTAGTCATTTTGTAGAAAAATAAAAAAAAAATCTCCAAATCTTTATTAAACACCGTGATGACATATTCCTCAATCTTTTGATTTTGGTTAATCCTGAGGTACACATCTTTATTGTTGATTGTAGAGACTAGCCTCCTGTTTTCAGATCATATACCACTAGAACATACTCTCTTATCTTCAGCGACAACTCGCCCATGTTTCTTATCTTCACTATGTCATTTTTTTTCTATTGATGATCTCTATTAGTTAGTTGTCTTTGACGATTCGCTTCACTAATACTCTACTTTTCTTTATCGATATTGTGTATCATGCTTCCCGATATCAATATCATTGCAATTCATTGTTAGATATTTTAAAGAAAAATAAAATTTTGAAGCACTTTTCTAGGCACTCAAAAGTTTTATTTTTATATTATCGTTTCATAAAAATTTTTTATATGTATTGTGTTTAAAATTAAATACATAAATAAAAAAGTGAAGTGCCTAACTAGATTTTTAAGGTTTTGTGTGTGCGTGTATATATATCATTCTGAAAATCACTATTACATTGTAACTTTAATTATGCATATAAATGTGTATTTCATTTCATTTCTTAAATTATTTATATGTTGGTACTTAAATTAAGAACAAAAAAATGTAGTACTTTGTTAGATTTTTTTTATAGAAATATAAATTTTTTAACTGCTTATTTATATACTTAAGAGATTTTATTGGTGTATGCATCATTTCATTTCGTGATCTTTAATACATTATGAATTAAATTAAATACAGATTAATAATTCACATGCTTTGTTAGGTGCTTAAAATTTTGTTGATAAATTTAATTTTTTTTAAATAGCTTATACATTGTAATTTAAATTAAGTACATAAAAGTGAAGTATTTAGTTATGATTTTATTAATATATATATATACTTAAAATATCTCTTATATATGACTTAAATTAAGCACTTTAAAAGTGAATTATTTTGGAAGGTATTTTATAAAAAAATAAAATTCTTGAAGTAACTTTTTTAGATATTTGAAATTTTATTGGTATAATCACCACTCCATAATTTTTTCTCATGTCATGGCTTAAACTAAATAACTAATAGAAAGTTAAGTACTTAGTTTTGATATATATATTATTTCAAAAAAAACTTAAATGACTTAAATTACACATCAAAATTGAAGTAAAAGGTTTTATATGTATATAATTTTTTTATAAATACACATTGTTGCTTGAATTGAATTAAAACATAAAATTAAAGTACCAAAGTATTTTATAGAGAACTTATAAAGATGTTATGAAGTGACAATTTCGTAAAATTTTAATACATCAGTGACTTAAACAATTCATAATAAAAAAGTGAAGGGTATTTGAAATCATTTTTTATTTTTTATTTTTATTTTATTTTATGTGAAAATAAAAATATATTTGATATTTTATGAATTTTAGTTTTAAAAATAAAAAAATAAAATAAAATATTTAGTTTTTATTTTTTAAATTTTTAATGAAAAAAATAAAATAATAAGATTAATTATTACACTCTAAGAGATTATTTGGGACTATCATATATATATATATATATATATATATTATAATTTTAAAATAAAATAAAAATATGTTTGATATTTTTTATTTTAACATAAAGCAAAAAAAATATTTGCATAAACGACGATGATCGATTTATATATTTCGCTTTTGTTTACTTAAATAATCAAACGTAACGACGATAATTGTTGAAAGTGACGCACACAAATTAGACTAATAATCATCTAAATAATACAAATAAGACTCTTTCATAAAGTTATAATCACTTAAAAAATTCAAAATATAAAAATTTATCAAACAAGCTATAAATGCGATATCACACGATTGAGTCAATATTATTTCGATTATCGCCGACATAAAAAAAATGCCCGCTTATAAAGACAAAGTACATCGATATATTTTAAATAAAAAATAAAAGAAAGATACATTTATAATCGATTCATAAACATGAAATGTAAAATAATTAAGTATATATTTAAATTCTATGAGAAATATAAAATTTATGAAAAGATATAAATATATTTTAAATAATAATTATTGATCAATTAAATTATTATTATTATTATTATTATTATTATATAATCAAGTTAAATTTAATTAGAATCAATCAAAAATTAATATATTTTAAATTTATATTATATATATATATATATATACAAAATATGATATATTAAAATTAATCTATTATTATTCTCAAGATTCAAGATAAATTTTGTTAAATTAAATCAATTAAAATTAACATTATTATATAATATAATAAATAAAATAAAATCTAATATCTTAAAAATCTGAAAAATATGGCGGATGTTTTAAAAATAAAGAAAAAAACAGATTTTACATATTTTAAATATTTAGATGTTATAATATCATTAAATAGATTATAACAATAATTTAATTCTGATAATTTTAAATAATAATTTTATAAATAATATTTAAAATTTATTTTAATGTCATCGCTAAATAATGACAAATTTACTCACATACGTTATTAATTATTTAATGGTTTAGAGAAATGATAAGAAAGCAAATCATAACTTTTTTTAATCTTTTTAAGTTCATCCTATTTTAAAGTAAAATAATGTTAAACTTAACATTTCACATTTAATATATCAAGTTATTATTTAAATATTATAATTATCTAAAAAACATCTAATCATACCTCATAAGAAACCATTAAATTTATCTGAATTTAAATCCATTCAATCATGCCTGTTGGTTTACCTTTTGAAATTCAACTATTTATTTAATTTAAATGAAAAAAAATACTAATCAAGAAAAGAAATTTCACTTACGCAAAATATTTTAATTTCAGGACTGTTTGGTTGCCTGAAAAAAGAATACAAAAGAGTAATGTAATATAATTAGATTTTAAATTATTTGATTGAGAATTTTACAAATTTATTAATTTATTAAAAAAATATAATGTAAAATATTTTAAAAATTTTGAACAATTAACATGACTACCAACGATTTACCGCAAAGATTTTACATTATTTGAAAATTCGCCAAATCAAATACACTAAAATATAACTATATAATTCCAAACGATTACATCACTTTAAAATTTTATTTTACATCGCATCAAACGCCAAAAAAATCTAAAACTCATATATTTATTTTACTTTTGATTCCAACCAAATAACCCCTTAATGATTACGTTTGGGCTCCAATTATAAAATTTTAAATTTAAAGTTTTTATATACATTTGCATTATCTTTACTTAAATTTCAACATTATCTATTAAGTAAATGAATCAAACTTAAGAGGGAAAACAAAACTTGAAATCAAAACGTACCCTAAACTAAAGATTTTAGCTGCTGATGCTTTTAAATTACTTATTAACCTTTTGATGAGAATGTATCCCTTAAAATCACAACCCAACGATGATTAAGCGAGGAAAAATTGAACTAGAAATTTTATCAAATCGGGACCAATCATCGCATTAGCTTATTGCAAAATTGATTTTTAAAATTGTACAGACCAACCATGACCGATTCAGGATCGAATCGATCCAACCAACCAACTGATCTAATTTTCACAATGTTGTTTATACCAACATCAAAAAGATCATCTCATGCTATCAAATCTTCCACATTATAAGAAAAGCCCTAAGATTATAGTATATATATATATAGATGATAAGGAACATAAATTGTTGGAAAAATAACTTAAACAACACAGCCATGGTCCATACACAATCCTAACATTGTTTGCATGCACCAAAAAAAAGGAAAAAAAGAGTTGTTATATGTTACATCAATAAAATTATGATAAAGTATTATCTTTCCATACCGTGACTAATATATTGGATAAATTGGATGGCACCTTCATTTTATGAGGTAGATTCATAAATAATTATCAAATTCAAATACCATAACAACAATGAAAGTCAATGCTCAAAGCTTACGAAGGACTTTATAAATGAAAGATGACACCTTTTGTGTTATACAATGCATCAACACATTTATGCGCCGTGAAAAGAAGCATTCAATCATTCTTAGGTTTTTTTTAGTCATACATTTTAATGTCATTTTATGCTCAATGCATCCTTAATCATAATTAATATTCACAAAGCATTTTCTATCCTCAATAAGCATAAATTGTTTCTTAATCCTTACAAATGTGAGTTCATCATTGTGTTAGTATGCTTCTTGAGTTTTACCTACCACTATAAGATGTTTGTTGATCTACACCGCCACTAGCATAAGATCTTTTCGGTAAGAGATCTTGTCAAGATCGCACACAAAAGAACAATTCCAAGATCAAACCTCTCAAACTAGTCCCCTTCCCATTTACAACACACTCACACACACACAAAATGATAATACCTACATTAACTCACTCCTCAAGTTACACATTTCATCAACATTCAACATTGCCAATTATTTCTACCGCCATCCCACCATGCAAATCGATGAACTTGAACTACTTATCGCTTTTACATAACTATATGTTTTAGAATTGTGTTTTCCCATACTAACACAACTATATATATTATTCAGAAATTATGCATTAGTTTGAACTCTAGGGAATAATAATCAACTTATATATGAATATAGAAGAGAAACAAACCTAATATGATTTGATGTATAAATTTGGGAAAAGTTTTAATAAAAATGAATTCTTCGCCTTAGCAATCAGGTAATACACGCCAAAGCAAGGGATGTGCACCAATGCTATGGCTAAATACCTGCAATTAAGATTTACCGTTAGTTTTATTTGAGAAGTAGGAGGAGCAGAAGTATGGTCGAGGTTATATGAAGCTCACCAGAGGTGCCTGTATGCTGAAAGCTCCATGAAGGGGTAAGGCCACGAACGAGAACAAGTTAAAACAATCACAAGAATCTAAGAGAAATCCAATATCATAAGAACAAATCATCATCATTAGCTTTATCCTAACTATTCAAGATTGATTTTATGAATCCTTATTTTTCATTCATTATGTTGAATTTTGAGTTTGAAAAAAGGGTGACCTCCTTGGAGTTTGTTTGGCTAAGATGAACTTATTTTTGAAGTGTTTTCACTCAAAATAATGCATATCAATAGCGATAGCCAATCAATATGTCTAGACACCATTTAAATAGATGTATATCTAGCCACAAGATAGATGGAAAAGATGCTAATGGAATCTGAGATATACTTCTTAAGGTATAAAACCTAATTTTCGTAAATCATTTTGAATAACTTCTACCTATGTTATCTTAGGTCATCTTTTTCCTTCCAAATATTCGATAATAGTTTAATCTAATGAATTCATTTATTTGTTGTACATATCTAAATCATTAAGTCTATTTTAATTACTTTATATTTAATTGATGTCAATATAATTGTTCTTCTAATATAACCATCCCTAGATAATATGAAATGTTTTCAACTATCAAGCATTGACCACTTGTATCAGTGATCATGAATGCATTAGAAGTAGAGTTTGCATTTTTAACTAGAAAGAAAGTAGAGATAAAAAAACATGTTTATTCACTATGTACAAAGATTACATGAAACAATAAGCACTCAGCATGTAAGACCACAGGCATGCAGAACCCACTGGAAAGTCAAATATAAACAGGCCCAAAGAACAAAATATGCCATTTCAAACCAAGGAAAAGGCTGAAACGAAAAATTACTTCAACTATGACAAAAGAATATGTGGACATAACAACAACACATTGCAAAAATACATACCAGACGATTCACGACGGTGTCAATGAGAAGAAACACAAAGATTCGAAGAGTGATCATTATCTCTGCCATCAAAACTAAAAGACAAATGCAGACATCATAAGCATTAAACATAGATATAATGTCAATGAGGGCTTCAGATCCATATCCTCATAATTCCATAGTAAATATTGTCTTAACATCCTAAAACGTAATTCTTCGCATAAGCCAAGTAAAAACGAAATTTTAGAGCTCCAATGTTATAAGAAACTTCAATTTTATGATTATTTCACGTACAATTCCCATAATATCATTATTTTATCTCTCACCTCAAAGGGACTCCATCGCATACATTTTTCCATGGTGTTTATAAGAGCATAAGTTCTTCAATCATAAAACCCTCTTTGTATGATACGGGAAATCCAACAGGCAGAAGCAATTTTACAATAAATAATACCCACATTAGTTTAAATTACTATCTCCAGAGGTCAATGCAACAAGACAAAAAAAAATTTGAAGAATATCCCGTCCAAAACAAATAAGATGGGTTTTATATCCCTTAAATATGTTTTTATATGCAACACCAACAACAACAATAAGCCTTTATCCTCATTAAATTGTTTTGAGATGAATGTAATATAAATTTTGATTTATACCATATATCAGACTCATCTCAAAGTAAAATCAAGCCTATAAAATTTATTTGACCAAATCATGCAAAATCAAGAACTAAAATTTTCCTTCATGAAACCACATAAAAAAAATGCAAAAAAAAATGATCATAGCTTCCGCATTTCTAAACTAGCAATTATTATATTAATAACACCAATTATAAGTAATTCAAGAGATAAAATACTAACCAAATCAAGCCTGAGATGCTCATCAGACATGAATGATACAAGGAGAAACCAAAAGACCACATCTGTTAAAATCACAACTCCAACACTTATCTGACAAAAGAATACAAATTAATCAATTTAATAATATCCTAATCATTGGATAACTTATGAATATATATATATATATAGATTATAGGAAACCAAGAAAAATGGACGAAAATATTTTACTACCCAAGAAAACTTTTGTTAGATTTATTTCTTCTACACTAAAACACTGATTTGGTGAGTCTTATTACATAGATCTTCATGGGAATGAAGACGTTACAAAGATATGCAAAGCCAACACCAAAGTGTAGGGATGTAGTTAACAACTCAATTTCCAAACAGTAGTGCTATGGTCAACGCTTTTTTTGCTTGAGAAAGATCGTTATATTATAGTTTCAGAGCTAACCTGCTAGATGATTTGCATTATATAGCCCCAAAACCCTGCTTTTTTCTCATGCAGTTTTCCTTCACAACGGTTTGGTAATCTGTTATCTTCCCTGTATGTATCAGCCCGAACAGTCGAGGTCGGTGCATTATTATTTACCAGGTCACCTTTAAGGAAGTCATTAGCTTCCTCACTTTCAATAATACCTGTTCTTGAATATATCCAAAGAACTACGTGAGATATTACGTCAATCAGCCAAATGAAACAAACTAAACAAACAAATATCCAAATTTCTTGAGCCTTCTATGAATTTACAAAGCTGAGAGATAGAAGTTTCACAATGTTTTAAAATGTTCTAAACCATCTTTTCAAAATTATAACTTAATAACGACAAAAATTTCGCGAAAGGGAGAATACCACAAAATAGATGATGACTAGGTAAACGCCCACCTACAACATCATTTATGGACAAGAAGAAAGCATAGATAATCAAAGAAAGATATAAAAGATCGAATAATCTACGAAAGTTTTAACAAAAAAAGAAACATTTCTACTCTTTTCAAGATATCGGCATTCACTCATAAATGATTTTCACAAGAACTTATACAAAGAATGCAATCAAAAAATAGAATCAGGAAAAATCATGATTATCAAAAACTCAAAATCAAAAGCAAATCATAAGCATTTCAAATCGCAACATCCTAAGTAGAATAGCATAATGATCCTTTCACTTGAAAATCCCTTCTATTTAATCTAAACGAGTAAAATACAGTTCCTGTATCGTATTCTCTTTCTCAATTCAAAAGCTTCGGTGAAATCTCTATGGCACATAGCTTAAAATCTATTCCGCGGGCGAAGATTGTATCTTCTACACACAAAGGTCGTCGTCATGATGGAATTCTCAGCGACTTCTTCTCGTAAAACGTAGTTAGGATCAACGGCCATATCCACATCTTCAGGTAATTCCTCTTCGATCCATGAATATCCGCTCCAGCTCGTTTTGCTCTCATCGCCAAGACCCAAGTACTTACGCCCTTTCACAAGGAAAGCTTTCATCGATTTCTCCATGATATACGAAAGAGACAACTCATAATGAAAGCTAGGAAAGCTAGGCTCCATACCTGAGTTCTGCTCCATGACGCGAACATTTTCAAGTAAAAGTTGCAGCAATTGAGAATTTAAAACCTCATAATCCCCGCGATAAGTCGATCAATTATGGTTTTCAGCAGCAGTAAGTAAAAGGCTCAAACTTTAAGAACGCAGTGCTACCGTAAGTAAAGATGGAATGAAGGATGAGAGTAAAGAACTGGAATGAAGATCCGACATCCATATTTGGACATTACCCGCTCACGATTGAGTTGATAAATCAGATTTAATAATTACAATTTCTACAAACGGATGCATGCACTGTGAATGAATTTGAGTGAACAATCGGAAACGGTTTTGTATTAGAGAGGGATCATTATATTAATTGGTTTATTGAAAAAGAAGGGTTCACCTAAGTAGAGACGAGCTCTGATGCCGAAGGTCTGCAGACCGAGTATGAGGAGAAAGACCACACAAGAGTAAGAAGAATGCTTTAATGAAACGGATTCGCCAAGAGCATTCAGAAGAGCTTTTCAAGGTAAAAATATTTGCGCTGCTCAAACTCTTCCCGCAGTTAAAGAGTTCATGGTCAAAGCTAATATCATAAAGAGTTTCATAAAATAATTATTGTTTAAGAAAATAAGAAATTTCTTACCTTAATTAAATTTATATTAAGTTTTTTTCGCAATTCAAGAAAATATAAACTTATAATAAGTCATCAAAAAATAATGTAGATTAATAACTATTTTATCAAATGAATTCATGACATTTTTGTCTTAAGCATATAATTTATAAAAAATTATAAAAATTTTAAAAGATTAACAAACCCGAGTATATCTGGAATTTTGGATCACCATGAGCTTGATCCGATCCGCTCGTAGTTCTTCCCGCTTCAGGTCCAAACTCATTAATTTTTTGAGATTATCCCTTCAAATTTTAATGATTTCAAGCATAAATTAGAACCTCTCTCAATCATACAAAATGTAAATTTTTTTAAAACAAGATAAAAAATAAATTTTGACCGCTTTCTTCAAGAGCTCTAGATTGAATGTGAGAAAATTTATAGCAGTGCGCTCATCAGTTCTTCTGCTTTCTAACGACATCCGCAACACCGCCAGCATCATCAAGATGCGTTTTGTACTATAAGTCATGATTCCAACCCTTATTATCTCTCACACTCAAGATCGTTCTTGAGTTTCTTCATATCGCTCTTTAGACTTTGAAGTAGTCATCCCCACTCAAGCCTCTCTTTCATCTCTATATCGATCCTCGCCCAACCGGATAAATGTCCTTCGATTGTTCAAATATTGCTTTGAAGAACGCTAATTTGATCTTCCACGCTACCAAACATCTAAATTCGTCCAAACTCTACCAAGTCAAGAATCATGTATCTTAATAATATCGCAACAATTCTTTCCTCAATTATGTCCAATTTATCCTCCGCCGACGGACAAATTTTCACGTCAATATAAAGTCTCTGGTCAGGAAGATCAAGTTTTCAAGAGAGAACACAACGAATTATGCTAAAAACAGTGGTTTCAAAAAAATACCGATCAATTGATCAAAGAGTGAGGGACTTAACTAAATGAGTGGATGTTGGTCTCGAGATAAAACTCAAGAAATACTTTTCTTCAGATCATCTAGCTTTCGCACCTCATCATCTACCAAAGATCGCCACAAGATGGGAAGCCGCATCTCCCAGAATCTAATTGAAAGCGCCGAGCATCCATGCTTTCTTCCGGAGGCTATCTAACAACTAGAGAAGAGTTGTAGGCCAACAAGTGTGCTGCAGTTCCTCTTCCTCTTCTCCAAAAGCTTCATCACCATCAGGCGCTATGGAGAAACTAACTTTCGATTCTTCTTCAATGAAGCCCTCGCTGAGTTGTCTATCCGTACGAGGAGGGGGAGGAGGGGACGATGAGAAGGGCCACGAAAAGGTAAGGCTCGTGGCGTGGGAAGCCAAATAGAGGAAGAGGAATAAAGACAAGCGGTGGGTGGATTCATCATAATGAAATAAAAGTCAGAACTTGGAAGGAAGAGGATCCTACTTATAACCTACAACGACCAGACAACAACAAAAAATTCCAAAAATGAGCGGGTTATATAAAAGGAAGATTATCTATTCATAGATTTTAAAGAACATCTACATCAAGGTGAAATGACTCGCATTGAAAAGGAACAGGGAAACATGGAAAGCATTGAAATGTTCTAAAACCTCGAACTTCCAATCAAGAACGTAAAAAAAAAAGCAAGGAATTTTTGCTTCCTCTACTTACACCTCATAATAACCGACAGTGATAATATAACTAATGTGAGTTGCAAAGATCAAGAACAATATTGCCGAGCGTATCAGATTTACCTCAACACCGAGATATTGAGGAAGCGGTATCTGAGCAGGCTACGAAGCTGCTAAAGACATGGATGCGTCGTATTTTTATTATTAACAATAAAGGCGATGGAGGCGTCGACATATATATATATATATATATATATATATATAATTCGTGACTAGGTGTTGTCTTTCTCTCAATTTACTTTCCTTTCTATTCCATGAGAGCCATTAAACCTTTGCATTTAAAAAATTATTTGACTCACTTTTATTTTTTTTTTTTTTTATTTTTATTTATATTTTATAATCTTCATGTTTTGTTTCAAATTAAAATATATTTGATGATAATTATTCTATTTAGATATTTTGAATATTTTTGAAAATAATGTTACTTATATTTAAAATAAAAAAAATAAAAGCACATAAAAATATATCAAATAAACATATTAAAAATAACATAAAAATAAAAATAAAAAACACAACAAAATTGATCCCAAAAACCTCTTAAATTTTAAAAAATAAATGATGATGATATTTTTACTTTTATATGATATCGAAAATTGAAGTGTTATCTATATATAAATATATATATATATATATTCTCTTTAATAGATTATAATATATTTTATTTATTTTAAAACAAAAAATTGTTTAATAATTACATTAATTGTTTTATTGTATATTAAAAATGGATTTACATTGTATCACTATTTTATACTTTTTAAATTTTATCGACATCTAAGATGAATTTGATAAATTATTGTGATCAAAATAGAAATTAACAAATAAGATGAGAGAAGCATATTAGAAAGTTAGTTATATATGTAAGACAATTCTTAACTTTATTTTCATAGACATGACATACTATGATCTAAATGTTATGATCTTATGATGATCAAAAAGTGATTTTTAAAATTTTAAACTATAATTTGATTTTTTTTATTATTTATTATTTATTACTTTTTGAATTAGGCTATACATGTTTATATTGCAAATTAGTTTTTTAAGCTTCACTAAATAAATTATTTCTAAAATTTTAAATAAATGCTTAAAATTATCATTTAGGTTTTTGATCATTCAAATGCTTCATCTTGAATATCTTGAATTAATTGACATGAATCTCCAATGGTTGACATACATGAATCATTAATCATGTACTATAAAAAAATTACTACTATTTATAAAGAATGTTTGCTACAATCAATACATTATTAAGTTTTGAGGCTTATAAAAGATTATTACTTTTATGGTATGAAAGGGTGGACAAATGACTTGAAGTTAGGAAGCAATTGGAGAATGTCAAAATATTATTCACTCACTAATTGAGGAATGCATTAAATAATCTTGATTTGGTGGGTGATTGGAGGTGAACGAGACAATCCTACCACTTTTTAATATAAGGAGAGTACTAAAAAGCCTCGAGTTATGCAAAAATTAAGGAAAAATCATGATAAGTTTTCTTTAGAATTGAGGAGGTAAAATAAATGACATAAAGTCGGCAAGTGATTAGTGGCAATTAGAATAACCTTCTTTTAAAGGTGGACTAACCAAGTCGATAAACAATTAGAGATAAGTTGATTGACAAAAAGAGACAAATTATTACTTTTTAAAAACAAATAGATGGGATGTTCTAAATGGTCTATATTTGGTATGTACATATATGATATGTAACAATTATGATAATATTTCTTTTCAATATAAGTGATGGATTGAATGACCATGAGTCGATCAATGATTAAAAGTGATTAGAAGTCTTTCTTTTTTAAATACAGAGTGGTAAAATGACCAACCTAATGTTAGAAAGCATCTAAAGGCGATCAAGATAATCTTTCTATTAAATATGAGGACAAAGATAATCTTCAATCACCCATGAGAAGCAAGATAAACTGACATATTATTTTGATCAAGCTAGGGGGAAGATGGTCACGATGATCCTGTTAAATATAAAGGTGGGGTAGCTAAATAAAATGAAATTAATAAATGAGTTAAGGTGGTCAAGATAGATTTTTTTATAAAGTGAGGGAAAACTAAGTAACTTTAAGAGTTACGAAGTGATGATTGTGGATATACTTTTTTTTCATTGAGGCTAGGTATATTAAGCAACTTGAAATTGATAAATGAAGAAAGGCAATCATGACAATCATTATATTTCTTAAACATTAGGAGTTGACTTTCAAACTTAAAAATTTAGGGGACAATCAAATATCTACAATTCCCTAATAATTTGGAGTTTACTACAACAACAAGAAGCCATTATCCAACTAAGTGGGGTGAACATGAATCATTCTCCATTGTGTCCTATTATGTGTCAAATTTTCATTTAATTCAAGTACACTAAGGTCATTTTTTATACATCTTGACCAAGTCTTTTTAGGTCTACCTCTACCTTTCTTAACATAAGTAAAATCTAATGATCATACTCTCCTACATCATCTCAATGCTTTATGCTACCAAACCATCTACTTAATCTCTCTAATCTTATTTTCATTGGAGCTACTCCAACTTTTCAGAAGATACTCATTTTGCATTCTATCTCTAAGAGTAAAGTCACTCATCCACCCAAGATCCTCATCTCTCTCTCGTAATTAACTAACTTAGTCTTAGCTTTCTTTTTTGGCCAACATTCTACATCATAAATCATTGCTCTTACCACCATCTTATAAAATTTTCCTTAAGTTTAAGTGAAACTTTTCTATCACACAATTGGTCAAATGCATTCCTCCACTTCAACCATCCAACTTGAATTCTACAAATAACATCTCCATTTATTTTACCATCATTTTGAATAATAGAGCCTAAATATCAATCGCCATCCGTTATTAATGACTTGTTCACTAATGTCACAACACTACCACTAGAACTTCTACAACTAAAATTACACTCCATATATTCGCTTTAGATCTACTTAAACTAAAACCTTTAGACTCTAAAGTTCTCTATAATTCAAGTTTCTCTCTCTCTCTAGTCTTATCAACAAGAAGAATGTCATCAACAAAAGCATACACCAAGGGAAATCTTCCTATAAATGCCTAAGTAAGAACATCCATAACTAAAGTAAAAAAAGATAAGAGCTTAAAGTCGATCCTTGATGTAATCCAACCAAATAGGAAAATGTTTTGTCAATCCTCCTTGTGTTTGGACACAAGTAATAGTTCTAATATACATATCCTTAATGACTTGAATATAACCAATATTAACTCCTTTCTGTTCTAGAGCTCTCCAAAGAGCATCTCTTGAAACTTTATCATGTTTTCTCTAAATCAATAAATATTATATGTAGATCCTCCTTACTTTCTCTATGCTTCTCCATCAAACCTCTTAACAAACGTATAGCATCCATAGATCTACCCGCATGAAACCAAACTAATTGTGAGAAACTTTTGTATCACATCGTAACTTATGCTCAATTACTCTCCCATAATTTTAATGTATGACACATTAACTTAATTCCTCTATAATTTGCACTCTTGTGCATCACCTTTATTCTTAAATATAGAACCAACAAACTCTTTCTCCACTCATCCGACATCTTTTTTTTAAAATAATATTAAAAGATTGTTTAAGAAATTCCTTGATCTAAACATTTTCACACTTCTATTGAATATTATCGTTTTTTTCACATATCATTTTCTTTAAAGCTTCTAACATCATTTACTAATATAATATAAAATGAAATTTTCTATTTTTGGTCAGGGTATTAAGGTTGCTAAAATCAATCGTACTTTTAGATCCTTCATTAAAAAGTTTATCAAAATATCTCATCCATTTATTTTCAATATCCTTTTCTAAAAAAAATACTTTATTATTTTCATCCTTAATATACCTTACTTGACCTATATCTTTACTTCTCCTATCTCGATTTGCTTAACTTATACATACATTCTTCAGATCTAATCTATCAGATAAATCACTAAACTAAATTTTTTACATCATATATTACTTTCTTAATCTCTACGCGCCACTTTATATCTTTCCCAATTTTCTCGAAGTTTTACATCTAAACCAAGTTTTATAATAACGTTTTACTTTTATCTTTTCACACTCGATTCCACCACCAACTATTCTTATTTAAGCTTTTCCTTTGATTCTCCAAACACATCTTTAAGATTGCTTAATTTCACTTATATTTTTTTTTCCACATAATATTAGTTTTCTTAACATCCCAAATTCGATCTCAGTTGTCTAAAAGTATTTTATTTATGTTTTAAATATTTTCATCTAATCCCAAGACAATAATTTGATTTATTTTTCCTCTTATAACCTTTCATCTTAAAATCTAAAAGAATAATCAATCCGTGACTTAAATTTTCAATTTAATGATCTTACAATCTTTACAATCTAAACGATCTATTTTTCTTATCGAAAATAATCAATCAGTTTTACTAGATTCATTTTATAAATAATAATATATTGCAAAATCAGTAAATGAAAATATATTTTACCATTTTGCAATCTAAAAAAGAGCGAACTAATTTCAGCAATTAAATTCATCTAATGAATAAAGTAGATTTAATAAATGAAAATTTAATTTTAGCACATATATAATTTTATAAAATTAAAAATTTTAATTTTAGCAGATGAAAGATTAATATAATAAATGCAAAAACTTTAATTTCAATAATGCAGAATTAGCAAATGCAATTTCAGCAAATCAGTTTCACAAATATGGGATTTTAGGCACTGAAAAATTTATTTCAGGCTTTCAGCTAATGCGAAACTTGATTTCAGCATATGTAATGCTATATAATGTAATAAAAACAAGTAGCAAGATGGATCTAATAAAATTGTATGAGACTTGTTCACACAAATGATGGATATTGTTCCCTTGAGAATAGCAGCATATGGAAGATGCAGTTTCAGTTAAATTCCCACATATAAACACATTGTGTAGGGATTTGAGGAGGTAGGAAAATGATTACCCGGCAAATAGAAGAAGGCTAGAAACTTTTGCTGCCTGCAAGCTTTATTTTTTGACTTGAAATAGAGGTGCGAATGTAGCCGGTTAAGGTAGGGTCGGTGAAGTGGAGCCGTCGATGAAGACGACGAAGGAGTTGCCGAGGGCAGCGGAGGCGATGCTAGCAATGCTTCACAATCCTCGCAACTCGGAAGCGAACCCTAGCCTTCTCACGCACGAATGAAAGGGTGCCAAAACTGTCAGGTCACACGAGAAGTCACGAAAAAAAAACAAACGTTTTATTGTGTTTTCTTATTTGATCATTGGTTGTTTTGTTTGGCTGATTTATTAGCGTGTTTTATATATCCTAAATAAATAGTATATGAAATATTTTAATTTTAGTGTCAAAAATTTTTCTAAATAAAATACTAACAAATTATTGACTCTAGGAGTGTGTATTCAAATTGAAAAATCAAATCGAACTAATATTATTTAATTAATTTGATTTAGTTTGCCATACATTTCTACTAAAACTTACCTCTAAAACTAGTAGAGAATCTAATTCCACATTTAACTATAACTCGCTCAACTTTGAGGTTCAAATTTGAAAATACTGTTACACAATCTCTTCCTAGCAGACAATTTAGTTTCTTAGTAACCACTAGAAAGAAGTAAAATTAGCGGGAAACGTAAGTGCCTTACCTTAATGGGGATGTCTAAGAAGAAAGGGCGAAGTCCTCCGATCTCTACAATAGTATCAAGGGGATTGATCGCGGCAAGGTCTTGATCAAGTAGAATATATCATGCAACACCTCGATCCCATCGAGAGATCTAACATGGCAGCCTAACGCGGTCCGTCACATCAGACTCAAGCCCGATCCCTGGAACCAATAGCAACGCCTAGGGCATCGTAGTCTATGAGAAAAAGTTCGCGAAAATGTTGATCCGAGGTGGAGGTCAATGGAAACAGGACTAAGGGTTGAGACGCGAGATGGGGATCGAAGGGGAGAAAGAGGTAGGCACCGATCAAGGATAAGGCGGCAGCGGCGGAGAGAAGTGAACCAACTGTAGTTGACTCTACTCTTTAAATACAAAATCATTCACTGAACTATTTTTTTGGGCATATTAGAATATTTTGATACCCTTGTTTAATATAAAGATTTGAATAAATCATAGATTAATTTTAAAAGATCCTATGATAAATTTATTAAATTTAAAAGGTCTTACAACATCTTGTCGGATATCATAATAAATTTTATGTCTCCAAATTTATTCCTTATTTCTAGTATAAAAAAAAAGCCATCCAAGGAAGAATATCATACCACAACCAAATATGAAGAATAGAGCAATCAAATAATAAAGATATTTTTTACTATTTTGTGCATGCTAGCAGAAGGGAGATATTCTATTCCAAAATGAGCTATATAAAAGGAAGATTATCTATTCATACATTTTAAAGAATAGAAATGCACATCAAGGTGAATTGACTATGCATTGAAAACAGGAAACAGGGGGAAACATGGAAAGCATTGAAAGGTTCTAAAACCTCTGCAACTTCCACCGAAGAACAGAAAAAAAAAAAAAAGGAATTCATTTGCTTTCTCTACTTACACCTCATAATAATACCGATTGCAGATAATAGAACTAATGTGAGTTGCAAAGATCAGTGAACAATATTGTCGGTGAGCGTAACAGATTTATCTCAACAGGGAGATATTGAGGAAGCTTGGTATGTGAGCGGGCGCCCGGCGAGCGTTAAAGACATGGATGCAAGCCTTATTTTTATTATTAACAATAAGTGATTCGAGGCTTGGGTCCACCGCTTCCTGGCGAGATCTTTTCTTCCCGATCACTAAACACGGAGGCCGAGACGATGGAGCGATATTACACACACACACACACATATATATATATATATATATATATATATATATATATATATATATATATATATATATATATAATTCAAGATGGTCGTGGGCTTGTTGTCTCTTTCTCTGAATTTATTTTCCTTTCGATTCCATGAGAGGAACGCTCATTAAACATTTGCACAGTTATATATGTACTTATCTAATGCTGACTTATATTTAAAAAAAAAAGATACATTTAAAAATTATTTGGACTCACTTTTATTTTTTTTATTTTTTATTTATATTTATATTTTATTATCTTCATGTTTTGTTTCAAATTAAAATATATTTGATGAAATTATTCTTTTTAGATATTTTGAATATTTTTGAAAATAATGTTAATTATATTTAAAAATAAAAAATAAAAGTACATAAAAATATATCAAATAAACATATTATTAAAAATAACATAAAAATAAAAATAAAAAACACAACAAAATTGATCCCAAAATCCTCTTAACTTTTAAAAAATAAATGATGATATTTTATATGATATTGATTGAAGTGTTATATATATAAATATATAAGAATTGTGTGATATATATATATATATATATATATATATATATATATATATATATATATATATATATATATATATATATATATATATATATATATATATATATATATATATATATATATATATATATATATATATATATTCTCTTTAATAGATTACAATATATTTTATTTATTTTAAAACAAAAAATTGATTAATAACTACATTAATTGTTTTATTATATATTAAAAATGGATTTACAATGTATCACTATTTTATACTTTTTAAGTTTTATTGACATCTAAGATAAATTTGATAAATTATTGAGATCAAAATAGAAATTAATAAATAAGATGAGAGAAGCATATCAGCAAGTTAGCTATTGTTATAAATGTATAAGATAATTCTTAACTTTATACCTTACACCATGACATACTATGATCTAAATGTTATGATCTTATGATAATCAAAAAGTGATTTTTAAAATTTTAAACTATGAATTGATTTTTTTTATTATTTATTATTTATTACTTTTTGAATTAGACTATACATGTTTATATTGCAAGTTAGTTTTTTAAGCTTCACTAAATAAATTATTTCTAAAATTTTAAATAAATGCTTAAAATTATCATTTAGGTTTTTGATCCTTCAAATGCTTCATCTTGAATATCTTGATTTAATTAACATGAATCTCCAATGGTTGACATACATGAATCATTAAGTCATGTACTATATAAAAATTACTAATATTTATAAAGAATGTTTGCTACAATCAATACATTATTACTTTTTGAGGCTTATAAAAGATTATTACTTTTATGGTATGAAAGGGTGGACAAATGACTTGAAGTTAGAGGCAATTGGAGAATGTCAAAATATTATTCACTCATTAATTGAGGAATGCATTAAATACTCTTGATTTGGTGGGTGATTAGAGGTGAACGAGACGATCCTACCACTTTTTAATATAAGGAGAGTACTAAAAAGCCTCGAGTTATGCAAAAATTAAAAAACAGATCATGATAAATTTTCTTTAGAATTGAGGAGATAAAATAAATGACATAAAGTCAACAAGTGATTAGTGGCAATTAGAATAGCCTTCTTTTAAAGGTGGACTAACCAAGTAGATAAACAATTAGAGATAAGTTGATTGACAAAAAGAGACAAATTATTACTTTTTAAAAACAAATAGATGGGATGTTCTAAATGGTCTAGATTTGGTATGTACATATATGATATGTAACAATTATGATAATATTTCTTTTCAATATGAGTGATGGATTGAATGATCATGAGTCGATCAATGATTAAAAGTGATTATAAGTCTTTCTTTTTTAAATACAAAGTGGTAAAATGACCAATAATGTTAGAAAGTATCTAAAAATCAAGATAATCTTTCTATTAAACATGAGGACAAATATAATCTTCAATCACCCATGAGAAGCAAGATAAAGACATATTATTTTGATCAAGCAAGATGGTCACGATGATCTTATTAAATATAAAGCTAGGGTAGCTAAATAAAATAATAATAAATGAGTTAAGGTGGTCAAGATAGATTCTTTATAAAGTGAGGAAAACTAAGTAACTTTAAGAGTTGTGAAGTGATTTGATGTGCTAGGGATATACTTTTTTTCATTGAGGCTAGGTATATTTTAATTTGAAATTGATAAATGAAGAAAGGCAATCATGACAATCATTATATCTCTTAAACATTAGGGGTTGACTTTCAAACTCAAAAATTTATGGGACAATCAAATATCTACAATTCCCTAATAATTTGGAGTTTACAACAACAACAAGAAGCTATTATCCCACTAAATGGGGTCAGTTACATGAATCCTTCGTCTCCATTATATCATATTATGTGTCAAATTTTCATTTAATTCAAGCATACTAAGGTCATTTTTTATACATCTTAACCAAGTCTTTTTTGGTCTACCTCTACTTTCTTAACTAAAGGAAAATATAATGCATCTACTCTATATGCAATTTATATCATAATTATAAGATAAAATATTTAGAGCGATAAGATGATTGCTCAAAATTAAAAGATATTTAAATATAAATAAAAAAAAACTCTATAGATAAAATAGAATGCATTTAAGGATGTTATTAAGATAAAATCAATATATGGTTTTAACATTTATGCTTATTTATAAGTTTAGATATCTTTTTTCCTATATATATATAGGAAAATCACAACCGATTGTTATTATTTTTTATAAATTATTTTATTAATTTTCTTTTATTTGGGACAATAATCAACTCGATAATATGAAATGAAATTCTAAAAAGAAAGAGTTTTTTAACGGATCATTAGTTTTATTACCTTGTTGTGAAGTCCCAACACACACGGGTAGTAATTAAAAGCGAACAAGAGACACTCAGGAATTTTAGCGTGGAAAACCTCGAAAAGGGGAAAAACCACAGCTTAGGTAAAAGCTTCCACTATGTATGTTTGAGTACAAAATCTTCGATACAAGATTCTGAGTGCATATGAGGAGGAAAAATAGCTATGTGCGATGGTTTATAATGGTTCTTGATGTTGGAGATGTTGGGTAACAGTGGAAATGGGGTATAGTGCGATGGCGGTGGTCGATCTTGCTTGGGGGTGCGATCTTGCTTGGAGGATCTTCAAGCTTGAGCTCTCTCTTCCTCACTTGGGCTTTTCCTCTTCTTCTCGATGGGACTCTTCCTCTTCTTCCTTGCCTTCTTCCTTGCTTTAGCTTCCTTCTTCTTCTTGGACTCTTCTTCTTCTTCCTTGCTTCTTCCTTGCTTTAGCTTCCTTCTTCTTCACTTGCTTGGACTCTTCTTCTTCTTCCTTGCTTCGGGTTCTTGTTCTTCTTACTTGACTTCCTTCTTCTTCACTTCTTCCTTCTTAGCTTGGCTGAGGATCGGCTGGTGTGGTGGTGGATTGACGACAGGCGGTGGCTCCTCTTCTTCACTTGTTTCAGCTCCTCTTCACTTGGCTTCTCCTTCACTTGGCTTGGCCCTCCCCTTCATGTGAGGAATGAAGGTCTATTTATAGATGGGATGAGGGACATTCTTGTAAATTCATGTAAAGCCCGTACCACTCCCCTCGGACTTTGGATGATTCCTTGATCATTTGATGTATTTTGAGCATTTGGATGCTCAAATGAAGTCGAATTATGAGATCTTAGGCTCGTTAGATCGGCTCGTCGAGCCTTCGATTTGACTATAAACACTCCATATTTGAGAGCTGTTTGAGATTTAATTGATGTCCCAAAGATTCGATGATATTTAAGTGCTTGATCTCGATCGGTATTGACTCAAAATCAATCGGTTTCGGATTTGTGCTTTGTAGTGGTATTTTGAGAGCCATATCTATTTTTGGATGACATTAGCTTAATCATCAAAATATATGTCAATCTTTCGAAAATAACGAGTTCTTCAACTAAGCGTGCCCCATCGCATTTTGAGAGAATAAATTATCATAAAAATACAAATTATGATTATGGAAAGATATGTAGCGTTGGCATGAGATTTTGAGTTCTGGATATTTGGATACTGCGAAGTTTTGAGGCGTTTAGGACCTGGGAAGGCGCGTGCGGTAGCCTTGAGCCACGCGTCGGCGCGCGTGGCCTTGTATAGGCCGTCCCAGCCATGTCGCCATGAGCCGTCAGCGAGCCGTTGAGTGATTCGGTCTGCGACGGTCCGGTCAGCTGAACCGGTCCAGTCAGCTGACGGTTGAGCATGACGTTGGTCAGCAGCGGTAGCGGTCCAGTCGCATATGGTCGGTCATGCTTGACAGTCGGGTCAGCCGACGGGAACGAACCCATGAAGCCAGCGTCGGCGTAGCCAGCGTCCGGCTGTAACGTCGCGTCTTGGCGCAGCTGCGGCCTTAGCGCCATGAACGGCAGAGCCTTCCATGCGCCGTTTTGAGGGATTTTAGCGTTTTGAGCCGTTTTGAGCCGTTTGTGTTTTAGATTTTGAGCCATTTGTGAGTTTGTCTTTTTTGAGCCGTTTTGAGAAATTTTTTTTTTGGTACCCTGGTAGGAGGAGAGGCACACCTTTCCCCTTTCTTCTTGAGTGAGGGTCCTTTGGAGAAGCGATCGAGAGCGTCGAAGCGTCGAGGAAGCGTCAAGGCCGATGCGTCGTGGTTCGGTTTCACCTCGTCCGGTTGCTCCGTCGGGGCCGTCACGGGTTCGATCAGACGATGCGTCGTGGTTCCGGTTTCCGACCTCGTCGGTTTCGCGGTCCGTCGGATCGTCTGGGTTAGGCGATCAAGGCCTGATGCGTCGTGGTTCCGGTTTCCGACCTCGTCGGTTCTTGGTCGGATCGTCACGGGTTAGGGCGATCAAGGCCCACGATGCGTCGTGGTTCCGGTTTCCGACCTCGTCGGTTCACGTCCGTCGGATCGTCACGGGTTAAGGCGTCAAGGCCCACGATGCGTCGTGGTTCCGCCGACCTCGTCCGGTTCTTGGTCCGTCGGATCGTCAGGTTAGAGGCCACGATACGTCGTGGTTCCGGTTTCCGACCTCGTCCGTTCTTGGTCCGTCGGATCGTCACGGGTTAGAAGCGATCAAGGCGATGCGTCGTGGTTCCGGTTTCCGACCTCGTCGTTCGTCCGTCGGATCGTCGGGTTAGGAAGCGATCAGGCCACGTCGTGGTTCCGGTTCCGACCTCGTCCGGTTCGTCCGTCGGATCGTCGGGTTAGCGATCAAAAGTCGTCAGTTCCGGTTTCCGACTCGTCGGTTCGTCGTCGGATCGTGCAGGTTAAAGCGTCGAGCATGCGTCGTGGTTCCGGTTTCCGACCTCGTCGGTTCTGGTCCCGTCGGATCGTCGGGTTAAGCGATCAAGGCCCACGATCGTCGTGGTTCCGGTTTCCCTCGTCCGGTTCGCATCCGGATCGTCAGGTTAGAAGCGTCAGGCCGGTACATTGTGGTTCCGGTTCACCAAACCTCGTCCGTCGCCGTCGGACCGTCGAGTTAGGAAGCGGTCAGGCCCGATACGTCGTGGTTCCGGTTTACCTCGTCAGTTCAGGCCGTCGGATCGTCGGAAGCGATGGCGGCCGATGGTTCCCGGGGTGTCGGCGGGCATTAACGTGGTTGGCGGCCGACGGATCTTTGACATCGAGTTGTTTGTCGAGTGTGACTTCGATGGCGACTGTATGGAAGAATTAATTGAGATCTTTGACCCGTCAAGTTGTTTTGTCGGTGTGACGATGGCGTTAACGTATGGAAGAGGTCGAATTGGATCCGATGAGGTTTTGACCCGTCAGGGTTATTTGTCGGTTACGATGGCGATGCTGGAAGAGTCGAATTGAATCCTTTTTTATCGAGTTGTTTGTCGGGTGTTACGATGGCGTTAACTTGTGGAGCGCAAAGTTTGACCTTTCTAGGTTGTGGTGAATATTATTCGTCGGCTATATGGAAGAGGCGTGGGAAGTCCACCAGGACCTTTTGACCTTTCACGAGTTGTTTGTCGAGTTTTTGCTCGATGACATTAACGTATGGAAGAGGTCGAATTGATCCTGAGGATTTTGACGTCGAGGTTATTTGGAGTGTTGCGTTAACGTGGAAGAGGTCGAATTAATCCGAGATTTTGACCTATCGAGGTTGTTTGTCGTGTTACCGATGGCGTTAATGTGGAGCGGTACAAAGTTTTGACCTTTCTAGGTTATTGGTGATATTCGTGCACCGATGGAGTGGGAAGTCCAGGACCTTTGACCACGAGTTGTTTGTCGAGTTTTTGCTCGATGACGTTATGGCCGTGGGAAGTCCAAAGGACCTGACCTTTCAGTTGTTAGTCGAGTTTTTACGATGGCGTTAACGTATGGAAAGGTCGTGAGGAGTCCAGGGCGTTTGACTATCACAGGTTGTTTGTCGAGTTTTTCGATGGCGTTAGCCGTATGGAAGATCGCAAGTCCACCAAGAACGTTTTAACCTTTCTGGGTTGTTTGTCGAGCTTTGCTTGATGACGTGCCGTATGGAAGATCATGAGATCCAAAGGGCGTTTTTCGGCAGCGGAGCGTCGGTAGTAGCGGATGGCCGGCGGCAATGGTGATGGCAGCGAAGATGCCGGCGATAGTTGGCGGTGGCCGGCAGCGGTAGTAAGCGGTGGCACTATAGTGGTTAGCGGCGAGTATCAGCGCGATAGCAACAGTTCAGCGGCTGCGTCAGTGATTGCGAGATAATCAATGATAGTGCCGGCGGAATGATGTCGAGCGATGCGGCAGCAGTAATCAGCAGCGATAACTATAGTGGTTGGCGGCGGGTGGTCAGCAGCAATGCGGCAGTAGTCAGCAGTGGCAACGTCGATAGTAGCGAGACCACGATGATGTTGGCGCGGATACCGGCGATGTCAGCCAGATGGCAGCAATAAGCCGATGGCGGTGACCAGTTAATTGCGGCCGAAGGTGGTGGCGGCTAGCGGCAGTAGTAGTCGGCAGTGAACGTCAATGTCGGCTGGATGGCCGGCGATAGTGATAACCGGCGAATTTAGCGTGATGGCCGACGATGGTAGTCAGCAGTGGTGGCCGGCGATGAGATTTTGACCATCGAGGTTGTTTGTCGAGTGTTATCAGATGACATTGCTGTCGAGGAGTGGGTACAAAGTTTTGACCTTTCACGGGTTGTTTGTGAGCTTTGCTCGATGACGTGCTGCGTATGGAAGATCGCGAGGAAGTCCCTGGGGCGTTTTGACCTTTCTGGGTTGTTTGTCGAGCTTTTGCTCGATGACGTTGCGTATGGAAGAGCGAGGAGTCCACCAAGGGCGTTTGACCTTTCACGGGTTGTTTGTCGAGTTTTGCTCGATGACGTTAACGTATGGAAGAAGGAAGTCCTGGGGCGTTTTGACCTATCTGGGTTGTTAGTCGAGTTTTTCGATGGCGTTAACGTATGGAAGATGTGGGAGATCCAGAGGGCGTTTTGACTATCTGGGTTGTTAGTCGGGGTTTTTACGATGGCGTTAACCGTATGGAAGAAGTCGAATAGTTGTATGAGCTTGTAGCGAGTTGACTATTGATCTTTGCCTTTTCATTGGTGTTCTTGACTTGCTTATCTTTTGAGATTAAGAGTTGCCCCAGTTCCGGCGAGAATGGAAGGAACAAAGTTTGATGAATCTTCATTCTTAAACTGCGTTCTTTAAAAGCTTGAATGCTCCACCTTGATGGTGGTTTTGATCTTGTTGGAAAACTTGATTGCCATACAAGATGAAATAATGATCAACTTCCACGAGGCGTGGCTTTGCGTCTTGAAAACCTCAGTAGAGTGAAAGTTCGCGCAGCCTTGTTGTGAAGTCAGCACACACAGGTAATTAAAAGCGAACAATAGACACTCAGAATTTTAGCGTGGAAAACCTCGAAAGAGGGGAAAAACCACGGCTTGATAAAAGCTTCCTATATATCATTTGAGTACAAATCTTCACGATACAAGATTATGAACATATGAGGAGGAAAAATAGCTATGTAACAACGATCGGTTTATAATAGTTCTTGATGGTGGAGATGTTGGGTAACTTTGAAATCGGGTATAATTAGATGGTGATATGGCGGGTTGATCTTGAGGATCTTGAGCCTCTTGCTCCTCAGGCTTTTCCTCTTCTTCCTCGGACTCTTCCTCTTCTTCTTCCTTCTTCTTGCTTTAGCTTCCTTCTTCTTCACTTGCTTGGACTCTTCTTCTTCTTCTTTGCTTTCTTCTTCACTTGCTTGGACTCTTCTTCTTCTTCCTTGCTGGGTTCTTGTTCTTCTTCTTGCTTGACTCTTCACTTGCTTCTTCCTTGCTTGCTTGTGATTGGCGGATCGGGGTGGCCGTGGTGGTTGGCGACGTCGGCGGTGGCTCCTCTTCTTCACTTGTTTTGACTCCTCTTCACTTGGCCTCCCTTGTGTGAGGAATGAAGGTATTTATAGATGGGATGAGGCATTCTTGTAAATTCATGTAAAGCGTACCACTCCCCTCGATCGGACGGGATGATTCCTTGATCATTTGATGTATTTTGAGCATTTGGATGCTCAAAGTCGAATTATGAGATCTTAGGCTCGTTAGATCCATTTCGTCGAGCCTTCGATTTGACTATAAACACTCCATATTTGAAATTTGTTTTGAGATTTAATTGATGTCAGATTCGATGATATTTAAGTCGATCTCGATCGGTATTGACTCAATCATGCTCGGTTTTCGACGTCAGATTTGTCTTTTATTAGTGGTATTTTGAAGTATCAAGTTTATATGTATTTATAATTTAATCTTTTTTTTGAAAATATATATAATATGTTAATCTTTAATATCAATTAAAAATATCATCATAATTTATTTTTTAAAAGTAAAATATATATTTTAAAAAATAAAAATATTAAATAGATAAATATTTAATTTTAAATATTAGATATATAAATATATAAGAATTGTGTGATATGCATGCAATTTTTTTTTTAAATCAAAAGAAATCAAGTGCCCCATGTGGGCTGAGAAAATGCCACGTGGGAAAAATATGTATATGCATTAGTATTGATTAAATATGGGCTAATATTTATGCATGCAGAATATGAAAAGCTACAAAGTTGTGCCAAATGGTTGTCCCACAATGGAATTTGTGAGCTCTGCATAATTTAATTTTTTGTATTTATTTTCAAAATTAACATTAAATTATTAATATTTATTTATACAAGATTTATTTTTTAAATTACATATAACTGCCACTAATGCTAATTTCATATCTTTTTAATTCTTATAAACATATTTTAATTAAATTTAATTATTAAAATGTTAAATAAGTAAATAAAGATTTAATTGTTTGATAAGTGAATATATTTGAATTTTATTATAATAAATATAAATATTTAAGTATTGTTATAGATAATATATATGCAATTTATATCATAATTATAAGATAAAATATTTAGAGTGATAAGATGAATGCTCAAAATTAAAAGATACCTAAATATAAATAAACAATAACGCTATAGACAAAATAGAATGCATTTAAAGATGTTATAAAGATAAAATCAATACATAGTTTTAACATTTATGCCTATTTAAAAGTTTAGATATCTTTTTCCTCTATATATATATATATATATATAAGAAAAAAATTTAATTGGTTAACCAAAACTCTTAAATGGGAAAATGTTTATCCTCACATAAATATGTTTAAACCTAACAACCAATGTGAGAATGCAGAGCATATGACACTCAAACTATCCCAAGGGAGTAAGATCAGTAGCGTTAACAATTCACGCATATTTTTTAAATTTAAAATTTAAATTCAACAATTAATTTTATTTATTCATCAACATTTTTTTGAATGTTAAAAAATATATAAATATTATTATAGTTTTACCTCTTTAGCTTAAAAATGAAGTTATTTATAATCATAAATTCATTGAATTTGAAATAATTCTCTTAAAAAAAATCAATAGACCTATAAGTATCATGATTATGGTTACTAGAGAGAAATTTTGTGATGAGTTTGAGGCCGTGGTTGCAGTGCAATGTGATGTCAAAACGTACGATTATGTCTTTTGAAAACTATATTTTGATCGTATTTTGGAGAATCTATAGTAAAAAAAATTATATTGTTTAATTTGACCTCACAGAAAATTATGGTATAATTTTTTTAGAAAAAAAAATGTAATACTCATTGTGAATTTTAAAGAATCCAAAGAATCAAAAGAAGAAGAAAATGAATAAATTAAAAAAAAATTAAATAGCAGTAGCATCTATAGGCTTGTAATGATACTTAAGTGTATAAAAGGAAAATGAAAACCGATTGTTATTATTTTTTATAAATTATTTTATTGATTTTCTTTTATTTGGGACAATAATCAACTCGATAATATGAGATGAAATTCTCTAAAAAGAAAGAGTTTTAATAGATCAATCTCTAATTTATATGTATTTATAATTTAATCAACTTTTTTTTTGTTGAAATTTTGTACTTTGTGTGTCTGTGCATATCACAATTAAATAGTAAAAAATTTACAATATATATATATATATATATATATATATATATATATATATATATATATATATATATATATATATATATATATATATATGAGTTGAGCTTTTATAATGAATTTCAATATTTGAATATTAATTTAAAATTTTGAGATAAAAGTTGATTGATTTATAAATATATAAAAATAATGTATGTAAAAAAAATGAAATAATGATACACTTTCATAGTTCCATTTAATATAATGAAATTTAATTAAGTTTAAGAGATATTTTTATATTTTTCTCTGACTCATTTTGAAGTTATCTCTCAAGTATATGAAATTTTGATGAAGTAAATCTAGATCTAAATACTTGAGAATGTTGTGAATTTGATTTGTGATAAAGCCAAGCTAGCTAGAATGATATAGACAATGATATCTCCAAAATTATCATGAAATCATCAATTAGGCCGAGCCATCATGAACTTATTAGGATCATCATTAATTTAGTAAATTTATTTTAAATTCATCAAAACCATCTTGGACATTGTGTATGATTTTCTCTTGCTCTTTCTTTCTAATATTTATTTTTTTCTCTTTTTGATTGTGTTTGTATAGTTCTAATTTTATCCATAAATAATTTTGAATACAATGCTAATCACTATTATCACCTAATCATTTTTTTAACATATCTATTATTTTTCTAACATTTTTGATTACTCTCATTGGAAGTAATTGACACAACACATCTATTGCCCAAAAGCTCTATAAGTTTTTTTTAAGTATTTCCTATAATGTGCATAATTTTTTTATGCAATATTAAAATTAAAAAAATCACTCTGCCTTCATAAATATTTTAGCATCAATACAACTAAAATTTAAGTTAATCAACAACTATAAAACAAGGCATTAATATTTTAATTTATGGAGGATTTATATTTCTATCACATAAATCTCATATATTTACTGTATTTAAAATATAATTCTTGATATTTAGTTCTACAATATTTCAACTTCACAATCACATAAAAATTATATACATGAAAAAATATATATATATATTTTAAAAAAGTTAATATGACAAAATTTCTGATATGATATTTAAGATTTTGTTGCTATATAATGAAATATTAAAATTTAGGTATATATATTAAAATATTGAATTATTCAAATTGAGCAAAGAAATGTTTAATTACTATGAAATTAAACAATCGAATTCATAATTAATTTGTAATATTCCATAAACAAACATCAAACATATAATTTTTAAGTAAAAGACTTTGGATGATAATAAACAAAATCAACTTTTAAGATAATGTTTTTTAAAAAAAATAATTATTTAAATTTAGTTTGAAATGAATGTAATAATAAATAAACAAAATTAATCTAATAATAAATTGAAAGTTATTAAATCAATAAACAAAGTAGTTGCCTTGGAAACGATGATGCAATGTTTTTTTAGTGAAAATTTATTGTTAAGCAATTCTTTATATATATATATATATATACATATATATATATATATATATCCACATTCAAATTCTCTCATTTTCTCAATCAAATTCCCCCTTTTTCAAATCAATTTTCTCTTCCCCCTCTCGCCACTGGAGAAGAAACCCATCATGATGTTATTCTTTCTTCCTTCCTCTCATTTCATTTCCAATTTTTCTTTCCACACAGGAGAAAATCTGAAAGTTATTCTTTTGATTCTTCTCTTTGCATCACCTTTTCTTTTTTACTTGAATTGGAAGAAGAACATCATGGCGTTCTTCTTCGGTTTCCCTCTCTATTTTATCTTTTCCGACCCTTCTCTTACATAACCGGACGGGAAAAGTCATGAGTGATTCTTCTCTTAGTTTCGGCATGTCAATCTTGTTTCCTTTGCATCATTAGCCGAAAAATGAGTCACATGTGGGATGTGTGAATGTGGATATATACATGCTTGTGTTTCTTTGTAGGTTTGAATATCTTGTAGTGCTCATGAAACCGTGAGATTAAAAGCACTCTGATGTCATGAACCTTTGCTTCCTTCATCTTGAGGCATCGAGTAAGCCAAAATCTGTTAGATGTCGCTCCCCCTAGACGAAATGCTGCCGAAATAATCTAATTTATAGACTTAAAAAAAATGAAATGAATACACATGCATTGTATTTCTTTCTACAGGTTTCAAGATCCTAATGCCCATTAGCGTGAGTGGTGTGAAACGATGGTGTTGCAAGACACCCACTACTATTGAGTGCAGAAAGCCCACTCTCGATGCAACCCCCTATGCAGGGATGACGCTGAGAGACCGTCGAAGTTCGTCGAATTTTTAAACTTAGAAAATAAAAATGAAAAAAAGAGACAATCAAAGAGTCTAAATGGAATTAAATAAAAGGCTTAAATCAAAATTTTGAGCATAAAAAATGTGAAGTTACAAACGCATAAAAGAAATACAAGGGCTTATAGGGAGTCTAATAATTTGCTTAAAAATACAATCAACAACTTATCAATGAGCATGTTTCATAACCTTTCTAATGAATGGTTAAACAGTGTTATAACATGTATTTGAGCAATAGAAGTAGTTAAGTAAAATACAATTAAGTAAAGTGTTAGCTTTCAAATGATGATGGAATCTATATCAGATTTCAAATGAGATTATGTTCAATTCAATAGCTCATTAAGAGCAAGAATCACGATATGTATAAACATAGCTCTTTAAAGATAACTTAAATAGAGTTCATCATCACGATGCATGAATTGAAAGCATATAAAAAGGAGAAGTTTAAAAAAATCAGATAATGAAGTTGAAAGTTCAGCAACAAGCATGCAATGAACTTCAAAAGCGTGATTACATATTTGGCGATTTGTAGTTTCATTCACTCGTGTCAAACTTGTACAAGCTTTTAAATGTAATAATGTGATACTTTCATACATTAAGAGATATATTCACATTTGAATAGTTGCATCAATGTATATATGAAAAGCTTAAATATACGATGTGACGTATATTTCAAGGCAAATATTTTTGCTTCAAACTAGATATTTTAAAATTCACATAGCATTTTAAAAGAAACTAATATTCATTACATATGCTAAAAATCACTTTCTTGATTTAGATATCTTGAAATACATATAAGAGCTTGAACAAGAGAATGAGTGCTTAGATATGTTTTAAAGTAATTATATGCCTTGTCCAAGTGCTTAGAGCTTTCAATGAATGAATTTGATACTTGCAAGATATCTTTATATTCAATTCATCAAATGACATCGGATTCACAACATATCGTACAAGCGAACAGAAAGTGTTAATTAAAACATTCTCAAATAAACCCACATGGTCCTCGACCTATGTTGAAGCGTTTAGATTCAATTAATGCGAGGATGATGTATGGGTTGCTTTTCAGTTTAATCTCAGGACTGAGTCTTGGTTAACAAAACCTAAAAATATATTATAAGAATTTCAACTTAGAAAAATATCTGAGAAACTAATTTTATCAGGTGATAGTAATTTAATCTTGTTAGCAATTAAGCGAGTTGGCGGATCTAACTCTTAAACATATTCAAATTAATCAATTTTTTAGCTCAAATCCAAATTAAATATCAATCTAAAAAATTACTTAAATATGATTTTATCATTAAAAGCTTAAAGCAAAACTCAATCTTTTCACCTTCTGCAACTGTTTGTCGGAAGTGACAAACTAAGAAAACTCTAGCTCACAAAGCCAATATCAAATAAAGTATTCTACATGTTCACTCAATCAATCTCTTATAAGGATGTGGCTCGTGTCCTCTGACTGCTTGACTTGGCCAATAGGCTCCATAGATGAAGCAGTTACGACCGAAGTTCTCTGATTAGGTGGCTTGGCCAATAAAGCTCCATTATATTACGATCACAACTGTAGCCCGTATGCTCTCCAATGGCTCTACCCTTTGAGTTGTGAATCATAAGGTATACTTGATAGGATAAACAACACTTTATCAGCTAAGATAGACTTAAGACTGTCTCCTTAGACAAATATCACCCCAGGTCTACAAGGATTTCTTGGATGACATAACCCATATGTTGTTGATAAGGATTATTGATTGGTTGGGTATTACCTCCTCAAAGTAGACTAGGGGCTGGAGCAGGATAATGAAACCATGGGATCTAGATCGGGCACGTCATCATTCCCCCAACCATCTGGTTTAAGCTGAAATGATGAATTTCATAATTTTAGGTCAAAATGGGTTAACTTGGGTCAAGTTGACCAATTGATCAAATTGGGTCAAACCAAGGGTTGGGTCAAGTTCATATGACCATTTAAAATATTTTGGTGGCTTTGATTTGGTTCGATTTGGATTAGTTTTGAATTTGGCTAATATGACTTTATTTAGGTCAAATGGGTCAAGTGACCCTATTTGATTATTTGAGGTAGGTCAAGGGTAGGTTTAGGTTAGGTTAGTCATATGGAATGGATTGGTGTCTTTATTTTCAATCAATTTGGGTTAAGTTCAATTTTGGCTCAACATGACCCCTTTAGGTCATGTTAGGTCTAAGTTCAATTGGGCTAGGTTGGGTCTAGTTGGCCAATTGAGGCTTTGGTCAAGTTCCACAAGTGATTTGGAATGGACTTGACCCATTGGTTTGGATCAATTTGGCTTAGATCAAGTTTTGACATATTTTGACCCTTTAGGTCAAAATGGGTCAACTTGGGTCAAGTGGCCAATTAGGCTAGGTTAGGCTCAAATATTGGTTTGGTCAAGTTCAAGCATAGATCATGAGTGAACTTAGATCAATGGTTTCAATCAATTTGGCCTATGGTGGAATTTGGTTATGTTAGGTTTCATTTTGGGTTAAGTGTTGACTTGGTCAACCCTTAGGTTTGACTTGGTTTGACCCAATTTGATTGATTGATCATCCCATGGTGATTGTTGATCTTGATGAGAGGCAAATATGAGTTTGGTTCAATCCAATTTGGTTATGATTATAATTTGGCTCATAAGAGTAATTTAGGTCACTTTGGGTCAAGTGAACTTAAGTGAGACAAATGACTTGGTTAAAGCTTGATTTGAAGTTGGTTGATCTTGTATATGGACTTATATTGAAATATAAATTCATTTACAAGTGATTTGAAGTCAAATTGGTTTTGATTCATTTGACAATTTCATATTCAAAAGGAGAATATGAAGGGATTTTGGGTTTGATTTTTGAACTAGATTTTGATTGTTTGATTTAAGTTTGGATTTATATATGAGCTGATTGTAGCGTTGATTGAACCATGAGAAAAAAATCAAGAGTTTGACTTGATTTGAAGTTGATTTGGCTAAGTTCAAGATTTTGACTTAAAAGGCTTAGATTGGATTTTGAGTGGATTTGAGTTTGATTTTTGAAATTGGTTTTGATTGTTTGAATTTATATTTCATTTATATATATGAATATAAATGAGAATATAAATTGATCATGAGAAAATTTCAATGATTTGAAATTTAGTCATGATTTGAGCTAAGTTCATTAAGAAGGATTTAAAGGACTTAGAAAAATTTTGTAGTTTGGAGTTTGAATTTTTGAATTTGGTTTGATTGATTTAAATTTATATTTTATTTATATATGAGAATATAAATGAGGATATAAATTAATTATGAGAAAATCCCATAAATTTGAGATGGTTTGATCAAGATTTAGGCAAATTTAATTATTTGATGGAAAATTAATGACTTAAGGAGATTTTAAATTGAGAATTTTAATTTTTGGATTTGATTTGATTAATTTATATTTATATTTCATATATATATGTGAATATAAATAAGAATATAAATGAGTTTTGAGAAAATCCTATGGGTTTGAAATGGTTTGATCAAGATTTCTAAGTCCATTAATGAAAAATTAAGGGATTTAAGAAATTTTAAATTGAGCATTTAATTTGACAATTTGATTTGATTGATTTATATTTATATTTCATTTATATATATGAATATAAATGAGAATATAAATGAGTTTTGAGAAAATCTCATGAATTTAAATTGATTTGATAATGATTTAGACTAAGTCCATTAATGAAAAGATCGTAATGGTTCTGCTTCGTCATCGTCGCGAGGCAAAGAAGCTGGAGACGGAGGTGGTTTCTAAAGCTATCCGCCAGAGGTGGGGAGAATGATGAAGTTGCAGAAGCGGCGCTGCTCCTGCTGTCTTATCCTGTGCCTTTTCTATATTTTTTTTATTTATAATTATGCTAGGATGAAAAATTTTATATCTATAAGCAGATAGAATATTAACTAAATTAATTTATATATTACATTTAAAAAAATATCCTTTATTAATAAATGATATCAGAAAAACATTATTTTTCGCTTTAACATTAAGACTAATTGATGTAAACCAATTAATTATTGATTTCCAATGAGATCTCTCACGAAAGCAATTAAGAAGAACAATGTCTTAACTTATCCAAACTCTCTTTTGTCTCTCTCTCTCTCTCTCTCTCTCTCTCTCTCTCCATTCCAATGTTGCCGTGACGGACATCTCCTCACAGGAACTCATCCATATTCCGACAACAGAATACCTCGGCCAAAGAAGCTAAGTCGCCACCCGGCGCATCGCCTTCAGGAGATAGAACTCATCGACGTTAGTTTCAAACATCTCCAAATCAGGTCTTCAATCTCTCCACTGCCACTTGATCGCGAAAAATCACAACTTGCTTTCGAAGAGGAGTGACGTACTCCCGCTGTTTGAACAAGATGGGACGGGTCGGGCCAGGGTAAGCGTAAACGACATCGTGAATGCGCAGTCCATTTGATAATGCGCCGATTCTGGCGCCGTTAAGCTAAAGCGGAAAAAAATCTTTGGACCGAGTCGAAGGATTGAAGTATGCGTAAAAGCTTCGGACTCGGACGTACTATTTTCTCGCTCTCGAGGGGAATCGCCGCGACATTTTTGTGCGGCAATACAACATATATGGCGTAACTGAATCGTCTAGATATCATCCTATATAATTTAGTGCCTTAGATAAAAAAGAGTCTCCAAATTTTATACATGAATCTTATTTATATATTTTTTTAAATTTTAATAAAATAATTTTATATTCATAAATATTACAATTTCTATCAATTATATCTATAATTTTTTAACTCTTTCTTGATCACTTTACTTTTCAAATCTCTCTTTTTGTCTATCATCTCACATTTAATATTTTGCAACATTTATTAACATCTAATGTTTTTTGATTCATGTTGCTCGAGCTCCCCTCTCAATGATAGAATAATCTAGTTTATTTTTCATAATTTTTAAACCTTTATATATATATATATATATATATATATATATATATATATATATATATATATATATATATATATATGTATATATATATATATATTTTCAATTTTTTATTATTAATTTTATCAATCTCTAATATTTAAGACTAATTGATGTAAACCAACTAATTATTGATTTTCAATGAGATCTCTCACAAAACTAATTAAAGAAGAACAACCTAACCTCTTAACTCATCCAAACTCTCTTTAATCCCCTCTCTCTCTCTCTCTCCTGTCTCGTCATAGAGATTATTTTAAAATAAAAGAGTATTAACTGTAATTAGCCGTTTACGCATAAAATTTTTTTTTTTAGAAAAATAGGTCTAGTCGTCCATTTGACGGACGATTGGCCAGTTTTCGTGGTAATTAATTATTTTTTTTTCGTGGTTTTAACATTCAGGCGGAGAGGGAGAGAGAGAGAGAGGAGAGAGAGAAAGAGAGAGAGAGCCGAGTTTTTTTTTTTTTGTTTTTCCGCTTTCGGTATGAGAGAGAGAGAGATTAATTTTTTAATTAATATAATTATTTAAAATATTTAAAATATATAATTTAAAAATATTTTTATAAAATATTTAATAACTAAATATTTATATATTTAGTTATTATTTTATTTATATATATATATATATAATTAAATATATAATTTAAAATATTATATATATATATATATATATTTATTTATATATATATATATTTTTTAATAATTTTTTTTAATTAATATAATTATTTAAAATATATAATTTTTATTAATTTTTGTTCATATATAATTTAAAAATATTTAAAATATATAAATAAATAATTTTAATAAATAAATAAATAAAATATATAAATATTTTATAAATAAAATATATAAAGAATTAGTTAAATAAATAAATAAAAAAATTTAAATTATATAAATATTTAGTTATTTAATATATTTATAAAATATTTAATTATTTATAAATTTATTTATTTATTATATATATATATATATATATATTTATTCCTTTCTTTATTTATTTATTAAAATTTTTTTTTATTTATTTATTTATTTATATTTTATATTTTTTATATTTTTGTTATTATTATTATTATAGACTTATATATATATATATATATATATATATATAATTAAAATATTTTATAAAAATTATTTTTAAATTATATATTTTAAATATTTTTAAATTATTTATATAACTTAAAAATATTTATATAATTTAAATATATACATAACTAAATAAATTTATAAATATATATATAATTACTTTATTTATAAAATTTATAAAATATTTATATAATTTATTGGCTTTATATAATAAATAAATAAATATATAAATAACTAAATATTTTATAAATATATAAATAGCTAAGTATTTATATAATTTAAATTTTATTTATTTTATTTAACTAATTATATATTTTAAATAAATAAATATTTTAAATAAATAAATAACTAATTAAATAAATAACTAATTAAATAAATAAATATAAATAAATAAATTAAATAAATAAATATTTTTAAATAAATAAATAACTAATTAAATAAATAAATAACTAATTAAATAAATACATAAATATATAAATAACTAATTATTTATTTATATATTTTAAATATTTTAAATTATTTATATAACTTAAAAATATTTATATAATTTAAATATATAAATAACTAAATAAATTTATGTATATATATAATTACTTTATTTATATAATTTATAAAATATTTATATAATTTATTTCTTTCTTTATTTATTTATTAAAAATTATTTTTTATATATTTTAAATATTTTTAATTATATATTAACAAAAAATTAATAAAAATTTTATATTTTAAATAATTATATTAATTAATAAAAATATTAAATAAATTTCTAAATTTATATATATATATAATTAAAAATATTTTTAAATTATATTTTTAATTATATATATATATAAATAAATAAATTAATAACTAAATATATAAATATTTAGTTATTAAATATTTTATAAAAAATATTTTTAAATTATATATTTTAAATATTTTAAATAATTATATTAATTAAAAAATTAATCTCTCTCTCTCTCATATTGAAAGCAGAAGAACAAAAAAAAAAAACTCGGCTCTCTCTCTCTCTCTCTCTCTCTCTCTCTCTCTCTCTCTCTCCCTCCCTCCTATTTTAAAACCACAAAATAATTGCTCCCCAATTACAGCTCCTCCCCCTAACCGATGCTCCCCCATCCCCCAGCTAACCGCCACCCTAACAATCCCGGATCTGCACTTGCCCTCTCTTAAACGATGCATTCAAGGAACCAGAACAAAACCCCAAACCTTTCCAATTCCCTCTAATGTAAGGTTTGCTCCATCTCACCCCGATAAGTTTTGTGGTTTGGGTTTTGATCGGATTGCGGTTTGGACAAAATGTAATGATTTTGCAGAGAGCGAGGTTTTGGATGACGTGCAGTTAGATAAGAGGCAGAAGATCGGGGTGGAAAGATGGTGGGTCCAGCAGCCTATACGCGCTCTCGAACACTTCAGGCAGCCGTAAATACGATCCGTGGGAGTAGAGGTGTTGTGCCAGCTTCCGAAAGCCCTAATGGAGATAGCACTGGAGGCCAACTGGAGTTTAAGTCAAGAGAGGATGTGGAGAAGTTGCTGGCTGAAAAGCTTAATCCCAAGAATAGCTGATAAGTTTTGTGGTTTGGGTTTTGATCGGATTGCGGTTTGGACAAAAATGTAATGATTTTGCAGAAGAGCGAGGTTTTGGATGACGTGCAGTTAGATAAGAGGCAGAAGATCGGGGGTGGAAAGATGGTGGGTCCAGCAGCCTATACGCGCTCTCGAACACTTCAGGCAGCCGTAAATACGATCCGTGGGAGTAGAGGTGTTGTGCCAGCTTCCGAAAGCCCTAATGGAGATAGCACTGGAGGCCAACTGGAGTTTAAGTCAAGAGAGGATGTGGAGAAGTTGCTGGCTGAAAAGCTTAATCCCAAGAATAGAAATAATGGCAAGGTATTAGTTCTTTTTTAACTTTGGTTTTACTCTTGATCTCTTTTGTTTTGTGGTTTATCCCCGTCTGTCTCCATCCCAACGCTAACCGCCACCCTAACAATCCCCGGATCTGCACTTGCCCTCTCTTAAACGATGCATTCAAGGAACCAGAACAAACCCCCCATTACCCCGGCGCACAACCTTTCCCGAATTCCCTCTAATGTAAGGTTTGCTTCCATGCCTCCATATCACCCCGATAAGTTTTGTGGTTTGGGTTTTGATCGGATTGCGGTTTGGACAAAAATGTAATGATTTTGCAGAAGAGCGAGGTTTTGGATGACGTGCAGTTAGATAAGAGGCAGAAGATCGGGGTGGAAAGATGGTGGGTCCAGCAGCCTATACGCGCTCTCGAACACTTCAGGCAGCCGTAAATACGATCCGTGGGAGTAGAGGTGTTGTGCCAGCTTCCGAAAGCCCTAATGGAGATAGCACTGGAGGCCAACTGGAGTTTAAGTCAAGAGAGGATGTGGAGAAGTTGCTGGCTGAAAAGCTTAATCCCAAGAATAGAAATAATGACAAGGTATTAGTTCTTTTTAACTTTGGTTTTACTCTTGATCTCTTTTGTTTTGTGGTTTATCTTTTTTTTTTTTTTTTTCCTTTTTTCTATTTTCGTTGTTTATAACCATGATATGATAATTACAGGGAAGGAATAAAGAATTGCGGGATAACATCAAAATCAATTGGTATATAAAACTTGAAGATGGATATTTGGCTGAGCAGGAGAAGCTTCGTGCTATACTGGAATCAGAACGAAGAAGTCATTCTGAAATTGGTAAATATTTATTTGTTAATCTCATTGTCTTATGATAATGCCAAACTTATCAAATATTGGAAAAAAAAACTTGGTTTTTGTTTACTCTGATTTGGTTTATTACTTTTTGTTTAGAGACCCATATGAGTTCCAAGATTGACGAGTTAACTTTGTTGAATGAGGAACATCAGAAACATATGCTGTCTTTGGAGGAAAGTGTTAGGAAGGAAGAAGCAGATAAATTGGTATATTTGCTTGAAAATAAAATATGTTTTGTTTGTTCAATGTGATGTGATATTCATTGAATGTGCTACTTTTTTTTTTCTTTTTTTTTAAGGCTGCTATTTTTCATATTTTCTTAAGCCTTATTATGCTTTACCAGGAGACATGTTCTTCTCAGCAAGACCAACTAAAAAGTTTACACTATCAATTGGCAGTTGCAAATGAGAAGCTCAAGGTTTGAAGCTTCCACAAATCTCTTCCAACTATCCTGTTATGTTTACCTGGTTTAATGTTAGTTTTGAAGTTCATTGATAATAACTTTGAATCATCAAAATACCTGTTTACATTTCAAAATTCTTTTTCAAGAAAATTTATTTCATTGTATTTGTACAGAGGGCTGACATGATATCCATTGAGATTGCAAGAAAATGAAACTCAAAAAAAGTTGATTAATGAGTTGCAAAGTCATGTCATTGATTTGGAGTGTCAACTTGTTGAAGCGGAGAAATTGCGGAAGAAGCTACATAACACCATTTTGGTAAGCTTCTTAATTATATTTGATGCTTTTAGTAATTAAAATATTGGTTTTATTTTGCTTTGTGTTTCACAGGAGTTGAAAGGAAACATTCGAGTGTTTTGTAGAGTAAGACCTGTTTTACCGGATACTGACTGTAGGGGAACTGATGTAATAGTTGTGTCATATCCAACAAGTATCGAATATCTTGAACGTGGCATTGATTTGATGCACAATGGTAAGAGGTTTCTCTTTTTCAGTTGTTGTTGGCAACATTTTCTCAAATTAGTAGATTGGGACAACAAATTAATTGAAAATTTAGAATACCAATTGTTTTATTGTTTTTTTTTTTTGAGCAGCTCAAAACCATTCTTTTACTTTTGACAAAGTATTTGATCAAGAAGCATCTCAAGAGGATGTATTTTTTTTGAAATCTCACTTAGTGCAAAGCGACTTGATGGCTATAAGGTAAGCTCAATTTCTTTATCCTCCTTGCAGCTTCATGTATTTTTCTCTTTTAATTTGCTTCATTTTAGACTCTAGGGATGGGGTACCAATTTCAAAGGAAAATGTGAGCCACATGTGTATAAAACAACATGTTAGATTGCAATCCCACAATGTTGCTTTTCCTCGAAACTACGTAAGAAGAATTGGATATTGGGGAGAATTGGATACAAAAGGAAAGGTGCTTGATTTTAATTCATTGGTGTTATTTTATGCACATGTGATTCACATATGCGGTTGTATGTGTGGCATCTAGGTGACATTGGATTTTTAATATTTGTTGTTATGGAATGCTATATCTTTCAGTGAGCTATGGTTATGAAATGGGCAATTGTGGCTTTTCTAAGAGATGTTCCAACAAAAAGATTTAGTTAGAGTTATTGTGAAAACTCATAAGCATAATTAAGCTAAATTCTTGAACATCGAGGCATATTTTAGTATAATAGTTGGAATTTTATTAGGAACTCCAATGCTAAGCACTTTTAGGATGGTGATTTTATGGGAACTTATACCAATATAACAAAATTGTGAGGCTATTAGGCCAAAGCAGGTAATATCTCGATGGTTAAGAGTTTGGATTGTGACAAATGGTATCAAAATATTACACAAGCTTGAAGATAGGAACCTATAGGAGCCAATTCTTGAATCCTATCTACCTAATGGATGATTATGAGTTAATAACATTGATGAGGATGTCAATTTCTTAAGTGGGGGAGATTGTGAAACCTCTGAAGTATAATGAAGCTGACTCTAAAAATATTGAGGCAAATTTTAGTGTAACGGTTGGAATTTTCATTAAAACTCTAAGTGTTATGCAGGAGCTCTCTTAAGATGAGTGACTTTTTGGGAAGTTATATCAATGGAACAAAATTGTGACACTATTTTAGGTCAAAGCAGATAATATTTCGATGATTAAGAGTTCGAGCTTAGACAGTTGTTATCTTTTTTTTTAATTTTTTAATGCAACAAATCAAAGATTTGTGCATAAATTGTCCTTGTTTTTGAGCATCACAAAGCCATTTGTGTAGGTGTGATTATAGATAAAAGTTGGAAAGATAATGTTATAAATATTAATAGATGTGGAGATAAAATTATACTTTAAAATTATTGTTGATCTTAAGATTATCAATGTTATAAGTGTTTATGCTCCTCAAGTAGGTTTGGATGTAAGCTCAAAAGAAAATTTTGGAATGAATTAGAGGGATTAATACAAAATATACCTCTTGAAGAAAACATATTTATTGGAGGAGATTTAAATGAACATGTTGATAGAATGATAGAAGATTTTAAAAGTATTCATGGCGGTTATGGATTTGGGGTATAAGAAGGTAGGGATATTAGATTTTCTTAGCTTATGATTTTGTAGTTGCTAATATTTTATTTAAGAAAAGAGATGAATATATTATTACTTATAAAATGGATTTAGTAAAACACGATTGATTATTTTCGATAAGAAAAATAGATCGTTTAGATTGTAAAGATTGAGTATTCCAAGTGAAAGTTTAAGTCAAATATCGATTGTTAGTTTTAGATTTTAAGATAAAAGATTGTAAGAGCAAAAATAAATTAAATTATTGTCCTAGAATTAGATGAGGACACTTAAAGAACATAAATAAAATATTTTTTAAAAGATAAGAGTATAATTTGGGATCATTTTATAAGAAATTTAATATTATGTGGGAAAAAGTAGAGTGAAATTAACAGTTGTTAAAATATGTTTGGAGAATCAGAGGAAAAACTTATTTTAATAAAATAGTTGGTGGTCGAATTGAGTGTGCAAAAGATAAGAAATAAGAAATATTGTTATAAAACTTGGTTTAGATGTAAAACTTCGGAGAATTAGAGATATATAGAGATTCTAAAAAATCAAATTTAGCTTTAGTGATTTATACAATAGATTAGATCAAAGAAGGTGAAAGATGTATGTATAAGTTAGCCAAAAAAGATAGGAGAAAGACTAGTTCAAGTGGCGTGTATTAAGGATGAAAATAATAAAATGCTTTTCTTAGAAAAGGATATTGAAAGTAGGTGGATGAGATATTTTGATCAATGAAGGATCCGAAAGTACGATTGATTTTAGTAACTTAACATAAATAAAGAATTTTATTTTTATCGTCAGATAAATCGAAGTTAGAAGCTTTAAAGAAAATGAAATGTGGAAAAACAGTAGGACCTGATGATATTCCAATTGATATGTGAAAATATTTAGGAGATCAAGGAATTTCTTGGCTTACAAATCTTTTTAATGTTATTTTAAAGACTAAAAAGATGTCGGATGAGTGGAGAAAGAGTTTGTTGGTTCCTATATTTAAGAATAAAGGTGATGCACAAGAGCGTACAAATTATAGAGGAATTAAGTTAATGTGTCATACATTAAAATTATGAGTAATTGAGCATAGGTTACGATCGATACAAAAGTTTCTCACAATCGGTTTGGTTTCATGCCGGAAATCTACTATGGATCTATACATTTGTTAAGAGGTTTGATGGAGAAGTATAAAGAAAGTAAGGAGGATCTACATATGATATTTATTGATTTAGAGAAAGCATATGATAAAGTTTCAAGAGATGTTCTTTGGAGAGTTTTAGAATAGAAAGGAGTTAATATTGGTTATATTTAAGTAATTAAGGATATGTATACTAGAGCTGTTACTTCTGTCCAAATACAAGGAGGATTGACAAAATATTTTCCTATCTCAGTTGGATTACATCAAGGATCAGCTTTAAGCCCTTATCTTTTTTGCTTTAGTTATGGATGTTCTTACTAGGCATTTACAGGATGTACATTGATGTATACTTTTTGCTGATGACATTCTTCTTGTCGATTGTGTATATGGAGTGTAACTTTAGTTGTAGAAGTTCTAGTGGTAGTGTTGTGATATTAGGTGAACAAGTCATTAATAAGAGTGAGCGATTCAGATATTTAGGCTCTATTGTTCAAAATGATGGTGAAATAGATGGAGATGTTATTAGTAGAATTCAAATTGGATGGTTGGTGGAGAATGCATCGGCTATTGTGTGATAGAAAAAATCCGCTTAAACTTAAAAAATTTTATAAGATTGTAAGACACGCAATGTCTTGTAGTGCGAATGTTGACCGATAAGAAGCATAAGAAAGTTAAGTAGATGAGGATGCTCGGTAGATGAGTGGCTTTACTCTTAGAGATAAAATCTGAAATGAGTATGTTGAAAAAGTGGAGTAAGATTAGAGAAATTAGATGGTTTGGCCACATAGCGTTGGCCGTCGGATGACGTTAGGAGATTAGATGCATTAGTTTTTTATGTTAAGAAAGGTAGGTAGACCTAAAAGACTTGGTTAAGATGTATCAAAATGACTTTAGTATACTTGATTTAAATGAGAATTTGTCAAATAATAGGACATAATGGAGACGAAGGATTCATGTAGTCGACCCCACTTAGTGGGATGAAGGCTTGTTGTTGTTGCACAAAGCCATTTGTGTTGAATGGAATTTAGATGAAGGATTCTTACATGGTTTCCTATTGTGAACCTTTGGGAAGGAATTTAAATCTTGCCATTATCATGTTTCTTACATGATTAGCCTAGTTAGAATGTAAAAAATAGATTTAGGTTTAGTAATTTAATAATTAGGCAAGGTTTGTTTTTGCATAAAAACAAATGGGTTCTTAATATGAGCATATTGAGGATGACTTTGTTCTTCCCAATGCATTGTGAACTGATTGAACATTTTCATAATCATTAAGATTTTTCTACAATAGATATTCTATTTCTTTCTTATGTGCCTATCCAAGTTTGTAGTTGAGATGAAAGTTCTAAGTCTCAAACCATGCTACATCATGGATAAAGTGGTCCATTTTTTGGATGAATGGTGATTATGTGAATATAGTACATTTTTGTGGCATGTGTATAAATCTCCAAGTTTAGAAGTGATATTGTGTTCCTTAAATTAGAACTGAAGTTTGTTTCCCGTTCACTTTTCCCTTTCTTTTGAAAGCTATTTATTATATAAAATTGGCTGCCCGAACATTGATAGCCTTTTGCCATGCTAAGGCACTTTTTTTTCTTTTAGAAGTTTCAGTCGAAATTTCAAATAATTCTCAATCCTGCTAACTATTCTTTAGCTCGTTTAGGTTTGTATTTTTGCCTATGGACAAACTGGTTCAGGCAAAACTTATACCATGATGGGAAAGCCAGAAGATCATGAGCAGAAAGGATTGATACCAAGATCCTTGGAACAAATCTTTGAGACTAGTGAAGCCCTAAAATACCAAGGGTGGAAATACAAAATACAGGTCTGATCTTTGCCATTCATTTTAGTTTTTGTTACTAGTTTTTATTTTAGATAATGGAAAATTGATCAATCTTTCCCTTTTTCCAACCTTTTTGCATTTATTTCTGCAGGCATCTATTCTGGAGATATACAATGAAACAATCCGTGATTTGTTATCTCCAAGTCGATGTAGCAGCGCTGATGCAACTCATGTTAACAAACAATATATGATAAAACATGATTCAGCTGGCAACACATTTGTGCCTGACCTTACTGTGGTCGATGTATGCAGCTTAAATGAAGTCTCTTTCCTTCTTAATCAAGCAGCACAGAGCAGGTAATTTGTACTGTAATATTATAAATTATTAGCTTGGTTCCTGTTTCTATTTGAATTTTATTTTTATTAACTTGCACAACAATAAATGCGTTCAAATTTTTAGTTTAAAAAGTACTGCTAAAGTTGCTTCTGATATTCTAACCATTATACCTAGTATGCCGTTAATCTAGGATAATGACAAACATTTAAAGCATGATTGGATGTATTACTGATTTAGTTTTATGGACTTATGATTGTGGTTCTTCGTTAATTTTGGTGCAAATAAACACTTAGTTTCCTCATGATTTTTCCAGTATTAATAGACCCTTCGTATCTGCATGGTATGATTTGATTGATATGTAAAGATTTTTTTTTATGCTATATTTGTTTAATCTTTGTACTCTTATGCTTTTTTTTTTTCAAAAGTTAAAATTTAAGAAGAATTTTTTTTTCATTTTTTATTGTCAGGTCTGTTGGCAAGACGCAAATGAATGAGCAGTCATCAAGGAGTCATTTTGTATTCACCCTGCGAATATCAGGAGTGAATGATGTGAGTGTGGTGCTTCTTTTTCCTCTACTGTCTCACTAAGTTATAGAACAAATACATGATCTAATTGTCCTTTTTTTCTACAGGCCATAGAACAACAGGTTCAAGGCATTCTGAACCTAATAGATCTTGCTGGAAGTGAACGTCTCGCCAAAAGTGGCTCAACCGGGGCTCGCTTAAAGGAAACTCAAGTAAGACTTTGCTTGCGTAGTATGTTAAATTTTAAGGGCCTTTTTGGGATCAATTATATTTTGTGTTTTTTGTTTTCTTTTTTAAAGTTATTTTTTTTTTTTTTTAAATATTTATTTTTAAAATAGTAAAAATAATCTTTATATGCTTGAGTGTTTTTAATAATAATTATCATCATCAAATATATTTCATTGAATCAAAACATAAACAAAATAAAAGAAAAACATAAAATAAAAATAAAAAACAAAAACAAAAATGATCCGAACGGCTCTAGTCTTTTTTGGTGGAACTGCGATATCTTCTTTTGTTATCTTCTTTTGTCTTTTTGCTTCAGGCAATCAATAAAAGCTTGTCTTCTTTGAGTGATGTGATATTGGCAATTGCAAAGAAGAAGGATCATGTACCTTATAGGAACTCAAAATTAACATACCTTCTACAGGTAATCTTATCTTGGTTGTTTTTGGGTACCCCATGAATCATTGGATTTCTAGTACTATATTTTCTTAGCCTCTTACTCCTATGTGCTTATTATTCTTGCTATAATAGCATTGTGCCTTTTAAATTATTGTTTTTCTTTGGTAAATAGTTTGCAAAAACTTAGTTCCAATCAACATTTATATTTTCTTTTCCCTAATTGACTGTTATTTTACTCTTTTAACTTTTTTCTTGGTATTTGAAGCCATGTCTTGGGGGTGATTCAAAAACATTGATGTTTGTTAACATCTCACCAAAGGCTTCATCAGCCAATGAATCTATTTGCTCGCTCGATTTGTTGCTCGTGTCAATGCCTGCGAGATCGGGGTTCCTCGCCGCCATACACAGATGAGGTCATAAGCTATGGATGAAGATAGTAGCTGCATTCTCATAGCACTGTATATTGTTTAGTCACACACCTTTAACCAATTTATGGTGATAAAATTCATGCCATAGATTTAGCTTTGTTCATTGTGTCTGATGAGCTTGTAAATCAAGGTTCAAAGGATTATCCTTTTAATTCCTGCAATACTTACTCTTTTACCATCAAAATTGTACTGTACATAAATATCATGTATTGATCGGTGTTATTCTTTAAACTTGATTGACTTGAACACGACCCGAGTGATCTATTTGGACATATATTTGAAGTCAAATTGGAGTAAAAAATAAAGTCAAATTCTAGTTCATTGGTTAAAATTGAGTCAATCTTGAGTTGATGAGCTAAAATTGGTTCAAATTCTAATTAGAGGGTCATAATTAGATCAATTTTGAGTTGACATGTGAACCCAAATCCGTCCTAAAAATTTAAACAAGCTAGATTCTTAGACTTGAACTTAACCTGAAAGTTAATTAGTCAATCTAAACTTTGATTTTTTTTTAGAGTCGAAGTCTATATCAAGTCAAATATTGACAACTCTATATAAAGATGGCATGACCACGATGGAACTTGTAATAACCTTATCAAATTAAGGTCAATGATTGGACTTACAATCATTTGAAAAGCTAAGAAGTGAAAAAGTTGCTCCAAACGAACCCTTATAATATACAATCACATGAGGAAGCAACCTAGATAATATTCCACTAAAAATGATCTATAAAAGTGAATAAATATGCCTCAAAAACACCTATTACAACACTTAACTTGTTAAGGAAACAAATATTTGTGTTACACCATTAAATATTGTCATATGATAAAACTACATATTTAAGTGCTTCAGTAAAGATTAATATGACAACATTTAAAGTTAACTTATTAACATTTAATATGACATAAATATTATCAAAATAATACAATAACTATCAATAATATCTTTACCTGCTAATATCTAGGCCCATACTTTAGCTTTTGATCTAACTTCTCCAATACTTTATTGAGTGCCTCATTAGCTTCCTCATTGTAATTGGAATTACCTTGCTTTCCAGATTTCTAACCACGTCCTTAGCTTGATTCAGTTGAATTTGTAAGTTAAGGAAACACATCTTATTCCACCACCTTAGTCCAATAAAGGTCTTTTTATGTAGTTTATGGTTCTTAGTCCACCCCTATCTTCTTTATCAAATTTCCATAAATTTTTTGGAAAAGAAATAACATTCTTGTGAAGAGTCCACATATTATAAAACTTAAAGAACAGTGTTTTTGTTTGCTGATTGTTAACCATTTGAATGAGTAATGGAGCATGATCAGAAGTAGCTCCAAATAGGTGGTAGATGCAAGTGTTCTACATCTACATTGATGAGGAAGTATCTTTGATCAAGCAAACCGACACTCCAACTTCCAAGCAGTTTGAGTTCACTAAAAAACCTATGGCTTCAAATAGGGTGATTCTCTTTGCAGTGCATTTACCAACCAGGGTGTATTTAAAAGACTCGCTAAGAAGACCAATCTCATCCTCAATCAAGAAGAAAGATGGCTTCCCTTGTCTTTTAGAATGATGCTTGATGAAGGCAAGAGTGGACATTATTAGAAGTAGAGTATCCATAAAAGGATTGTGTAAATGCTATAAAGTCATCAGATTTATTGTTATAGCTCTAACCATGGAGGATAGTAGCATAAGTGTGTTTCTCAACAGCCATGGGATCGTCAAACCAATGAAACAATAACCCCAGGAAGTAGGAAATAAGATAAAGACGAAGGTCGCACCATTCTCTTTATTCTTGTACTTATTTTTCTCTTTTTCTTACTATTTTTGAATCCTTTATTTAAATTAATGCTGGAAAACTAAAAAAAATACTTTGAAGGTTAGAATAAATTTAAAAAATCTTTTCATTCTCATTTGCCTAATAATTTTTGGTACTAATAAAAATGTATTGTCCAAAATTTAAACTTACTATAATGATGAAAGGTTTAAATGTAGTATGAGAAAATGATTAGTGAGTTACTTATTGGCCCTAGCACATTTATTTGACAGATCACTACCATTTACTCAACTTGGGAGCTACACTACCTTGAGTAACTTAGTGAGCTACATTTGGTTCAACTTACTCAGTGGGCTACCTTGGCCCAAGTCACTAAATAAGGCATTATATCTTTGAAATAATCATTAATCTACACACTCCTAGTGACTTGGATAGATACATTGGCCCAAGCCACTTAGAGAGCTGCGATAATTCAAGTTAACACTTAGAGCGCTGCATTGTGAGCTACATTTGGCCCAAACAAGCTTCATTTGGTGAGCTACATTTGGCCCAAATGAAAAGTCCAAAATTTGGAAAGCAACTTTTGGCCTGAGTATACAAGGATTAACTCGATAGACTATCCAAACCAAATCTTAACCATCAAAACTTACACACCTTAAATTCTTCATTAAATATCCAAGGGATTTCAAATGAAAGATCAACACTACATGTAGTTGACAACTACAAATAAAAGGAAATATTATGAGGTTGGCAACTGCAAGACTAACACTCTCTGTGGCTGGCAACTATGAATAAAATGACCAACACTCTATGTGGTTGGTAAATATAAATAGAAAATCAACACACTATGTGGTTAGTGTTTAAGTGTAATAACAATACTCTATGCAGTTGGTGATTAAGTATTCCCTTAAATAATGTGAAGTGATTACTGAAAAAAATAAATAATAAGTGCATTAGCAAGTATATTTACACAACAAATACACTTATTTAAAGTTCATTTAATGTATATTCATCAAGTATGTTCATTCAATGAGTGCATTCATAAGTAAATCAATATAAAGATGAATAATATGTAAATTTAAAAATAATATATAATAATTGCATAATTATATAAATATTTAATAAGTAAAAAATTAATATTATAAAGATAAATATTATATTAACTTTTAATAATAAAATAAAATAATCAACATATTATTTATAATTAATGATAGTAGGTAAAGAAATTCATAAATTATTGAAAACAATAAATATAAAAAATAACCAATTATAATAATAAATTAAAAAATATTTAGTTATCAATAATTTTAGAATATTACATATAAAAATAAATGTAAATTATTGATACAATATAAATTATCATAATGAAATATTTAATTATTCATTTAGTTAATATTTATAAAATTTAAACTTAAATTCGCTCAAAATTTTTTAAATATTTTTTTATTGAAATTAGGCATGTGTGTATATTACATATGTGTATGTATTATATATGATATATCGTTGTATATACCTTCTTGATATTTATATCTATGAATTAGTCATATCTTAAGAGATTTTTTTTTTTCTCAAATCCTTTAATATTAAAAAATCTTCTTATAAATGCCTAGAGTTTATAAAAAATATCATATTATTTCTTACTTTTGATTTATGATCACTCATTTTTATATTTATTTTTGCATTTTTTATTTACTTTTTTCTTTGTATTTTCTAGGAAGAGTCTAATTTAATTGAAGATGTATTTATTTTTTTATGTTATTATTATTTGTTAGTCATAGTTTTAAATAATATCTTACTTATTTAAAAAAAATAATACAAAAGCATCAAAATAATTAAAATACAAATGTAAAATATTTTATTTATTATATATTAAATTAATGTTAAATTTTGAGTGACAATTATCCAATATTTTCATAACTATAACATAATTGATGGATCCTATCATATTCCACGATTCGGATCTTTTGAAATTATGCCGTATCATTTAAAAAAATTTTCAAATAGCGCTGCTCGTCCTCCTCGGCGGTTCCACCCGTGGCTCCATCGAAACCCTAATAAGTTCTATCCTAGCACTCTTCTCGTATTCGTGCTTCCTCTCTTAAACGATGCATACGAGGAACCAGAACGAACCCCCCGTCATCCCGAAGAACAAGATTTCACGTAATCCCTCGAATGTAAGGTTTCTTTCCTGCCTCCATGTCTGCCCGATAAGTTTTGTGGATGGGGTTCTGATTGGCTTGCTGTTTGCACAAAAAATGGAATAATTTTGCAGAAGAACGAGGTTTTGGATGATGTGCAGTTAGATAAGCGACGGAAGATCGGAGGAGGAAAGATGGTGAGTCAAGCGACCGGCACGCGCTCTCGTCCGCCTCTGTCGGCCGTAAATGCTCTACCTGGGAGTAATAGTGCGGTGCCAGCTTCGGAAAGCTCTAATGGAGACAGCACTGGAGGTCAGCTCGAGTTCAAGTCAAGAGGGGATGTGGAGAAGTTGTTAGCTGAGAAGTTAAATCCCAAGAATAGAAATAATGAGAAGGCATGTGCTCTTTGTTTATTTTGGTTTTACTTCTGATCGTTCTTGTTTTATGGGTCATTTTTTTCATTGATTACTGTTATTTGTTCTTTTTTATTCTGGTTTTACCCTTGATCTCGCGTGTTTTGTGGTTTACCTTTTTTTAATTGTTTTGTGGTTCCCTCTTTTCATCATTTAGTATGAATTTTACAGGGAAGGAATATGGAGTTGTGGGAGAACATAAAAAAGTTCAGGGCCTGTGTCAATTGGTACATGGAGCTCGAAGATGGATATCTAGCTGAGTTGGAGAAGCTTTGTAGTATGCTAGGATCAGAACAGAGAAGACATTCTGACATTGGTAAAGTTTTTATTTGTTAATATTGTCATATGACATTGATAGACTTATCAAAAATTGAAAAATATTTGTATTTGTTTTCTTAATTGGGCAATTATTTTTGTTTAGAGGCCCATATGAGTTGCAAGATTGATGAGCTAACTTTGTTGATTGAGGAACATCAGAAACATGTGGCGTCCTTGGAGAAGAGTCTTAGGAAGGAAGAGGCTGATAAATTGGTATATTTATTGGAAAATTCAATCTTTTTTTATGTTCAGTGTGATCTCATGTTCATTGAATGTGCTTATTTTTTTGTCCAGGCTGCCATTGAATCTTTCGAGAAAGAGGCTCAGGCAAAGGTAGCTTCTGAAAACATACGTTGTGGTCTTTTAGAAGAGCTTGAGAAAACGACCCAGGAGATAAAATATCTTAATGATCAGGTAATGCTATATTGTTTGGTGGATCTTTATGGGATATTAAAACTTAATATGAACTTTTCTTTGTTGTTGCAAAGTAGATAAAAATGATTCAAGAGATAAACAAACGGTTGCAAGAGTATAATATCAGTCTGCAACAGTATAACAACAACCTCCAGGCTGAAGCTATGAAGAACGGTGATGCTATAACAAAGTTGCAAAAGGATAAGACTGCTATGATGGAAACTCTTGCTGGTTTAAGGGATCAAACCAGCTTGCTTAAGAATCAACTAGATACTATTAGGGTGAGGACGTCAATTCAAACTGAATTTTAATTCATAAAATTGCAGTTTATCCTGAGAAAATAAGCTCTTTTTATGTTATTGTATTTTTTTTTAATTTTACACGAACTGCATCAGCTATAGTTTGAAAGGAACTCTTTTGAGTGTTATTTGCTTAGTTTTTTTTGTTTTTTCTTTTAGAGATTACAGCTTTAAGTCATTTTTATCATTAATCAGATTTCCTTTTTTTCAAGGATATTTATAGTTGTGTTGCTTTAAGACAATGATTTACTAGTGCTGACATGAGTGTAAAGTGTCTTTTGAAAGCTAGGTATTTAGTTGATGCATCTGATTATTATGCTTTTATTTATTATTGCATATTGTATTATTTTCATCTATCAATTGTTAAAATGGAGAAATAATAGAGAAGTGGTTGTAGAGGCATCTTCTGAATATAAAGTAATTGAAAAACACTTGATCATTTGGACATGTATAATGAAGGGTAGAAATACAACCATTATAAAGTAGATAAATTTTTTGTCATAGGATTAGAAAAATAAGGGGTTGATCAAAGGTGATATAGATAGAAATGATTCAAAATGATTTGTGTAGAATGCATTTAATATCTTTGTTAGTTGTTAACATTAGCAGACAAGAATGGAAAATAAAATTCATAGAACCTACACCAGGTTGTTAGGATGAAACTAATTGTGATAATGAGTTATGACTTTTGGAAATAGGTATGGACAATATTTTTTTACCTACCATAGCTTATTATAATATGTATGCATCTTGGTTGTATAGCTTATTAATGATTTTCATATTTTCTACCATTACTACTGATCATTTGCTGAGTTAATGCTATGAATGTTGTTGGTGACAATTCCTTGTTTCCTTTTGTAATGAATTTTAAATTATCTTTTTAATAATCAATTGCCCATTTGATATTTTTTTGTATTCTATTATTCTATTGTGATTGCGATATTTTTTAAAATTTTTTTAAACAAAATTGTTATTTTAGTGTTGTCATTTGAGTAATTTACTCTCTTATCTTGCTTCCTTTTCTAGTCCTCTCAACAAGAAGCAATTAAACAGAGAGAGGAATTCAGGAATGAAGTAAATTGTCTCAGAAGTGAATTACAACAAGTCAGGGTGGATCGTGATCACCAACTAGAACACATTCAACGCATGACTGTGGAGCTTAAGAAATATGAAGAGCTGAACGGAAAGTCTAGTAGGGATACAGATATTGCTCTAACAAAGGCTTCTACACTTGAGGTTTACCCTTTTTAATTTTCACTTTTTTGTTCTTTTGTCTACATATTTTCTTAAGTCTTATTATGCTTACCAGGAGACATGCTCTTCTGAGCAAGACCAAATAAAAAGTTTACACTATCAACTGACAATTGCAAATGAGAAGCTCAAGGTTTGAAGCTTCCACAAAACTCTTCTAGATATCTTTTATGTGTACCTGGGTTTATGTTAGTTTTGAAGCTTGACATTAGCATAACTTTGACTACGTCGAAATGCAATCATGCTTTGAGAAATATTTCATTGTATTTATTTAGAGGGCTGATTTGGCAACAATTGAGATCGTGCAAGAAAATGAAGCTAAAAAAAAAGTTAGTTGATGAGTTACAAATTCATGTCACTGATTTGGAGTGTCAACTTGTTGAAGCAGAGAAGCTACGAAAAAAGCTACATAACACCATTTTGGTATATTCCTCACTTTTATTTTATGCTTTTAGTAATTTGAATATTTTATTTATTTAGCTTTGTGTTTCATAAGAGTTGAAAGGAAACATCCGAGTTTTTTGTAGAGTGTGACCTATTTTACCAGATATTGACTGCAGCGGTGCTGATGGAACAATGTGTCTTATCCAACAGGTGTTGAATATCTTGAGCGTGGCATTGATTTGATACATAATGATAAGAGAGGTTTCTTTTTTTTCTTTTTCCGTATTCAACAATTTTCTCATGAATTGAGACAACAAATCAACTGTAATAATTGAATCTTCAACTATTTTTCATTGTAATTCTTTTGTTTTGATTAGCTCAAAACTATTCATTTACTTTTGACAAAGTATTTGATCAGGGCATCTCAAGAGGATGTATTTTTTTGAAATCTCACAGCTCGTGCAAAGTGCACTTGATGGCTATAAGGTAAGTTCAGCTTTTTATGCAATTATCTCTTTTAATTTGCTTAATTTTTTGTGGGTATGGGGTGTGCAAAGACAAATGTGAGTGATTTGTGCATGAAGCAACATTGTTAGATTAAAATCCAATACAACAACAACAAGCCTTTTAATTTGCTAATTAAATACATTTAATTATTTAATATTATTTTATATATTTAAACATTCAATAAAATATTATTATTAAAAGTTAAAAAATTGAAAATTAGAAAACATGAATGGTAATGAGGTTTTCTAAAAACGTGATTACTATTCATATTTTCAGAAATTTTTTATTTTTTTTGAAAACGTGGATGCAATTTACGTTTTGCTCCTTTTAAATTTTTTTTTAGAATGCTCCTTTTAATTAGAGAAGAAATGAAAGAGCATATAGAGTAAGTCTTCTAAATACACTCTTCACGATCCTCTATAGATTTCTGAAATATCCAGCAACCCCTACTGAAAAAACTTGATTGTTGATCTCCTTCTTTACGACTTGCTTAAGAAAAAAAAAATACTATTACACTATCCATACAATACTCTCACAACATTCCGAGTGTTACTCTCCAAGTGCTTTACAAAAGCTCACATAAACTTACATTTCACTCACCCACTTACCAAAAATTCTAAAAAACCCCTTAATACTAAGAAAGGTCCCATATTTATAGCCTAAAAATAGCCTTAATAAGTCACTCTTACGCTTCTATCAAAATTGCCTCAAAAATTACTCAAAATCATCGCTGAACCATCACAAATCTATTTTTTCTAGACATAGCGCAATGGCATTGTTGATGCAGCGTTGCGAAGTGGCACTGTGATGTTGTTAATCTAGTATTACAACATTGTGCTTCTTGCCTCTAATTCATATTTTGCCTCCAGTATAGCACCTAGGCATTGTATTTGCTATATAATTATCTCAAAATGAGCTTGTTCTAGCACAACGTTGCTGCTAATATCTTGCTTAGGCACTCGCCTTGCTGTTTACTTGCTCCAATTTAGTTCATTTTCACTTTAAAAAAATAATCATACTGCTATTATTATATCATTAATTAAACCAAGAGAGAAAAGCTTAGTAGATGATTTTGATGCCTATCTCTGACCATTGATGTAAGAGTTGTGTGAGTTGTAACATGGAGTTCAATGCTACAATTCTGCTACTAAATAAAACTTTTTGGAAATTCAATGATGTTAGTTGGTGACTTAATGGTCACTATCAAAAACTAAGTTAATATCATAATAATTTTAATTATTGTTGCATAAAATGATACGAGCACTAAATATCTCATCACTAGTAAAGGATGGTAAAAAAATACTAAATATCTAAAAAATGAACCTTCTCTCATAATGGGTCATTATATAAATTATTATTGATAAAAGATACATACATAACATTTATTTTACTTTTGATATAGTTATTTCAATATAGGTTAAAACTATGGAGGATCATTAGAATGCATACAAATGGCTCTTAACCATCTGAAGATGTTAAATAGAGATGACTACTTTTAGTCAACCATATCTTTAGTAGTTAATAATATAATTTAAGTTAATATTAGTTATTTTTTAAACTTAGGTACAAGTTCTCATTAAAAAATGACTTGCATTAGATGATGAAAATTTAGAGGTGAATGGAAGGAAAAATAGTTATGGGTCTTAAGCACCAAGGGAAACTCTTATTACTTAGCTATATCACCTAATCAGGGAGGTGAATTTGATTTTAAACCTAATAAGGAATGTTTGCTATGTGATTTGGCATCAATTATGATAATACTATTTGGATTTAATTTATGGGAAATAAAAAATATTTATATCCAAAACAACAAAAGGAGATGAAAAAAAATAAACATTAAAGTTTATGTGAAAACTATAAATGCTAGAATGATAATTAAATATATTAATCTCATGATTAGAATAATATGTGTATTGAAGGTTTAGTAAATTTTTTATGGATGGTAAAAAAATTTCTAGAATTAAACTTTACATTTAAATATTTTTAATTATATTTAATTTTCAAATTTTAAATTTAAAAAATATTTAAAAATTAAGTTTATCTTTCTACATAGGCAAATTAATTCATTGTTGGACAATTTCTGATAATGAAAGTGAAGAATATTCTCATAAGGTGTTATTTGAAGAAAAGTTTGATTGAAGTGATTTGATGGATTTTCTCTTGAATCCTTATTAATGTCACAACATTAATACTAATTTTGGCCTCATTCGTGGAATGCACACTAAAAATAATTGATGAATTTTAGCTCATGAAAAATATTTTGGATCAAATTTTACCATAGAACTAATTTTTTACCAAAAGATGAATTTTTTGCTGGATTTCCCTAATTCAATTTTTTCACTAATTTTTTTATGTGAAGTATTAGCTCCTGTATTTTTTGTCGATATTAAAACTTTTTCATTAGTTAAACTTTATATACTATTGAATGTTTCTTGTGCATATTTGATATAGTTTTCATCGCACTAGTTATCATCTTCTTATATAATATAATGAAGGCAATATTATTTATCAATGATAGGCTTATAATGCTTAATGCTTATTTGTCTAAGAGATCTGTTGACCTCATTTTTGGATGAGGTTAATAACACTCCCAAAAACAATCATCAGGACTCTTAATCCTATATTAGAAGTCTCTTAAGTAAGCACCTAAGACACTGCACTTAGTGATCTAGTGCACCCTCCTTAGATTGATCTAACCTAATGGGTTTAGTTAGATTCAATCCAAATCTCCAACCTAAACATACACTACTCCAAATTTGAAATTAATTAAGCTTAGATTAAGATTTGATTAGGGAACTAAACCTAATTACCTTAATTAGGCTAAAAGTTAAATAAATTTAAGAAAATTCAAATTAAATCCAAACAAACCCAAATCAAATGAAATTAAAAGCATGAAACCATGGCATGAAATTGAATAAATCTAAATCCAAACCAAAGGTCACAAATTTGTCAACCCTTTTAACATGGGTTTGACTTTATGTGGGTCTCACTAAAATTTGACCAAATAAAATCATTTCAAATAGTTCGTACGATGATATGAACATATTTAAACATAAATTTAAAAGAATATAAGTTCAGTGTGGCCTTTAATTTAGGTCATTTGACTTAAATGGGCCTAAATGGGTCTTATTAGGTTCAAACCCAAATCAAACTCAAATTAACCTAAATCAATTGTCCAAAATCATTTGAAAATGATTATTGAACATAAACCAAACCCATCATTAGGTTTAATTTGTCCAATTTTGTCATTTGACCCAAATGAATAGAAACTTAACCCATTAAGCTCAATTTAGGTCAAATGGATTCAAATTGGAATAAACTTGAAATTGTTTGATTCAATGCATCCCAAATTGCTTGGATTAATCCAACTAAAAATTAAATACATTATAATTAAGCCAAATAAACCATTTAACTCAATTAGGTTCAACCCAAATCCATATGAATTAAAATGGGTTAGGACATAAAGTACGTAATTAATAAACTTCAAATCCTTAAAACCTTTTATTAACAAGTTCATTAATGATTAAATGGACATAATCCAAGAATTGATCTAAAACTAATCCATCAAGTAAAGCAACTTAGATAAGCAAATTGAAAAATCGTTAAGTGACATACAACAACAACAACAAGCAAATTGAATTAAGTGACATAATTCAAATTTATTTTGAACCTAATCTCCTACTAATATCTTTCAGAGGCAATAAAATCCTTCTTAAATTGAATTAATGTTGATTCCTAGCCAACATTAAGCTATTTAAGCAACTCCAAATAAATCCAAGGCAATAGAATATGCCATGGAAAAGGGATAATGCATGGAGACAAAAAAAAACCTAAGCCAATACTCTCTTTCCATTGGATCTTCCCACATCTTTAGCCTTAGGCTGGTGTTAAATGGCTAGTGAGCCAAGTAGTTAACTTCCAAAGTTAGCAATGACCTATAGCTAACCAAGAGAGGAAAAATTGAGCTTAAGAGGCTCGACTTCAATGGAAAAGTCACCAAGAGCTCTTCCTTAGTAAAATTGAATATCCCACCACCTTCCCCAGCTTGCATGAAGATGAAACTTATCTTCCCCTGATCTCCTCGCCACCGGGAGGCTGCAGAATGACCATAGCCGACAAAATCTAAGTTGAGCTTGGTCTAGGAGGTGATCCACAAGGAGGCAACTCAATTCCTCTTGCACACGAGCTCCCCATCGATCTGAAACTATTGAAGTCAATTCCAACCCGGATCGAGGTATGCCATTAACATCCTCCCAAGATTTTGTTTTGTACTTATCGATGGAAGTTTGATCTCAAGTGAGATCAACTATTTAGATCTTTATGATTTCATCCACTAATGGATTTGGCATTGAAATTGCGTGATTTTGATGGTTAGATGGCCGGAAATCATGTGAAATTGTGACGACTCTTGGCCTCTACCATTGCCATAAGAAATGAAATCTTCATCATCCATTCCTTTAATAAGAAAGCGAATGGCCAAGATCAAGTCAAATATTTAAATAAAACTAATAAGACAGCATCAATCGACCCTTTGATCTCCTCGACGACGTAATTAACCAATGTATACGACCAATTTAGCAGATCCACATGGATCTCGTGGCAATGACACAACACCTTGTGGAAAGGGCTCCACATCTAATTCACATGGATCCAACGTGCCTAAATGGGAAATTCGGGTTCTCCGAATTAAAAAATTAAAGAAAAATGTCAAATTTTTTAAAAATTCATAGAAAATTAAATATGAATTCAAAAATTACAAACTTGGGCTCTATGGATTTCTTTTGATGAGATGAATCTATTAAAATTAAAATCCTTAGATTAAGTGGGGGTATTTTGGCCTTAATTGGGGTTTGAATGGAAATTTTCAAACCCTAATTCATCCCAAACCATTGGTCAAAATGAAATAAAACTTTGGGGAGTTTAACTTGATGCTAAAATACATATTAAGTAATTTTTTTTCATAATTTATTGAGTGTCGAATCTTAATATTTGAAATTTTAAACACTAAACCCTCATTTTCATAAAATAAATTAATAATAAATTTAATAAATGATGAAATATGATTAGATCAATTCAAAACGTCATAATACATCTTAATAAACATAAATAAGTCATTGAAGCCCATTAGAACTTAACAAATCACAAAATGGCTTAATTAGGCCATTAATTAATTAATTAAATTAACCATCTTAAACTTAAATAAATCATAATAAATCAACTAGAATCCTAAAATTATGAATGAACATTCTTTAGATGCTTATTCCATAGGGGAATCAAGGAAAAGTAAAACCCCAAAATGATCCTCACTAAATTAAGCCTAATTTAGGTTTTAATGAAATAATTAAAATCTTAATTACACACTAATTACACATATGATTTTAAAGAAATCAATTTGGCACACCCCATAAAATTTTAACCAATTGACTTGTAGATTGAGAATATTTGAATTTCCAAGTCTGAGGTCAATTTAAAGGAAATAATAATAATCGAAAAATCATAGAAATTACAAAACCCATAAAACAAACTTAAGACATCATAATGGATACTAGAACACTTAAATAAAATACCCAAAAACTGAAAGCAAAAGAACATAAATAATCCTAAGTTAAGGGTTATGAATAAGTGAAAATATCAAATTTAAGCATATTCTAAGAATAATAATTCCTTAAACCATAATGAATCCATTAATAAACTAAAATATAAAGTTTATTAATCTCTAAAATTATAAGTCATCAATACATTAGAGCCATTTAGATTAAGGAATGAAGTGGTACAAGTGCAAATATAAAAGGTTAAGTGTAATTGAACATGAAAATAACCTTTCTTTAAACATAGTAAGTTGAATAGAACTTTAAATAAAATAAAACTCTAGAGCAACATAGGGAAAGTTTAATGCACATGAAAATAATCTTTCTTTAAACTCCTTAAGTCATGATGAATAAGTGAAATTACATTAGGCTAAGTGTTTTTCAAATAACATAATCATCACACCCTTCAAATTAATTAAAATGCATTGAACTATTCCATAATGTATGAAAAATATAATTTGAAATTAATCATCTTAGTCCAAATTCATTAATAAACCTTAGAAAATATTATGAAATAAATAAATTAAAATAAGAATGAATCATTAATGCAAATGGGATATAAAATTGAAACATAATTAATTGAATGTAAATTTACTTAAGTTTATAAAATTTAATGAAAATGAATAAATGAAATTAACTTGAATTGAATGAATGAAATACATATACCTAAATGTAATAAGTAAATTAAATGCATTCCAAAATTAAATGAACAATTTAAATGAAACATAAAAATATAACTTAGTTAAACATTAAATAAAATGAAATTAAACATAAAGCTTTACCCTAAATTAAATTTAATAAAACTAATAAATATTAAATTGAAGATTAATTCAAATAACATAAACATTAAAATCAATAAAATACTGAATAATGAAACAAACATATAAAGATACAAAGTAAACTTAATAATTTAAACTTGGAAAGATATAAATCATCATAATTAATAAAACAAACATATAAATTAAAAGAATAATGAATCAAATTAAGAAAAGATTGAATGTAAAATAAATATATCTGAAATATTAATAACACAATATTAAGCCAAAGGAATTAAACGAAACTAAATCATAATAACAAATGAATTAAACTTCAAGTGAAAATTAATTCAAATTAAATCACGATATTATTGATAAAGAAACATACCTTAAAGAAATCAAAACACAAACACTAAGTGAAATAGAATAAATAAATTTAAAACAAAATGAAATAAATTAAACTAATTCATATTTGATGAATTTAAGGAAAGGATCAATTAAAATACTTATGATTTTAGTTAGATCTATAGGATGGACCTTTACCTTAGAATAAAGACATCATCCTATTAGGACTTAAGATGTTGAATGGAATGGGTTCCATCCAAAATGGACCCTATTGTATTCTTCATTCTTGAAAAACTAATGTAACTTTAATATAAAATGTACCTAAAATGGAAATAAAATTGAAAATCACTAATTCATTTGAATTGATATCACCCAAAGGTGAAGATAAACAAACTTCAAAAATTCAAATTAAAACTTCAATTAAAAAGAAGGCATAGCAAAATCGTATCACACAAACCCTTTTTCTTTACACACTAGAATAATAGGTCATGGACCCTAGACTTAGGTTAGGTCGTTCTGTGATTTTTTTGTAATATTATGTGATGTTGTGATGTGAATTATTTTTATTATTTTATGGTGTAGTGTTTTAGACTGGATGGCTAAGATTGATTGTTGTTAGTCTAGATGGTAGGATGTTTTTTAGAACAAATCTTATCTTCTGCATGAGGCTATATTAAAGGGGCATATGTCATAAATAAATCTATAAAACTGTTATTTACTTGCAGGTGATGAATAGTCCCTTAGCATCGCCCATAAGATAGGTGGGCTTGGCAAACAACTAATCCTAAGCTTGTATATTTGTGAAATATAACTACTACATGCTATTTATATTTTCCTAGCATTTGTTTGCATTGCTTAGGATTTATTTTTAAATTTAAAATATAGTTTTGAGCATAGAATAAGGTTAGGATCTATGGGGTCTAGGATTCCAGGAGATGGTGCAGAGGTCCCCTATGAAGCCTAAAGGAGGTCTCTGAAGATAGAGATGATCTTGGAAAGAAGACCTATAAATATAAACATGTAGTTCTAGGTTAAGTTGTATAAGGGCAGAGCTCGACTGCCCATTTTTCTTTCTTCTGGAGTGTACAGCGGTACTTGGCCGCATTGGCCTTTCTTTAATTTAATTAGCTTGATTTATTTTTGGTGCGCAATAGAATCAACCTAATTTTTTAGGTTTCTTTTGTATTATGCCTTTTGTGATGAATGCCTAGACAAAGGCTCATAAGAAAAATTAAATTTTCTATCTAATTAAATCTAATCAATTCAAACATAAGAATAATAAAATTCAAAACATCATATTAACTAAAGCCCTAGGGAACAACTTCAAATCTATTAGAAACAAATTAGCTCTCAAAATTCATGCAATCATGTTGCTCTAATCCTTGAATTGGGCAACTTCACTCATTGCACATAAGGGGCATCTAACCTGTGAGTATGACCACCTTCTTGGAGAAGTCTATCTTCTAATATTGATTTGGCCCATGACTTTCTTCTAATTACATACCATGTATGCATAAATTGCATACATATGGTCTAAAATGATCATCGAGTCAAAATATATAAAAATATAAAAAAATGTGCATTAGTTAGTGTATTTCATACCCTACATGATCTTAGGGATTAAGATGTGAATCTAGGATTCTTAGATTCCATTTTAAAAATGCAACAACCCACCCATCTTCCATACATAAGACTTGGCATCATGAATTTAAAATGCGCGTAGGTGGTGTTAGCTGACAACCCCACTAGGTGGGTTGTAAGCCCAGAAGAGTCAAGAATAAGTAAGTTCCCTCAAGTGAGAAGAATGGTCGATAATTCCAAAATTGAAATTAGATCGAGCATCTGACTTATGCCAGAAATATTTGTAGTCTAGGTTCTGAAGCATCCTCCTAGAGTAAGCCTTCAATCCTAAGCATTTTTGTAATCTTATGTTGTTAGAATCTAAGTCCTAGATTTTAAAGAAAATGTCAAATCAAAATCTAAATTAAATTCCAATATATAAAGCCTAATGATAGGATAGTTAAAATACCTATGGGGCATCCTAGTATCAACGACATTTCCTACTTCATCTCTTTTACCTTTCAAAAATAACTATTTCCACTTTGGATCATTTCCAAATAAAAATTTCAAAGATCATGCCTTTGAAAATGAACTTAAAAATCTTTAGAAATAATAACTTATTTCTTTAATCGATAGTATTCTTAGGAAGAGACCCTTCTTGAGATGTAGTTAACTAGGGGCTTGCCCTTATAGGGAACCATAAACCCAGTTTAAAATAACCTTGCTCTTCTTTCCAATATAGATCAGGGGAAAATTCTCTGGTACATAAAAGACTCATTAGCCTTAGTAGTCTTTTATTAAATGATCGAATCTATTATAAGAAAATATATTTATCTTTTGAGATAATATGTTTATTCCTTAATAACACATTTGATCATCATAATAAGAAATTCCTAAACACTATGTGGTGTCACAAATTTTTATCATCAGAGTATATTTTATGGTGACTTCGCTAGGGAATGGTTCCTCTCTCCATCTTTAGAAAGAAGTTATTATTTCTATAGTCGGTAATGTACTTTTGTTTACATGGGTCAAGATTGCCTTTCTTCCTATTGAATATCTCTCAATTGCATCCTTGGTAGAGCATATTCAACATCTACGAAAGAGGGAATATATAACTATCCCACTTGTGGAAATCAAGTGGGATGGTTTTATAACTCATTTATGTTTAGGAAAATATCTTTTGAAATAAAATTAAAAAAATCCTAGTCATAAAATTGGCTAAAATTTCTAAATGGGTAAAAAGTCTTTCTTTTGACTACATTTTGGTAATTTTTCATTAATTCTCATTTAAAATTTGTTATTTTTATAAACATAAATGGTTGGACAATTAATCTTTACTGCTACATTCATGATGATTTTCTCCATGGATAGTGGCATCATTAAATTTGAATATCACTATAAATGGAGTGACAATTGTTTCTATTGCTGAGGCGACACTTTAAAATAAACAACCCATCTTAGAATTATTTAGCACACCTCCACCTACTCCTATTGAAGGTAGGAAGGTTACTGCTTAGGTTATTGAGAGGATCCAACTGGGTCTTGCTTAGAAGAAAGTTAAGCTGCTCACTTTAGAAGCATTGCCTGCTCCTTTTCTATCTAGCACCTTTAAGGTCAGCTCCACTTCTGAGCCCCTTGAAATGACAAGGAGTCAAAAGAAAAAAAAGGGTAGAAATCTTAGAAGGGTAGCCCTTAGGGAGTGAAAACAAAAAAGAAATGCTGGATATAGAACTAGCTAGGGCGAGAGATGGCTATACCCTCCTAGATATTTTCCCTCTCTTAGGTAGAAGCATATATTTCCCCCTATCTACTACTTAGGGAGAGGAGGACATATCCAGGATTGTGAGTTCTCCACCTCACATTTTGTTCATAAAGAAAAAAAGTTTCAAACTATTAAAATAAAAAGTCACATAGTAGGCTACATCAGATCCTTCACTGGATCCCTGAACCCTCCTCATACACTAAGGGGAAGTTATTTAGTGCTATAAAGGCTCATGCATCAAAAAGGCTAGAAAAAGAACTTTTAGGTAGACCTGACACTTCCCATCGTAAAGGAGAGATTAGACTGTTAGAAGGAAGTCTTCTTATCGCGTAATACTAGAGTGATATCATCACCCTGGACAATCATTAACATGGCATAGAGATCAATCTATTTGTCTAAGAGTCCTGTGAAAAAAAAAAAAAAGAGAGAATTTTTGTTAGGAAGGTTCCACTGGCTCTTGAGCCTAAGGTACCTTTACCACCTTCACTACCCTTATCTCTAGAGAGAGTATCTATCACTAGGTCTACTCCAGATAGGCCTCTATTATCTTCAGCTAGGGCTCAAGTTAAATGGCCCTCATCATTATATGTTTCTAGTAAGGAAATAGAGTCTCTTCATGGGTCTCTTTACACTAGAGAGATTACTGATGAGTATCTCCTTGGCTTGGGAGCCCTTGAGGAAGTCCCTACTGCCCAAGGGGTCACAAAAGGTAAAGAGTCTGAAATAAGACCCATGGATATGGGTGATGAGTCTGATATCATTCTCGATAGCACTGGCACACCATTTCATCTCTCCAACAAAGAAATGGAAACCATTATCAAAGAGGATGGATAAAATAAAATAAAAAAAAGAATGCAAGAACATTATGATTTAAAGTTGGATGATTTATTAAATGATGATTTAGGACAACTTATAGCTCATATCAACATGGTAGATACTAGAACATCAAAGAAAGAGCAAGATGAATCATAAGAACATCTTGTACTAGATTCCACTCACCAATTGATCATTCAAATACGAAAGAAGGATGATCAAATTGCTTCAATGGAAAAGAGGATGGAGGAAATGATTTTTACTATGCAATCACTTCAGAGCACGATCTCTTCCTCTTCACATCCTCATTAGATTGAACAACCCAAATTAGCAAGTTCAACTGATGATTTGAAGTTTGGTTTTGAGGAGTATCATCAGAAACCAAACTTTTTTTTTTTTGTGATGTACCCCAGCAACTGAACTAAAATGATTGGTGGAACAACAAGTAGAAGAATCCCTAGCACATTCATGAGGCACAACCTTAGTTCCAAAGTGTATACCCTACCTTGAGGAATATGATTATGTTCCTTATCCCAAAGGATTCATGCCTCCCCCCTTCAAAGTATTCGAGGGGACTAGAAATCCTAGGAAGCATTTAGCTCACTTCTACGCAAGTTGTTGGCATGTCGCAATGTTGGAGGGAGCGATGCTTTAATATTCGGATAGTTTGTTAGTAGCTTGATCGGAGCTACTTTTAGATGGTATATATATATTTTCCCAATGGTTCAATACGCACTTTCACTGAACTAGAAGGCATGCTTGTAAAATGATTCACTAAAACTCAACACCACATCACTGTAGGTGACTTAGTGGTGGAAAAATAAAATCCTGATGAGTCTTTAGTGGACTATATCTTGAGATCGAGAATCCTTAGTTTCAAGTCTGATCCCCAACTGCAGGATCAACACACTATTGAGATTCTCCACAGGAACATCCACGGTCCTGTCACATTCTTGTTAAAAGGCTTTATGATTAAAACCTTTGAAAAACTCCTTAATAAAGCCTCTAACCTGTAGGAAAATGCTCATAGGATGACCTTCCTAAAGGATCATTCTTCTATAGAACCATCAAAATGTAGGAAGCTTTTAGGCAATGTATCTATAAAGGACAAGGAAAAGGCTCTCATGTAGATACAGTCATAGTGGCCTTTATCCTTTAGGCCACCACAATAGCAGATATCATCAACCCTTAAAAAGGTTCCAACCAACCCTTTTTCTAAAAGAATGAACTAGATATATTCTTTAAAAAAAGAGGTAGTGCGAAATATTTTCAAAATTTTGAAAAGAAAGCCATATTTCAAACTACCTGGCCCAAAAAGGCCTGAGGAAGTTAGAAAAGTAAATGACCCTAACTATTGTCCATACCACTAGATGTTATGGCATACTATTGAAGATTGTTATATATTTAAAGACTGTCTTGGAAGAAACTACAAGAAGAGGTTAGTGATCATACTGAATGATTACCTTTTGGACCCTGAACAAAGGTCTATTAAGGTTATCATGACAACTCTACTTCTACTAGTACTCCTTCTACAAATGAATGGGATATAGCTCTATCAAGTTCCTCTAAAAGAATATGATAAAAAAAAATTCAAATGCTATGTAGGTTCCTACAAAGACCCAGAGGAAGATCATCCGGATTGATCTACTAGAGTCTAGAGAGTAAGTTCCACCTTTACCCGATTTAACATCTTCAACTATGCAAAAGACTGGAAAGTGTGTTGAAGGAGCAACATCTGTTGTATATGATAGAATTTTGTACTATAAAGATGGAAAAGCAAAACTTTATATGTCTTTATCTATTTGCATCATTTTGAAAAGTTAAAAAAAAATTTTCCTCCAAAGGCATATGTTTTATGAACTAGGCTCGATATTTTGGAAGATAGGAAATCCTCTTAGCATAGAGATAGAATTATCAGAATTTGATCAATCTTTAGAGAAGGATATTAATGATGAGGATCAAGTTGATAGAACCCTTGGAGATATTGCTGAAGTCAATCTTCATAGTGGAAGAGTTTTATCACCTCGCCTACCTTCTCCTCTTAAATACAAAGGAAAGTAAATTGTGGTTCAAAGTTTAATTCCAAAACCTTTTCCAAAAGAAATAGAAGTCGAACCAAAAGCTCCTAAGGTCGACTATAACATTTAGCCCATCTTAATAAACTTTTTTTTTTAGGTTGAGTATCTATGATGCTCTTATTCTTTCAAAAGAATGAGAAAGTCATTGGTACAAGCAATACTTGATCCAGAGATATGCCTGAACTAGCTAGCAACAACTTCCTTAGATGAGGCTTGCTACTTCAAGGAGATCCTAGGAGTTACTTTCTCTAGTGAGGATCTACTTTTGGGGACTATTGATCATAACCGCACTCTTTATATTTATGTTAAAATAGAAAACATCAGGTTGTCAAGAGTTCTGGTAGACCCTGGCGCATCAATCAATATTATGAACTTTAAAACATTATCATTCCTGAAGATAGATGCCAGAAGACTCAGTTCAGACAAAATTCTAATTAGGGGAATAAAATTAGGGAAAAGCTTTAGGTTCAATCAGTTTATTGTTGGAAATAGAAGGATTAAAAACTAAAGCTAAATTTCATATCATAGACTTAGAGACATCCTTCAATGCCCTCTTAGGCAGACCTTAGATTCATGAGTATAGAATGGTTCCCTCTTCACTCCACCAATGTATTAAATACACTAGGGATGGAGTAGAATACACAATAAAAAAAGATATACAACCATTCTCTATTCATGAATTGAACTTTATGAAGACACAACTTATTACATGCCTAAGATGCCAAACCATAATTCTATGGAATCCAACATTATTGAGGCATCAAATAATGCAACAAATGAAAAAGAGAAAAATAAAGAAAGGAGGGAAAAAATAAAAGAAAAAGAACCTCCAGTGATACAGATTGATTTGGAATCCAGTTCTAATGAGGATTTTAGTCAAAAGGATGGCTTGATAAAATTTGAGATTACATTGGAATTAGATAATGATAAAGAACAAATCAAGGCATTAAAGGATGAGCCTGGGCTCTCCACATTTCAAAAATTAAGGAAATATTAAAAATAAAATATCTCAATTGGAAGTCAATGTGTCCCCTAACTTATCAGGAGAAGTGGTTAAAGTATCAAAATTTTACTCTATACCTGAATCTTCAATCACAGAAGTAGATGCAGAGCTTGAAGATCCACTATCAAATGAAATAATAGAGCTTCCTTTTGACTAGTACTCTAAGTGTGTTAAAAACTCTATGAAATGTGATTTTATTATAAATATTAGGCCTAGAGATATAGCTCAACACATGGAAATCTTGTGGTATACTAAACATAAAAATTTAAATTCCAAAGTTAGTGTTGGGTTTGGTACCGTTGGGCCACTAGATGATATAGAACATTGTTTAATGATAAGAAATCATCTAGAATTAGATCAATTATTTAAAATTTCTTCTAACTCTTTAGAGGAATTATACATAGAAACATCAAATAAATTTGATGATTGCTTGCATCAAAATGCTCCTCCTGAGTTTGAGTTAGAAATCAAGTCTACTATTGATGAGTTAAAGCAAGTTAACCTAGGAATTGTTGAAGACCCAAAGTTAACTTATATTAATACTTTGTTGGGTCCAGAATATTCTGAAGTGTGAATCTATTTACTCCTTGAATACAAAGTTTGCTTTGCTTTGAACTATGATGAAATGCTAGGTTTATCTCCAGAAGTTGTCTTCTATAACTTAGAGATTAAACCTAATGTAATTCCAGGAAAGCAAACTCCTAGGAGAATGCACCAAGAGATTGAATAGCAAGTAATTGCTAAAGTGAAGAAACTGATTGAAGCTAGTTTTGTGGAGAAGAATAATATTTTGATCTAGCTAGCATAGTCCTCGAAAGAAAAGAATGGTTAAATATGCATTTGTGTTGACTTTAGAGACTTGAATAAGGCTTATCCCAAAGATGAGTTCCGCTGCTAATACCGTAACTTATGGTGGGCATTACCTCCATGAGATCTTTTCATTCATGGATGGATCATCTTAGTATAACCAGATTAAGATGTCTCCAGAGGATGAAAAACATACAACGTTCAGAACTCATATGGGGATTTTTTTGTCACACGGTCATGCATTTAGTCTCAAAAATATTGGGGCTATATACCAAAGAATCATGACTGAAATATTCAATGACTTGATTCACAATCAAGTTGAGTGCTATTTTTATGATCTAGTCATCAATAATAAAATAAAAGAAGATTATTTATACAATTTACAAAAAAAAAACTTTTTTCAATAGTTACACCACTATAACTTGAAAATGAACACATTGAAGTGTGCTTTTAGAGTAACTTTGAGAAAAAATTTAGGGTTCATAGTGTGACACCATGGGAAAGAAATCAATCCAAAATAAATAAATAAATATAATTATAGAAATATCGCCACCTAGAAGTCTTACACAATTAAGATCATTCTATGGAAGGCTTACATATTTAAGGAGGTTCATATCAAACTTATCTGGAATATATCAACCATCTGTGGCATTAATAAAGAAAGATTTTAAATTCATTTAGGATGAAAAAAATCAAATTGCGTTTGAAGGGCTAAAATAATATTTGAAGTATCCACTTATTTTGGCTGCTCTAATTTCAGGAAAATCATTGATTTTATACACAGTGGCATTAGATGAATCATTTGGGGCTTTATTAGCCCAAGTAAATGAAGAAGGAAAAGAAAATGCTCTTCACTATCTCAACCGTAGACTCATTGAGTGAAAATGTATTATCCGTCTATTGAGAAGCATTATTTAGCCTTAGCTTTCACCGCTCAGAAACTAATACATTACGTGCTTTCTCATAGAGTTAATTTAATCCCAAGACTGAATCCATTGCAATATCTTATGAATAGCCCAATGTTGTATGTACGTTTAGCACGTTGGTCAATAATTCTATTACAATTTGAGATCACTTACATTCCTCTTCATGCTATAAAAGATTAAGTCGTAGTAACTTCTTAATAGAACATCCCATACCTCAGAGTTCCCTTTTAAATGATAATCTTTGAGATGAGGAGATGATGACATTAGAAGGTGAACCTAATGCCACTTGGGAATTATATTTTGATGGCGTAACATCATCTAAGAAAATAAAGAATTAAATTGATCTATCTTAGGGAAGGCTAGTGTTGACCTCATTTTTGGATGGGGTTAATATCATTCTAAAATCAATAATTATGATGTCATAATCTTAAATAGTAATCTCTTAATTCAATGCTTAGGATACTATACTTAGTGACCTAGTGCACCCTCCTTGGGTTTGATCTAACCTAATGAGCTTAGGTAGACTTGACCCAATTTTTAAAATTTGGTTTAAATCAAATCAAATCTAAATAAATCAAAATAAAATCAAATTAAAATAAAAGAATAAATCCAAAACTAAATCAAAGTCAAATTTAGTCAATCTAGTTAGCATAAGTTTGACTTAGGTGGTTCCCACCAAGTCAAAGGTCATCCCACCAAGAATTTGACCAAATTAAATCATTCCAAATATTTCAAATGATAAAAAAACATGTTTAATCACAATTCTAAAGAAATTCAAAATAATTTATATTAATACTTTGTTGGGTCCAGAATATTCTGAAGTGTGAATCTCTTTACTCCTTGAATACAAAGTTTGCTTTGCTTTGAACTATGATGAAATGCCAGGTTTATCTCCAGAAGTTGTCTTCTATAACTTAGAGATTAAACCTAATGTAATTCCAGCAAAGCAAACTCCTAGATTGAATAGCAAGTAATTGCTAAAGTGAAGAAACTGATTGAAGCTAGTTTTGTGAGAGAAGAATAATATTTTGATTGGCTAGCTAGCATAGTCCTCGTAAAGAAAAAGAATGGTTAAATACACATTTGTGTTGACTTTAGAGACTTGAATAAGGCTTATTCCAAAGATGAGTTCCCATTGCTAATACCAGAACTTATGGTGGGCATTACCTCTTCACATGAGATCTTTTCATTCATGGATGGATCATCTTAGTATAACCAGATTAAGATGTCTCCAGAGGATGAAAAGCATAGAATGTTCAGAACTCCTATGGGGATTTTTTGTTACACGATCATGCATTCACTCTCAAAAATATTGGGGCTATATACCAAAAGGCCATGACTGAAATATTCAATGGCTTGATTCACAATCAAGTTGAGTGCTATTTTTATGATCTAGTCATCAAAAATAAAATAAAAGAAGATCATTTATACGATTTACAGAAAAAAGTTTTCAATAGTTACACCACTATAACCTGAAAATCAACATGTTGAAGTGTGCTTTTAGAGTAACTTTGAGAAAAATTTTAGGGTTCGTAGTGCGACACCATGGGAAAGAAATCAATCCAAAATAAATAAATAAATATCATTATAGAAATACCGCCACCTAGAAGTCTTACACAATTAAGATCATTCTAGGGAAGGCTTGCATATTTAAGGAGGTTCATATCAAACTTATCTGGAAGATATCAACCATCTGTGGCATTAATAAAGAAAGATTTCAAATTCATTTGGGATGAAAAAAATCAAAATGCCTTTGAAGGGCTAAAATAATATTTTATGAATCCACTTATTTTGGCTGCTCTAATTTCAAGAAAATCATTGATTTTATACACAGTGGCATTAGATGAATCACTTGGGGCTTTATTAGCCCAAGTAAATGAAGAAGAAAAAGAAAATGCTCTTCACTATCTCAACCGTAGACTCATCGAGTGAAAATGTATTATCCGTCTATTGAGAAGCATTATTTAGCCTTAGCTTTCACCGCTCAGAAACTAATACATTACAAGCTTTCTCATAGAGTTAATTTAATCCCAAGACTAAATCCATTGCAATATCTTATGAATAGCCCAATGTTGTATGGACGTCTAGCACGTTGGTCAATAATTCTATTACAATTTGAGATCACTTACATTCCTCTTCATGCTATAAAAGATTAAGTAGTCGACTTTTTAATAGAACATCCCATACCTCAGAGTTCCCTTTTAAATGATGATCTTCGAGATGAGGAGATGATGACATTAGAAGGTGAACCTAATGCCACTTGGGAATTATATTTTGATGGCGTAACATCATCTAAGAAAATAAAGAATTAAATTGATCTATCTTAGGGAAGGCTAGTGTGGACCTCATTTTTGGATGAGATTAATATCATTGTAAAATCAATAATTAGGATGTCATAATCTTAAATAGCAATCTCTTAATTCAATGCTTAGGACACTATACTTAGTGACCTAGTGCACCGTCCTTGGATTCGATCTAACCTAATGAGCTTAGGTAGACTTGACCTAATTTTTTAAATTTGGTTTAAATCAAATCAAATCTAAATAAATCAAAATAAAATCAAATTAAAATAAAGGAATAAATCCAAAACTAATTCAAAGTCAAATTTAGTAAATCTAGTTAGCATAAGTTTGACTTAGGCGGGTCCCACCAAGTCAAAGGTCAACCCACCAAGAATTTGACCAAATTAAATCATTTCAAATATTTCAAATGATAAAAAAACATGTTTAATCATAATTTTAAAGAAATTCAAATTAATTTAGGCCTTAATTAGGTTTATTAGACTGCTTAGTCTAAATAATCCTAAATGGGTCATATTGGGTTCAAACCCAAATCAAATTAAAATCAATTCAATTTGATTGCTCAAAATTATTTGGAAATGATAATTAAACACAATACAACCCATCATTGAGTCTACTTTGGTCAAATTGGTCATTTGACCCAAATGAAACACAAACTTAATCCATTAAGCCCACTTTGGGTCAAATGGGTTCAAATTGAAATCCAGTTGAAATTAAATGAAATCAATCACTCCAAATCCTCTCACACATGTGATCAAGCATGACAGGAGATCAAACTAAATCAAATTGAGTCATATTGGTTATTTGAACCCAATTGGAATCAAACTTAACCCATTTAGGTTTAAATGGGTTGAAATGAAATTAACTTCATAATCAATCCAATTCTAAATGAATTAATTAAATCAAAAATTAATCAATCATCAATTAAAGATGATTAAACTCAAAATTAAAAGAATTGAATCAAAATTGAATCACTTTGAATCCAAATCTTTGGATTGGATTCAAGGTTCCAATCCAAGTCAAATGGGTTTAAACTTGACCTCTTTGAGTTTGAGTTGGGCAACCACATATCAACCTAAAGACTTTGGTGGTGATGCCATGAATCATAAAAAAAATTAAAGGATTGGAATTAGAAGAGGGAAGACTTAATAATCCATGAAAAAAAGGCAAGTATCATTACACCTCTTCCATATTCCTCATTCTACCTTTTGACTTCAAAATTTTCGGATCCATTCCAATCAATTGAAGGCGACCAAGAGAAAGCCAAGAAAAGTTTCACTTCCTCTGAGGGAGAAGCCAAGAAGGAAGAAGAAAAAAGCAAGTGAAGAGCCAAGGCTCGGACAAGCAAGGAAGAAGGAGTAGATGCCCTCCTCCCCTCAATTTCTTTATTCAAATATGTTCACTAGGCCAGGGGGGATTGAATCCACCCCTTGGCTGGCCTTGCCACCACCGGTGGTCAGAATCTAGCCACCCAGAAGGCCATAAGAATGCCCCTCGGCCAAGCATGGAAAGAGGGGAGGGAGGACCAATTCCCTCTCTCTTTTCATCTTAAATTGTTCACCAAGGGTAGAGATGATGGATGCAACCCTTCCATCGACTCCTCGTCGTTGGCACTCATAAAAATGAATGAAATCTGGCAACCACCAAGCTCCTTTAATGGTGAAATGCAAGGGAGACTCTCCCACATCAAATTGAATGTTCTGACATGTTCTAGAGGTCAAGGCGACCTTAAACAAATTACCACCCACTCCCCTCGTTGTCGATGAGCCCAGAGAATGGCCAAAGCCATCAAAAATTGATCCAAGGTTGGTATTGGAAGAAATTCACGAGGCAAGCTGCCAAATTGCATACACAGCTTTGTCACATCAATATGAAGCCAATGGAGTCGATCCCACCACCGATGATCGTTGGAAATGAGGTATGCTTCATCATCATCCTCCATAGCGTTCAATTTTAGCACTTTTCAAAAGGAATTTGATCCCCATGTAGATCAAACTGCATGGGTGGGTCAGAAAATGATCCTTGATCATTTTGTAATCAAAATCACATCAAAATTCATTGGTGATCACCAGAAATTGGTCAAAAAAGATGGACATCATCCGTTTCTTGCCAGAGATTCTCGAGATTTGATCTCCACCATCCGATCCTTCTATTTGGAATGGAACGCTGAGATCTAGCCAGACAATCTGATTTTCTTCCTTAAGGATGCCACTGAACCAATCGAGATAGTCCGATCTTCGATCAGATAGTCAAAATTTGTCCCGCATGGCACCGCTTTTGACACGTGCCATGTAGGATCCGTGTGTCCCACTCTTGCCTCGTCATATGATGACGGTGCCACGTAGGCCGCCACATCGACTTGCCTTTTTTAAATGGTAAATCCTTTAAAATAAATTAAAAAATTAATTAGAAATAACAGAAAATTTTAAAAAGCATAGAAATTAAAATATAGATCCAAAAATTGCAAACTTGGGCTCTATGGATTCATCTTGATAAGAGGATTCCATTAAAATTAAAACCCTAATTAATTTAAGGTATTTTGGCCTTAATTTGACTTTGAATGAAATCAATTAAATTTTAATTAATCACAAACTATTAATCCAATTCAAATAAAACTTTTAGGAATTGCAATTATGGTTAAAACACACCTTAAGATAAATTTTCATGAATAATTTCAATGTAATTCATGAAATATGAAATTTCAAATCCTAAATCTTAATTTTAATTAAATAAATTAATATAGAATAAAATAAATTATGAAAATAGATTAAATAATCTCAACTCAACTTAACAAACCTTAATGAACATAAAATCATCAATGAAACTCATTCAAACCAAATAACACCAAATGGCTTAATTATATAATTAATTGAATTAAATAATTTAAATAATTAACAAAAAATTAATTAAATCATAATAAATTGACTAAATGTCCAATAAATATGAATGAACTCTCTTCGGAAACATCTTTCAGAGAGGAATCAAAGAAAAATGAAATCTTTAAATGATTTGCATAAAATTAGGCCTAATTTGGGTTTTAATAAAAATAATTAAAATCTTAATTACACCCTAATTATGAATTTAATCAAGATGAAAATGTGAAAACATGAAATTGGCATGAAACCCCACTTGTCATAAAACTTTCAAACACAATTGTCTTTTGGCTTGGGTTTACTTGAATTTCCAAATTCATAAGTCAATATGAATCAATTAATTAATAAAGAAAATTCATGAATTCTTAAAATCATGAAACAACTTGAAATAATCTACATCAACATCAGAAACTCTTATGATAGTTCTCCAACATCCTAAATCAAAGAACTTAATCATTTCCATGCTTAAGGGTTAATGAAATCAATAATGCATGTTAACCTTAATTAAACCTTAAGTTAATAAAATCATAATTAAAATACTTAATGAAAACTTAAAGTCATAATCAATCTAACTTAAAAATGGGTTAAACATTAACCTAAGTGCCTTAGGTTAACATAAATTAAACCAAATGAAATGAATATAATTCAACAAACCTTAACATAACTTAAACCTAAAACATTAATGTAAACCAAATGAAACATTTCAAACAAAACTCAAATGAAACAAATTAAATAAATTTGAAAAGAATGAAAATCAAATCAAACTAAAAGAAATGAAATGAAGAATTAAATTTCCAAAGAAAAGAATTAATCCAAAAATCCAAATTAAATTCAAACCTAAATAATCTAAATGAAACTAAAAGGATTAATTAAGATACTTAAGAATCTTAGTTAGACCTTTTGGATGGATCTTCATCTTAGGATGGAGGTTTCATTCCATTATGAGTTAGGATGTTGAATAAAATGGGTTACACCCAAAAGTGAGATTTATTCTACTCTTCATTCTTGAAAACCTATACTTCACTTTAACCAAATAAAAGTGAAATGAAAATGAAAAAAAAATCATTAAATCATTAGAATTGAAACCATCCAAAGGTAAAATTCAAACAAATTCAAACTCCAAATTGAAACTTAAACTAAAGAGGCCTAGCAAAGTCTTGTTATACAAGCTTTTTTCCTTCACACACTAGATCATTAAGTCACGGATCCTTAACTTAGGTTAGGCTATTCTGTGATTCTTTATGATTCTCTGTGATGTGTTGTGATGATGTGCTTTACATGTCTTTGTGAGATACTATTTTAGATTGCATGTCTAAGATTGTTTGCCTGTTAAACTGGATTATATGATGTTCTTTTTAAATCTAACACATTATCTTCTACATGGGGCTATGCTAGAAAGGACTATTATCATAAATAAAAATTAAAATATTATTTTCTTGTAGGTGTGCTTAAGTCCTTAAGCATAGCCCATAGGACAGGTGGGCTTGGCAAGTAGTTAATGTTAAGCCCGTGTTTGTGAAATATGATTGCTATGTGATGTTATTATTTTGCTAATATTTCTTTTGTGGGGCTTAAGAATTCATTTTGAATTCAAAATATAAATTTAAACTTAGAATTAGGCTAAGATATATGGGGTCTAGGAATAGCAGGAGCTGCTAGGAGAAAGGTGCAGTGGTCCCCTATGAAGCCCAATAGATGTCTTTGAAGAAGGAGACTGTTCGGGAAATAAGACTCATAGATATAGACTTGTAGTTTTAAGCCAAGCTATATAAGGGCAAAGCTTGGCTACTTGTTTGCTTTTTTTTTAGGTGTATAACGGTACGAGGCCACATTGGCCTATTTTATAAATTTAAATAGGTTTTATTTATTTTGGGTGTGTAATAGAATAAACCTATTTTTATAGGTTTCTTTCTTTGTTGTGTTTTTCTGAGATGAATTCCTAGACGTAAGCTCATAGGAAAAATTAAATTTAATACCCAATTTAAATCTAAACAATTGAAACAAAAATAAAATAAAATTGAAACTTCACATAAACTAAAGCCTTAGGTAAAACTTTAAATCAATTAGAAATCAAAAAATAAAATGAAGTCAGACAAATATAGTTTTACCCTAAATTAAATATAATAAAACCAATAAATAAAAATGAACATTAAATTAAAGTTGAATTCAAATAACATAAACATTAAAATCTAATCAATCTAAGTTACAAAAGTAAGATAAATCAAATGTACAAGTAAAGTAAACCTAATAATTTAAACTTGGAAAGATATAAATCATCATAATTTATAAAACAAACATATAAAGTAAAAGAATAATGAATCAAATTAAGAAAAGATTGAATGTAAAATAAACAAAATCTGAAATATTAATAACACAATATTAATCCAAGGGGATTAAACAAAGCTAAATCATAATAACAAATGAATTAAGCTTCAAGTGAAAATTAATTCAAATTAAATCAAAACATTATTGATAAAGTAACATTCCTTAAAGAAATCAAAACACAGAACACTAAGTGAAATAGAATAAATAAATTTTTAAAAATGAAATAAATTAAACTAATTCAAATCTTTTATATTTAAAGAAATTTTCAATTAAAATACTTATGATTTTAGTTAAATATTTAGGATGGATCTTTACTTTAGAATAAAGACATCATCCTATTAGGACTTAAGATGTTGAATGGAATGGGTTCCACCTAAAATGGAACTTATTGTATTCTTCATTCTTGAAAACCTAATATAACTTTAATATAAAATGTACCTAAAATGAAAATGAAATTGCAAATCACTAAATCATTTGAATTGAAATCATCCAAAGATAAAAATAAACAAACTTCAAAAATTCAAATTAAAACTTAAATTAAAAAGGACTAACAAAATCTTGTCATATAAACCTCTTTTCTTCACACACTAGTAGGGGTGTGTGTTTGGTTGATTTGGATGGATTGGATGATAAATTTTTAAAACCAATTGGTTTTGGATTCCTAAAAATATTGAACCAAACAGACCAAATAAAATATAAAACCAAATAAAAAGAATGACAATTTGGTTCAGTTATTTTGGTTTGGTTTTGGATAAATTGAAGTTCGCTATATTTATAAATTATTTGCATAATATTTTATTGTATAATGAATAAGCAATAATAGTTTATATTATAATTCTTACTATAAGCCTATAATATATACATTAATAATACCATATATCATATGATTACTTTGATTTATTTGGTTCCATCCAAAATTTTATTTAACAAACCGATCCAAAAACCAAAAACCAAAGTTTTCATTAATTAAAACCAAAATCCAAATTATTAAGTTCAAAACCGAACCAAATTACTCAAAAACTTTGGTTCGGTTTGATTTTTTGGTTAAAACCAAATAATGCACACCCCTACACACTAGAATAATAAGTTGCGGACCCTAGACTTAGGTTAGGTCATTATATGATTTTCTGTAATATTTTATGATGTTATGATGTGACTTATTTGTATTATTTTGTGATGTATTATTTTAGACTGGATGGTAGGATGTTATTTTTAGAACTAACCTTGTCTTCTGTAGGAGGCTATGGTAAAGGGACATGTGTCATAAATAAATCTATAAAATTATTGTTTGCTTGCAAGTGCTGAATAGTCTCTTAGCATAGCCCAAAGGATCGATGAGCTTGGTAAGCAACTAATGCTAAGCTTATATGTTTGTAAAATATAATTGTTGTATGCTATTTATATTTTCTTAACATTAATTTTGTTGGGCATAGGATTTATTTTTGAATTTAAAATATAAATTTGAGCTTAGAATTAGGTTAAGAACTATGGGGTCTAGGATTAACAGGAGCTAACCCTTTTAGTCACCTTCAACAATAATCTTCTTATTATTGACCACCACATCTTAAATCAAGAGGTGAAGTATTGGTTATATTTGACTTTAAGCTCTAAACATATGAGCCAATAGACTCACCCCTAACCTTTATCTCCTAAACCAATAGAGAACGTTAGTGCCCTTGATGGAACCAATAAGAAGTAGATAAGAGTTACAATCTAATATTTTATTTTATTTCTTTTTATAGAGTGTCATTAGATTGTAGTAGTAAAGGTAGATGAGTTTGATAACTGTGGAAATAAAAATTATAATGTCTATTTCTTATTAAGAATTTTCATGATTTAAAATTAAAAGTCCATGAAAGAAAATTAGGAAAAATGTGCTCCACAAATCTTAGTATGTAAAAAAAAAAAAAAAAAAAAAAAAAAATCAATTTTGGCATCCTATAAGATTCAATTCAATCATCCATTTTCATCTATCCTAACAATATATTCTTTTATTTTTATTAAGTGAGCAAATTTAATGAAAGTGAACAGTTAGACATTATAATGTGTGATAGATAAGTTATAAATCACAAAATATATGACTCTATGAATTTTTTTCAACTTGATTGATGAAGTAGATTTCAATCTCATTATGCAGTATAGTTGATTTTTTTTTAATTTGGCCGAGATTAATAACTAGAAAGATAAGTATAAAATAATTAATTGCATATGAAATGATTATTAACTTAATGATAACTGTGTTATATTTATTTAATATATTTTAATGTTAAAGCGAAAAAATAATGTTTTTCTGATATTATTTAATAATAAAGGATATTTCTTTAAATGTAATTTATAAATTAATTTAGTTAATATTCTATCTTTTTTTTTTGGAAGAATTAATATTCTATCTGCTTATAGATATAAAATTCATCGTCCTAGCATAATTATAAATAAAAAAAATATAGAAAAGGCACAGGACAAGGACAGCAGGAGCAGCGCCGCTTCTGCAACTTCATCATTCTCCCCACCTCCGGCGGATAGCTTTAGAAACCACCTCCGTCTCCAGCTCCTTGCCTCGCGACGATGACGAAGCAGAACCATTGCGATCTTTTCCTGCTTCTCCTTCTGCCTCCTCCTCAGTTCCTCCTCGCTTAATGCCATGGCCATCTTTAGAAGAAAATTATCAGAAACAAGTATTACTGATGGAGGAAAAAGGGAATTCTGATCAATTTTAAAGGAAAGCAGTCATTTGACAACGAAAATGTGAAAAAAAAAAAAAAATAGAAATGGAGATAATGGGCATGCCTTCAAACCTGTATTTGCCGTTTAGTTATAAGAAAGCTTTAAATTTGTATAGAATAGTATAAAGCAGAAATCAATAATGATAGACAAGATTATAAAGTGAAAATGCGAACAGGCCAAAATATTGAATGAGGGAAGAAACAGGGAAGAATAGCTAAGGACGGCGAAAACCATGGGGACCGCTTCTCCAAAGAGGCGTGTTTGAAGTTGGGCAATCCGAGCAAAGTTTTATGGACGACTCCACTATCATCATCTCCAACTTCTCTCTGCTCTCTTCCGCCTTGCTCCTCGTCCTTGTCACCAGCCAGCAGCGTCTGCCATCGGAGCTGGTCGCCGAGCTTGAGTTATCGTATGCACAACAGGTGCGCTTGCCGTACTTGGTGGTTTGCAAATCTAAAAATATTTAATAACACTTGAAGAGAAATGTAATGAGTATAATAAACCAAAAATAAAATAAAAAATAGAAAGAAAAACATAAAAGCACACAACGATTCTAATTAACATATAATTCGCATTTTCTTCCTCACCAGATCTTCCCCACCAGCTGCTGGTTCGCCGGCCGGCGAACTTCTCGGCTTAAACAAGCTTTGGAGCTCCTCCATCCCCACCTCGACGAAGTGCTCATCCTTCAACAAATTCCGCTTCCGTCGCTTAACCGGCCTAAGCTTCGCAGGTGGCGGCGGGCATTTTCCAGCCATTGCCGCCGGCAACTTACTCTCATTGGAAGTCGGAGTACGGCACTCCTCTTCGCGCAAGTTGTGATTTTTCGCGATCAAGTGGCAGTGGAGAGATTGAAGACCTGATTTGGAGATGTTTGAAACTAACGTCGATGAGTTCTATCTCCGTCGAAGTGCGGTGGCGCCAGCGGGTGGCTGACTTAGGCTTCTTTGGCGTCGGAGGCATTGCTGTTGTCAGCATATGGATGAGTTCCGGCGACGGTGAGGAGATGTCTGTTGACGGCAACATTGGTGTGAATGGAGAGAGAGAGAGAGAGAGAGAGAGAGAGAGGATTAAAGAGAGTTTGGATGGATGAAGAGGTGAAGATTTAGATTGTTCTTCTTTAATTGCTTTGCCAAAGATCTCATTGGAAATCAATAATTAATTGGTTTACATCAATTAGTCTTAAATATTAGAGATTGACAAATCTAAAAAAATTAATAATTGAAGAAAATTAATTCCATCATTTTATATATATAAAGAGGTTAAAAAATTATAAAAAATAAACTAGATTATTCTATCATTGAGAGAGGAGCTCGAGCAACATGAATAAAAAAAATTAGATGTTAATAAATGTTGCAAAATATTAAATGTCAAATGATAGACAAAAAAAGAGATTTGAAAAGTAAAGTGATCAAGAAAGAATTAAAAAATTATAGATGTAATTGATAGAACTTGTAATATTTATGAATATAAAATTATTTTATTAAAATTTAATAAAAATATATAAATAAGATTCATGTATAAAATTTGGAGACTTTTCTTATCTAAGGCACTAAATTATATAGGACGATATCTAGACGATTCAGTTACGCCATATATGATTGTACTGCCACACAAAATGTGTCGCAAATTTCGAGGCGAGAAAATAATCCGTCAGATGCGTAGCTTTATGTGCATACTCCTAATACATGTCCAAGTATTTTTTTTTCCCGCTTTTAGCTTAACGGTCTGTAATGACCGATCTTGTAAATGGACGGCGCATTCCTTCATTTACACCACGACCCACCATCTTGTTCAAACAATTGGGAGAAGAAGCGTCGTTGGAATGCGGAGGAATATGATAAGAATATATATATATATATATATATATATATATATATATATATATATATATATATATATATATATATATATATATATATATAGAGAAATAGAAAATCTCATTTCCATTTTACAAAAGAACCATAAAGATGAAGAACATTGAGGAAATAGCGACCAATTTAGCTTAAGGATGTATTAAATAAAAATTCATCGGTAATTTTTCTCAATCGTTGTATACGTACAATTTTTCTACGGTTTGTTAGTGATATTCCTTAAAATTATTTTATTTAATGTATATTTCCTACACTGTTTGGAGTTCTTTGCAAGGGGACTATGCTTGTTTTAGGAACTCCTTTGCATGGGTACTTTCTGTAATCTCATGAGAGTACTGACCAATTTCATATATTTTTCATGAGTTCCTGGCCTGTCTGGAGAGAATATGTTCATTACATTCCATTAGAAGTAATTTGGAGGCTATTTGGTTGGTTTTAGTGCTTTTGTATTCTATACAGTGTCTGAGATGATTTTTTATTTTTTTCGGTTTTTCTTTGGCTTGGTCGTTGAGATTATGTTCTTTACATTCCATTAGAAGTAATTTGGAGGCTCTTTGGATGATTTTTGGGAGTTTTTTTTGCATCTATACTCTCTGTACTCCTTATATTAAAAAGTGACCTCTAATCACCCACCAAATCAAGAGTATTTAATGCATTCCTCAATTAATGAGTGAATAGTTTTTTGACATTCTCCAATTGCCTCCTAACTTCACGTCATTTGTCCACCCTTTCATACCATAAAAGTAATAATCTTTTATAAGCCTCAAAACGTAATAATGTATTGATTGTAACAAACATTCTTTATAAATAGTAGTAATTTTTCTATAGTACATGACTTAATGATTCATGTATGTCAACCATTGGAGATTCATGTCAATTAATTCAATATATTCAAGATGAAGCATTTGAAGGATCAAAAACCTAAATGATAATTTTAAGCATTTATTTAAAATTTTAGAAATAATTTATTTAGTGAAGCTTAAAAAACTAACTTGCAATATTAATATGTATAGCCTAATTCAAAAAGTAATAAATAATAAATAATAAAAAAAGTCAAATCGTAGTTTAAAATTTTAAAAATCACTTTTTGATCATCATAAGATCATAACATTTAGATCATAGTATGTCATGGTGCCTCCAAAGGTATTGTTGCGGGCTAGAAAACCAGTTGCGGTAGAGTGAAAGTTTACGCCTTAGCCTTGTTGTGAAATCCAGCACACACACAGGTATTTAGAGAGTGGACAAGAAGACTCTAGAATTTTTACGTGCAAAACCTCGAAAAGAGGGAAAAAACCATGGGGCCTTTCCCAGTAAAAAGCTTTCACTATGTATCTGTTTGAGAGTACAAAATCTTCCCGATAATGGGATTACAGAATTGTATATGAGAAGGGAACAACAACAAATGCGTTCAGTGGTAACTAGTGGTAGCAGATGTTGGTGAACATCGAGGAACATCGACGATGAAGGTCGTCATGATGAAGACCGATTTGGCGGCGAGGATGTGGAGGAGGTTGGCCGATGGTGCGGTGGTTGATGTCAGTGGTGACACGATTGTGCTTGGAGGATCTTCGCTTTAGAGCTCTCTCTCTCTCTTGGCTCCCCTTATGAGGAATGAGTATTTATAGGTGGCGTCTCATATAATATACAAAACCCCAACTCCACTTCATCGGACGGCTCAAAATGATCCCCTTGATCATATGATGTATTTTGTGTATTTGAATGCTCAAATGATGTCGGAATAATGATATATTGGGCTTGTTAGATTCGGCTCGTCAAGACACTCGATTTGACTATAAACACTCCATGTTTAAGAGTCGATTGATAATAGCAACGATCTCAGTCTGATTAGATTTTTTAGATTATCTCGATGTATGATCATTTTATAACAATAACTTGCTAATATGCTTCTCTCATCTTATTTGTTAATTTCTATTTTGATCTCAATAATCTATCAAATTCATCTTAGATGTCAATAAAATTTAAAAAGTATAAAATAGTGGTACACTGTAAATCCATTTTTAATATACAATAAAACAATTAATGTAATTATTAATCAATTTTTTGTTTTAAAATAAATAAAATATATTATAATCTATTAAAGAGAAAAATATATATATATATATAAGAGATTTACACACACACACATATATATATATATATAGATAAGACTTCAATTTTCAATATCATATAAAAATATCATCTTCAATTATTTTTTAAAAGTTAAGAGGTTTTTGGGATCAATTTTGTTGTATTTTTTATTTTAAATTTATGTTATTTTTAATAATATGTTTATTTGATATATTTTTATGTGCTTTTATTTTTTTATTTTTAAATATAAGTAACATTATTTTCAAAAATATTCAAAATATCTAAAAAGAATAATTATCATCAAATATATTTTAATTTGAAACAAAACATAAAATAATAAAATATAAATATAAAAAAATATAAATAATAAAAGTGAGTCCAAATAATTTTTAAATGTATCTTTTTTTTAAAATATAAGTCAGCATTAGATAAGTACATATACATAACTGTCCAAAGGTTTAATGAGCTCTCCTCTCATGGAATCGAAAGGAAAGTAAATTCAGAGAAAGAGACAACAAGCCCACGATTGTCCTGAATTATATATATATATATATATATATATATATATATATGCGTCTGCGTCAGCATCATCGTGTCCCGAATGCCTCCGCCGTTTGATCGGAAGATCTCGGCCAGAAGCGGTGGACCAATACCTCGAATAAGCCTTTATGGTAATAATAAAAATACGGCTTGCATCCATGTCTTTAACGGTCGTCGAGCGCCCGCTCGCATACCAGGCTTCCTCAATATCTCCCTGTTGAGATAAATCTGTTATGCTCACCAACAACATTGTTCACAGATCTTTGCAACTCACATTAGTTCTATTATCTGCTATCGGTGTTATTATGAGGTGCAAGTAGAGGAAGCAAATGAATTCCCTTTTTTTTTTTTTTTTTTTCTATTCTTCGGTGGAAGTTGCTGAGGTTTTAGAACCTTTCAATGCTTTCCAAGTGAAATTTGGTTGATGGTTGATAAGATTTCATATATAGCCCGCTCATTTTTGGAATTTTTTGTTATTGTCTGGTCGTTGCAGGTTATAAGTAGGATCCTCTTCCTTCCAAGTTCGCAACTTTTATTTCATTATGATGAAGCCACCACACCGCTTCGGCGTGCTATTCCTCTTCCTCTGTTTGGCTTCCCATGCCACGAGCCTTACCTTTTCGTGGCCCTTCTCGTCGTCCCCTCTTCCCCCTCCTCGTACAGATAGACAACTCAGCGAGGGCTTCATTGAAGAAGAATCGAAAGTTAGTTTCTCCATAGGTAGCCCTGATGATGCCAAGGCCATGAAGCTTTTGGAGAAGGAGAAGAGGAAGCTTAAACTAACACTGCGGAGCTTCGACTCTTCTCTAGTTGTTGGAGATAGCCTCCGATGCGAAACAAGAAAGGCGGCATGGATGCTCGGCGCTCAATTGGATTACAGACACGGCTTCCCATCTTGTGGCGATCTTTGGGCGATGATGAGGTGCCTTAAGAATCTAGATGATGCAGAACACAAAGTATTTCTTGAGTTTTATCTCGAGACCAACTCCATCTGCTACCAACTACAGTTAAGTCCCTCACTCTTTTAATTGATCAAGTGCCCTGGTCTTCTTTTTTGATTCCCCTGTTTTTAGCAGAATTTGATGTGTTCTCTCTTCAGAAACGATGCCTTCAGGCACAACACAGAGAGACTTGTCAATGACTTGGTGAAGGCTGCCCGATCAGCGGAGAATAAATTGGACATAATTGAAGAAAGATTAGAAGGGTTGTTGCATGATTCTATTAAGATACATGATTCCTTGACTTCGGTGGAGTTTCAGACCCGGAATTTAGCAGATGCTTCGAGGAGCGTGAAAGATCAAATTTGCGATGTTCTAAATAACTCCGAGGCAATATTTGAACAATTGAAGAACATTTCAGCATCCCAGTTGGAGCTGATGGATCGACAGGCAGAGATGAAAGAGAGGCTTGAGTCAGGGATGATTCTGCTTCAAGAGTCCTACAAAAATTTGGGAGACGATATGAAGAAACTCAAGAACGACGCTTCAGAGATTGACAGGGAGATAATAAAGATTGGGGAATCCATGGCTTCTAGTATACACACAAAACCTTCAAAGTACTGCTGATGATATCGGCAGTGTTGCAGGATTATCGTTGGAGAAATAGAAGAAAGGCTTGATGGGCGGTAGTATCACTAGATTTCCTCACAACATTCCAATCTAGAGCTCTTGAAGAAAGCTGGTATTCAAAATGTATTTTTTATCTTGTTTTTTAAAAAAATTTATATTTTTGTATGATTCAAGGAGCAAGGTTTCTAATTTATGCTTGAAATCATTAAAAATTTCGAAGGGATAATCTCAAAAAAGTAGCAGAGTTTGGACACAAGCAACAGGAAGAACTATTGAGAAAGCAGGATCAGATCAAACATGCTCATGATCGGCTGATCCAAAATTCACAGTCCATACTTACTGCACAGGTTTGTTAATCTTTTAAAAAAAATTAAATTTTTTATAAATTATATGCTTAAGACAAAAATGTCATGAATTCATTTGATAAAATAGTTATTAATCTACATTATTTTTTGCTTGATGACTTATTATAAGTTTATATTTTACTGAATTGTGAAAAAAAAAACTTAATATACATTTAATTAAGGTAAGAAATTTCTTATTTTCTTAAACAATTATTATTTTATAAGAAACTCTTCTTATGATATTAGTCTTTGACCATGAACTCTTTAACTTGCACGAAGAGTTTGAAGTGAAGCAGACATATATTTTTAACGCCCTTGAAAAGCTCTTCACCCTGCTCTCTTCTAATCTAATCTCATTAAAGCATTCTTCTTCTAGTGTGGTCTTTCTCCTCTCTACTCACCGAAAGCGGACCTTGACATCGAGCTCGTCTCTACTTAGGTGAACTCTTCTTTTTCAAAAACCAATTAATATAATGATCCCTCTCAATACAAAACCGTTTGGTTTCACTCAAATTCATTCGTCTGCATCACGTTTGTAGCTGAAATTGTAATTATTAAATACAATTCTATCAACTCCAATCAGCAGAACTGGGTAATGTCCAAAGTATGGATGGCCAGATCTTCATTCCTAGTTGATGCCTCTACTCTTATCCTTCATTCCATCTTTACTTACAGGTAGCACCCCTACGTTCTTAAAGTTTGAGCCTTTTTACTACTACCCTGCGCCTGAAAACCATAATTCGATGCGACTTATGCAGGGATTATGAGGTTTTAAATTATCAATTGCTACAACTTCTACTTGAAAATGTTCGTCATGGGCAGAACTTCAGTGTGGAACCTATCTCAGCTTTCATTATGAGTTATGTCTCTTTTGTATATCATGGAGAAATTGATGAAAGCTTTCCTTGTGATAGGGCGTAAGTACTTGGGTCTTGGCAATGAGAGCGAAACGAGCTGGAGCGGATATTCATGGATCGAAGAGGAATTACCAGAAGATGTGGATATGGTTGTTGATCCTAACTACGCTTTGCCAGAAGAAGTCCCTGAGAATTCCATCATGACGATGACCTCTGTGTAGAAGATACAATCTTCGCCCGCGGAGTAGATTTTAAGCTATGGGCCATAGAGATTTCACCGGAGCTTTTGAATTGAGAAAGAGAATACGATGCAGGATCTGTATTTTACTCGTTTGATTGTGATCGTTACAAGTTATTTAGTTATAATATATAAACCTTTATCTTTTTAGTTATTTGTTATTATGATCCAAAGCCTGTAACATATACTTTAGAGATGTTTCACATCAGTTTTATTATTTATTATTTATTTTATTTTTATAATTAGTTTTTAAAATATATTTATATAATATATTTTTTATTTTAAAAAATAAATAATATTATTTATAAAAATATTTAAAATAACTTTTAAATATTTTGAAATATTTTGAAACTAATAATTATTATTAAATATATCTTATTTTGAAATAAAATATAAATTAAAAAAATAAGAGTGATCTTAAATGTACCCATAACAAATTTGGAGCATTCCACATATACTATATAATTTTTTAATATTTATATATATATAATTTTTAATCTTAATACAACAACAACAACAACAAGCCTTAATCCCACTAGGTGGGGTCGGCTACATGAATCCTTCGTCTCCATTGTGTCTATTGTGTCAAATTTCATTTAATTGAGTATCAGATCATTTTTTATCTTAAATCTTTTTAAAATTTTTATTTAGAAAATCTAATGCATCTACTCTCTAATCGGTTCGGACGACGCTTTATGTGGCCAAACCATAAGGCGACTCTCTAATCTTATCTATCACAGCTACTCAACTTTAACATACTCATTTTGCATTCTATCTCTAGGGTAAAGCCACTCATCCACGAGCATCCTCATCTCGTAACACACTTCTTATGTTTCTCTTATTGGCCAACATTCATTATAAGTCATTCTTGGTCTTACCACCATCTTATAAAATTTTCCTTAAGTTTAAGTGGAACTTTTTATCACATAATAGGCGATGCATTCCTCCACTTCAACAACTTGAATTCTACTAATAATATCTCCATATTTACCATCATTTTGAACAATGCTAAATATCTAATACTCTTATTAATGACTTGATCATTTAAAGTCACAAACTACTAAAATTTCTACAACTAAAATTACACTCCATATATTCAGTTTTAGATCTGCTTAAACGAAAACCTTTAGACTCTAAAGTTGACCTCCATAATTCAAGTTTCGCAACCCTCCACTTAGGTAGTCGACAGCCAGCGTAAAATTTGTCGAAATAATTATGACATTTTTAATCTTAATATTGATATAAATAACAATTAAATATTTAATATTACATTTATTAATATTTACTTTTGCTAATTGAAATAAGTTTTTTTATGCATAAAAAAATGTTAAATGCATAAGAATTATATGACATGCATTTAAATCTTTTAAATTTATATTTAAATTATTTAATTAAAAAAGAAAACTCACTTCAAATTTATATATTTTAAAGTTTACAACACCATTTAAATAGTCAGATTAATTAAAGAACTTTCAATCAATCTAGATCTTGAATAAGTTAATAACATAGAAAAGAAGCATTGGGATCCTAACAACGTCTCTCTTAAACTGAACGGTTCATTTATATAAAATTCTTTTATTTATATAAATAAATATTTTTTAAAATGCTTATCATATAAAGTAACAATAACAAATATTAGCCAACTTATTCATTTATTCATATGTATTTTATTAATATTTATACTTTATTTATAAAATATATTTAAAACCTATAAATTTAATTCTAACTAGTAATAAAAACTATATATGTCTACATCATTAATACAAATATATAGTTAATAAAATATAAAATAATTAAATTTAAATAATAAAAAATATATTAAGATATCCAAATAAATAAATGACAAGATATATTTCTATGCATTTAAATCTATTTCATGATGCGCGCAGTATTTATTATCTATGTGTCACAATTATCTTAAAATAGATATTTAAATCGTAAGACTCGTCATAATAATAATTTTATTTAAATATTCTTAAATTAAAATTTTATTGTGACTTGACAATAAAAGGCCTAAAAGTTTCAAATTCAAATCAAGCTCTTAATAATAATTGTTGTGTTAGAAAATCAGTCTGATAGAATAAAAATTTGCGTCTGTTATGAAATCCATGACACATATATTTGAAGAGTGAATAATAAACTTCTGATTTTTAAGTGGAAAATTTCAAAAAAGAGGCGGCAGCCTGGTAAAAATCTTTCACTCTGAAATTTAAGTTTTCGATAACGAGACATATATATATAAAAGCGACAAATCTCGATCAAGTAACAACATTTACTCGACGGTGGTTAATAATTATGATGGCGGTTGGCGATGGTGAGCAGCGGTGTAGCGGCAGCGATAATTCGGCATGGTGATAATAGTGATGGCAAATGCGATGGTTGGCGGTGTCGGCGGTGGTGACCAATAGCGATAACGATACCGATGATCGATAGTGGTATGGCGGTGGCCGATGTTATTCAGCGGCCGCGGCCAGCGAATGGTGATGCGGCAACGATTGGTTGATAACGCAAGCAGCGTCGGTGGTTTTTTCGGTATGTCAGCCAGCTGGTCGCAGTGATGAGGGGTATTGGTGGTGAGTGGTTGTCGCGATGGCCGGTGGTCGGTGGTTGGTGGTGGTGGCAGTCGTGGTGACCTGATTATCTTGGAGAATCTTAAGCTCTCTTTAACTTGCTCCTCATGTAAAAATGAGGAATTTATATTAGAGGAATGATGTTTTTGTAAATACGTGCAAAATCCAAACTACTCAATCGGACGGCTCGAAATGATTCTCTTGATCATCTGATGTATTTTAAATATTTAAATGCTCAAATAAAGTCAGAATCAAGGGATCTTGGGCTTGTTAGATCTGACTTGTCAAGATGCTCGATTTAATATATATATGTGTGTGTGTGTGTGTCTAATACTTAGTTATTATATAAAATATAATGATATAAGAAATTAGTTTTATTAATGGTGTGTGAATGAAATGGATTTAAAATATTTTAGAACCTTTTTTTAAGTGTTTTAAAAGTATATTGTGTGCTAAAGAATCAATGATTGCATCGCTTTTGTTTGATTGAGATAAAATCCCAAAAGTTAGCATTCTATGATTTGAGAAGCAATCCCCATCCATGGCGTTTATTGGCATTCTTTGATTTGAGAAGCAATCCCATCTCCTTCATCTTTTTAAGTTGTTCCACTCTTAAATTTTAATTAGGAGGCCTTTGTCTTGATGTAAATGCTTTTTAACATTATCCCCACCCTCCCCTCAAAATTGTAATCTTTCTTGTGTGCTCTTGCCTTGAAAGCACCCCTCATAATGTGACAACACCTTTTCCTTTGTCATCCAATCTAGGTATAAAAAAAAAAAAATCAAGGGATTGTTTTCTTTAACCACATGTCCTATCCTAACACATTGAAATCAACTGCTTTAATGTTTATCCGTTGCAACATTTTTCAACTAATATAGCCTATTGTAGATGATCATTTTCAAGTTTCTCCTCAATTGTAACCCTTATTTCTTCTCCATAAGGTAATCAATGGCATATCTTCTCCGAGTTCTATTCCTACATTCAAAAAACTAATCACTTATATCAAATTTCCACATTTTAGTTTCCAATTTATGAATCATAGCCTTGAATTCCCAATCACAACCCAATCCCGTTCCTTTAGCATTGCGGCATAAAAGTCGAACATGTGGGATTTGTGAATGAATACAAGACCGCTTCTGGGATGAAAATAGGTTGTGGTGTTGCAAGACACCACTCTATCTCAGCCAGCTATCGAGTAATCCACCACTTAGATGTTAAATCCTCTAGGCAATGCTACCGAAATTTTGTCTAATTTTCAGACTTAGAAAAAAAAGGGGGGAGGAATATATATTGAATTGTATGTCCTCTTTCAGGTTTAAAGACCTCATTGTGCTCAGCAGGGTGTGACGAGATGAAAACTTGTTGTGGTGTCGCAAGACACCACTCACCTTCAGTGAGGCGTCTAGAGTAAGCAAAATACCCCGATCGACACTGCGGGTGATGCACGGAGGCTATCAAAATTGCATCAAATCTTTTGACTTAGAAAGAATGGGAGGGTTAAATGAGCTAACTTAAGAACACTAAGTAAGAAAACCTGCAGCTAATTCTAAACTAAAAGTGTTAAACAAGAAAAAAGGGGAGGAGCCTTTAAAGCAAATTTTGGAAAGAATAGAATATTCATTTAAAATCTAAGTGAAATTTGGGAGAGGCTAATATTAAACTCACAAACTTTGGAGAGAGGCTAATATTAAACTCACAAATTCTAATTGTTATTCTCTATGGCTTAAACTAAAGTGATGAAATAAGTTCTCTTTTCTTGCAATTTTCTCAAAATTAAACAAGCTTTAATTGGAATTTAGGGGGGACTAATGCTAAACTCATAATAAATTTGCAATAAACTCAAAATCTGAGGATGAATTTAAATTGAGTTTAATAACTCTTGTATGAATATGGAGGTGATTACTATGCTAGCCAATAAGCATGATTGGGGTTAAGCAACAAACACTGAAATCGACATAACTTATCAAAATTGATGTAAATTACACCTAATCAAATTGGGAGAATTACAAAAACTCAACAAGTAAACTAAGTTCAAGTGATGTGATAAACTACAATCTAAATCAAAATGCATTCTTCGTCACTGGATCTGCAACCCTTTGTACAAGCAGACAGAATACGATACTAAACCAAAATCTACAGAAATCATAGGGCTTCTTTTGATCAAAAAATTAAGAAATTTTATCTTAACTATGGTTTTTAAAATCAATGATTTTATTAAGTAGATGAAATTAGCTAAGCTATAAATACATGCATGTGCTCGGACATAGGGATTGCAAATGCAAATTTTGATGTCTGAAAAGGCTGCACAAGTTAAATTGGAATATAAAAAAATAAAAATACAAAATTAATCTCATAATTCAAACATAAGATTACCTAAAATTACTATACACCCGCATGTGCCCCATCACTATCTGAATGCTTAAATTCAAGTGTAGAGGATCTTTGCTGGGTTGCTAGTTTAGTCTTAGTGGGTCAGTCTTTCGACCTAAAACTATAATAAGAGTATATAATCATTGGTAGTAGCAAGTGGGCCGGATCTAAAGCTCTTAAACATATTCAAATTAATTAATTCTTCTAGTCAATTTTTTAACTTAAATCAAATATCAATCTAAAGTTTCTTCCTGGTTTAGTCTTAGGACTGGGTCTGGGTTAAAAAAAACCTAAAAACCTATAATAATAGTTTTAAAATTAGTGAAATTTCTAAAAAAACTGATCAAAATGATGTGACAGTAGATCTAATCTCTATTAATAGCCAAACAGAGTTGACAGGATCTAAAACTCTTAAACATATTCTAATCAATCAATTTTCAAATAGCAATCTGATATTGCTTAAATGAAACTTAATCATTAAAAAAACTTAAATCAAAACTCAATCTATCCATCTTCCGCAACTATTTTTCGGGGGTGACAAATTAAGAAAACTCTAGCTCACAAAAGAGCCAATGTCAAATCAAGTGTTCTACTATGTTCACTCTCAATCAATCACTTGCTAGTAAGGGGGCGTGGTATATCCTCGGCAGCGGCTAGGCTCCAGATAAAGCAGTTACAACTAGAGTCCTCTGATCGGGTATTTTGGCCAGTCTGGCTCTATTATATTACGATCACGACCGTAGCATGTATGCTCCCCAATGGCTCTGCCCTTTGAGTTGTGAATCATATGGTATACTTGGTAGGACAAATAATCCTCTATCAGCTAAGGTAGACTTAAGATTATCTCCTTAAATAAACACCACCCTAAGTCTACAAAGATTTCTTGGATGACGTAACCCATGCGTTGCTGATGAGGATCCTTCTATCAGGTTGGGTCAACTACCTCCTCTGACTAAGTAGACTATGGATCGTGACTGCCTGGGATGACGGAACCATGGGATCTAGATCGGGCATGTCATCATTCCCCGAACCATCCAGTTTAAGCTATAATGATGAATTTCATATCTTAAATTTTGAAACTCTACATGCTGCTTCTATACGCTACACATTCAGCGATCTAATGACTAGCCTTAATCAAAAGTTCTCTCTCACTTACTGGGAGGGGTAATTAACTATAGGGGCTTGCGCCTATAGGAAACCTGGAACCATATCTAAAGTCCTCACCAAACGAGGATGAAATCTCTAGGTAGTGTCTTATCTACTATTCCATCTGCCTTCTGAAAATTATGCCGAAACTTTTAAACACTCTTTTCATCGGAGAGTTCAGTGGAGAATTTTTGGAGCCCATAGATTTCTGAGAAAATAGTGATTTTTGTAAATGGTAGTATATAATAACAATTAATAGTACAATCTGATAAGTTAATACATAAATGACACACCACTATATGTGAGGGGTTCGCAGAAAAATTCTCCTGACACTAATTTTTTTCATTAGTTTTGTAAAATTACTAGTTTGGCAAAGAGTGTTCTTGTAAATGCTTCTGTCAATACTTAGCTTTTAACATTAGGGATTTCCTTATACTGATAAAGTTGCAATATTTTATTTCAATGCAACCCAAAAGTTCTTAAAGCTTTCTTATTTTTAAAAAAACTTGAGTTTCACATTCAATCTTAGTGAACTTGGCCCTTAGCACAATCTAAATATATGCTTAATTTTACTACATCGATAGGTGAAAACTTTTCAAAGTATCAGAAAATGAAATCACAATACAGATAAACTTTTTTTTTGACATTTATGTAAAAAAGAAATGAAAATCTGGCTGAATCCTTTTGTCTAATTTATAGGCAGCAATACATCAATACATGGTTTCTTCAAATGGATATTTGTCATCATCAACAGCAAATTAGTCATTCATTATATTCTAACCAAAGGAAACCACATAGTTTGATTCAAGAATTCGTAAAGTTTTGATCATATTATCATATCCATGATATAAATCTAGAAATACTATTTTTCCAATCCTTAATTTTCCATTTTTATGTCTTGTTCATAGTTAATGCTAGAAGTTTTGTCAATTGAAGTTAAGTTATTAATTTATATTTAGGTTTGTTGTTTATGCAAGATGTAGCTTTGATTTTGATAAATAACTAAGATATGAATCAAATGCAAATGTTACTAAATTAATGTCCTATATGTGTCATCCTTATCCTAACTATTTTGAGGTCAACTCTATGAATCTTAGTTTTCCTTTCATTCTTGTTGAATGTTTTTTGAGAAGTTAAATATTATAGATCCAGTTAACTAAGTTTCTCTTTTCTTTATCTACATAGACTTTACTTAGCTATTCAACTTTTCAAATTTAGCCACCCTATCGAAAGTCCCGAATGTGCAATCGAATCGCCATACATAGAAATGGTGCCATTTTATCCTCCATATTACCCATTAGCAATTGGATCGCATGTTCTTCTTCCAATTGTTGCTCGCACTTCATATTTAGGTTGCGCCAATGACTTATGAATTTCTTCACTGACTCGTCTTTTCTTCCTTTCAACGAACCTTTTCACAAATATGGTCTCCAATTCAATAAATATTTTAACAGAATCATTTGAAAATTCTACATACTATTCGAAAGCAGCTTAGGTAAAATTACTGACGAATTAATAGAAAAGCAGTGCATCGTTCCCTCCTATGTTACCATAAGTAGCCTTAAATTGAGCCAGATGTTGCTTTGGATTACTAAGCCCGCTGAAAGTATTGAATTTTGACACCGAGTAAACTTTCGGGTATGGCACTTGTATTCAAAGCGTAATTTTACTCACCGCCTTTTAATCGCCTAAGGCTATGACTGTCTTTATCTTTTCATTGATTATTGTTTCTAACTGAGTAGTTGTTACAGTCCCCGCTGTGCTAGCCATATTTTGAATTATCGGCTAGAGAGGTGTTTGGTTAACTTCATCCCTTATTTCATGCATAGCATGTACTATAGGAGCTTGAGGTAATAGATGGTAAGATAGTTGCATTGTTACTACATTAGCAGACAAAATAGGTGTTGCACTTGATATGATATTATTCTATAACATCTCCATCATGATGTTCATTTATACCATCATATCATTCATTTTGGTACCAAGCTGTGCAATCTTCTTGTCTTTGGCCTCCATTTGACGCTACATTTCTCTTTGCTCTCTAGCTAGTGCCATGGCGTCAATCAGTACTGGTTCTTCCTCTTCTTCTATATCTTATTGATGTTCTGCTTCTTTCTCATTTTTAGGGGGAGAGCTTGACTGCCCTTCTCCTTGTGCATTTGTAGAGGTTGTTTGACGACGCTTAATTATAAAGCGAATCAGGATCACTTCGGTTCAACCATACAAAGATCATGATATCTTTTCATTCTAGTCTTCTTCTTCTTTTTCAAAAGATTGAAGATCCATCCTCTATTTTCTTCAGTGAAGACTCTTCTTCATAAGCCAAATTCCCGACTCCTTATGTTTCACGATGGTGTTGTTGAGTTCACTATCTCTGACCATATAGACAACTTCTATTTCCATAGAATATTCTTCATTATTTTCTTCCTGCACATGAATTTTTGATCACCATTTCTAGCGGATCTCTGGTTCAATGTGTGGAACAACATCCTCTTCTATTAAAGGACCACGATCAACGTCAACCTTCTCTTGTAGGGGTGAAACTGATCAGCGATGGGATCTCCTAGAGGATTCTCCAGGGTATCGACCATCATATCGTTCATCATTGATATTCCTTCTTTTGGGTATCCACTTTTGATGAGTTGATTTTGAGGTAGATTTCTAAGTATATGTATCAGATGTCACACCCCTTCTATCACTCAAAGTTTCATTATGGGGCCTTAGCCTCCATATTTTCTTACCCTTTCGCTGGGACCTTTCGGCAGTGGATTCTTGGACATGCGGTCCAAGTGTCACGCTCTGATGCTCACCATGTGAAATGTACTAGGCTCGCTGACCAGTTACCAGAAGAGATGGCAACTTTCTTAGTGGAGCTTCGTTATTTTCTATCACCACAGGCTTCAAAAATATTCTTTTCATTAGGCCTTTATTCTTAGCTACTTTGAGAACTTTATATATCCTAGGAGACAGTGTTTCAGGCTGTCTCCTCTATGGCGGTGGAACTTGACGTGGTTGGTTCTTCCAGCAGAGAGACTACTTTATTTCACTAGTAAAGCTATTCCTCTTTACCCACTTTAGATTGTCAAAGTTATTGTGGGTAGGAATACTCGCTTCTGGTGGTAGTATTACTTGCTCCCTAGGTCGTTCAAAGGGGCTTTGCTGAGCTCTTAGCTCAACATTTCTCCTTCTTGTCTGCCTTCCTAATGTTTAGGAAGCTTTATGATCATGCTGTGTACCAGAGGTTCAAGGCACAACAACCTGCATCAGAGTTAAAACACGCTTTATCCCTCGATGATTCTTTTCATCACTGAGCTGGGATTTACCTAGCCTTTTGAAAATTGAAGTTCTCTATTGGGAGAACTCGACTGTTGAGTCACGCTAGTAGGAGTTTCAGTAACTTGAGGCCTTCCAGCATAGCCTTGGATGAATGTATCACGGGTGGGTACTTCAAGAGTTACAACTATGATAGCTGAGAAATCTTCGACATCTCCAGTGTTGATGATGACATTGGCTAGGCAGATGTTCGTACCATGACCTAGATGAACGGTGAAAGGAGTGCATTGTAGATCCATTTCTGCAAAAGTGAAAGATGGGGATTAGTAATTAGCAATTATTATTTCACTCCATACTTTCAAGATGCAGGTACTAACCAATAATGGTGTAATAAAGATACACTACCTAATGATTCATTCTATATAGGCTCATATTGAATTTATTACACACTTAAGTCATCATTTTATTTTGAATTTTCAAAAAAAAATTATTGCTACTATAGCATATATGACTAGCCAAAGATGGAAAGAGAATCTTATCCCCAGTGAGTCGCCAAATTGGCTTTTCCACCACCCTCTCCGATGAAAAGAGTGTTTAAAAGTGTCAGCGTAATTTTCAGAAGGAAGATTGAATATTAGATAAGAGACTACCTAGAGATTTCATCCTCGTTTGGTGAGAACTTTTGATATGGTTCCAATTTTCCTATAGGCGCAAGCCCCTATAGTTAATTACTCCTCCTAGTAAGTGAGAGAGAACTTTCGATTAAAGCTAGTAATTAGATCACTGAATGCATAGCGTATAGAAGCAGCATGTAGAATTTCAAAATTTAAGATATGAAATTCATCATTATAGCTTAAATCGAGAACGAACATCGATCTAGATCTCATGGTTCCATCATCCCGCCACGCCCTAGTCTACTTAGTCAAGAGGTAGTAACCCAACCGAATGTAAGGATCCTCATCAGCAATGCATGGATTATGTCATCCAAGAAATTTTTGTAAACTTGGGGTGGTGTTTATCTAAGAAGACAATCTTAAATCTATCTTAGCTGACAGAGGGTTGTTTGCCCTATCAAGTATACCCTATGATTCACAAAGGCGGCCAGAAGCATAAGCAGATCAAGGAGGACTGGTTGGTTGTATCATTATCTGGAGCATATCAATGAGTCAGAGGACGGAGATTGATTGAGACTGAACATAGTAGAACACTTGAGTTGACATTGGCTTTTTTGTGAGCTTGAGTTTTCTTAATTTGTCACCCCGACAAACAGTTGTGAAAGGTGGATAGATTAAGTTTTAATTTAAGTTTTTTTAATGATTGAGTTTCATTTAAGCAGTTTCATATTGCTATTTGAGAATTGATTGATTAGAATATGTTTAAGAGTTTTAGATCATGTCAACTCTATTTGGCTGCTAACAGAGGATTAGATCTACTATCACTTGATTTTGATCAGTTTTTTAGACATTTCACTGATTTTGAAACTCTTATTATAGGTTTTTAGGTTTTGTTAACCCGAACCCAGTCCTAAGACTAAACCGAGAAGCAACTTTAGATTGATATTTAATTTAAGTTGAAAAATTGATTAGAAGAATTAATTAATTTGAATATATTTAAGAGCTTTAGATCCTCAACTCGCTTGGCTCAGTAGGATTAGATCTACCGTCATGACAATTTTTCATACACTTCAAATTTTTATAAGTTCAGTTTAGTTTTTATTTTTATTTTATTTAAGTTTTTTAGTTTTGTGGTTTGGCTCTGTGGTTTAGTATTTGGGGAATAGAATAGTTAATTTGAAAGGATTTAGAACATGTGATAGTAATAATTTTAGGTAATGTTTGAATTGTGAGATTAATTCTGTATTTTTATTTTTTTATTTCAATTTAGCCTAGCCTTTTTAGACATCAAAATTTGGATTTGCAATCCTATGTCCAAGCGCAGGTATTTATATCTTAGCTAATTTCATCTACTTAATGAAATCATTGATTTTGAAAATCATAGTTAAGATGAAATTCCTTAATTTTTTGATCAAAAGAAGCCCTATGATTTCTGTAGATTTTGGTTTAGCTCGCTTGCTTACAAAGGGCTGCATCTAAGAATGACATTTTGATTTTGATTTAGTAGTTTAACACATCACTTGCACTTAATTTACTTGTTGAGTTTTGTAATTCTCCAATTTGATTAAAGTAATTCAATTTTGATAAGTTATGTCGAATTTGCTTAAACCCCACTTATGCTTAGCAAAGATAGTAATCACCTCCACATTCATATAAGAGTTATTAAACCCAATTTGAATTCATCCTCAGATTTTGAGTTTATTGCAAATTTGTTATGAGTTTAGCATTAGTCCCCCCTCAATTCCAATTAAAGCTTGTTTAATTTTGAGGAAATTGCAAGAAAAGAGAACTCATTTCATCACTTTAATTTAAGCCATAGAGAAACAATTAGAATTTGTGAGTTTAATATTAGCCTCTCTCCAAAGTTTGTGAGTTTAATATTAGCCTCCCCCAAATTTCACTTAAATTTTAAATGAATATTCTATTCTTTCCAAAATTTGCTTTAAAGGCTCCTCCCCTTTTTTCTTGTTTGACGCTTTTAGTTTAGAATTAGCTGCAAGTTTCTCTACTTAGCGTTCTTAAGTATTCTCATTTTACACACCCCTTTTTTTAAGTCAAAAGATTTTACGCAATTTCGACAGCCTCCCGGCATCATCCCTGTATAGGGGGCTGCATCGGGGGAGTTTTGGCTTACTCGGTATGCCTTACTTGTGAAGTGGTGTCTTCAGACACCACACCGTGATTTCATCTTGTTTCATGAAAGACAGAGGTCTTTAAACATGAAAGAGGATATACAATGCAATATATATTCCTCCCCCTTTTTTTTCTAAGTCTGAAAATTAGACAAAATTTCGGTAGTATTTTGTCTAGGGGGAGCGAAATCTAATAAGTGGTGGCTTACTCGACGCCTCATCAGAACGAGTGGTGTCTAATCAGATTTATTTTTTCATCCCATTGCACTTATCAAAGCACAACGAGGTCTTCAAACTGAAACACACACAAGCATATATATATGTATATATATATATATTCACATTCACAAATCCCACATGTTCTGACTTATTTTATGACGCATTGCATTGCTCGGCAAAGGAACGGGGTTGGGCTGTGATTGGGAATGCAAGGCAAGGAGTGCAATGCCGAAAATCAAAAGAAGAATTTACCTCTTGACGATTTTCCTCCCTGATTTTGCGACGAAGCGAAGGTAGGAAGGCTAAAGTAAGGAATGCAACATTGGAAATTAAAAGAATCTCGACGATGTTCACACGACAGGCAAAGCAAAATGGGATGGTAAAAGTGATGAATGACCAAAATCGAAAGAATAATTTGCTTGACGACGATGTTCTTCCCCATCAAAAGAGATGGAAGGGTTAGCGCATGACAGAGAATCGAAAGAAGAATTCGCCTCTTGATGATGTTCTTCTATCGATTTTTGGTGAAGAAAAAATTGGAAGGGCTAAAGCAAAGGGTGCGACGCCGGAAATCGAAAGAAGAATTCGCTTCTTGTCGATGTTCTTCCCCCGATTACGGTGAAGCCAAAACAACAAAATTTGGATGTGTTGTGAGTTTGCGGGAAGGATTGCGTAGAACGGGCCAAGTTTATGGATTTTTGCGGGCTGTAGGAAGGCAACAGGTCACGGGCCGTGGGCTGGATTTGGAAGCTTGCGGGCCATTGGCTAGAGGGAAGAAGAGGGTTTCGAAGGGCCCGTGGAAAGGTACGCGGAATGCGGTTTCATAGGCCCATGTCACACGGAATGTTGCCAGCGGGAGTTTCTTATGGAAAGGTGCGGGCTGAACGGCGGTTTTGACGGGAAGGAGGGATTGAACGGCGGTTGCGGGTTCCGGATTGAACGGCACGGGTCGGCATGGATTTCCGATGGAAATGGAGGTGGGCCGCCGGCGGTATCACGGGACGTGAGACTCTTCGTGGGATGCGCAGCAGGCGCGGGTCACGGCTCGGGGGTCGCGGAAGAGGGTCGGGCAACGAAAATGCGGGTCGGTAATGGCAGAGTGGGCTGTGCGGGCCGTGGGTCTGGGTCGGAGGATGCGCGGCGCATTGCGGGTCAGCGGAACGGCTCGGGCAGCGGACTTATGCGGTTGCGGAGCGGGCCATGGGTTGGCGGTGGGATGCAGAGCGGGTCGACGGGTTGGACGCGGGATCGTGCGGTGGAACAGTGTTGGAGGGCTAGTTTTGCGGTAGTGGGATGTGGGTTATGCTACGGAATAGAACCGGAGGGCTAGTTTTGTGGCCGCGGGGTTGCATGGCAGAACAGTGCCAGTGGAATGGAGAAAATTTTTTGAGGGAGAGAGGAAAATTTCAGAAAAAGGGAAGGAGGATTACCTTTTCTTGGACGTGAGTGGGGAAATCAGGAGAGAGAGGAGAGTGGGAGAGAATGGGGGGAGTGCAGAATAGGAGGGAGTAGTTTCATTTTTCAATTTTTTTTGGCAGTTTTCTTTTCAGAAAATTGAAAATATAGGGGAAATGGGGGTAATTTAGAAATTTTTTAATTAATTTTAAATTTATTAAATAGTTTTAATGTAGATTTCATGCAAACGAATATATAATATATATATATATATATATATATATATATATATATATATATATATATATATATATATATATATATATATATATATATATATATATACAATTTATGAATCCATTATTTCAACGAATATGATTCTTGAGATCGAGACCGCTTTTTTTCCGCCAAATCAATCAATTTCATAAAAATGCGCTTTCTTTTCACTCGATTTTCAGACTGAATTGAGTAAATAATCTCATTTGATAGATTTTGGCATTTGAAGCCAATGATGATCAAGTTTATGAACGGTCGTTTTGGTCATCGTCGACTATCGATCTCAATATGCATGCAAGCATGTTGACGACTCGAGCGCTTGATCAACTGATCATCAAGCCATACAATATTTATATCTTGACCAATTTTGATGTTCAATGATAGAAGTCGCTTTTGTCAATTGGAGGTTATTGTTGATTTGATGTTGATGCTTTCGTGACTCAATTTTGATGACGTCGCGTTTTAAATTTACTCAGGCGCTATCACTTCAAATCACTCGATATTTGCACAGACTCATCCGAATTGAGCACAGATAGTCTCATTTGATAGTTTTCAATATTTTGAAGCTAACGACATAATCATTTTCATGAGCAGAGGTCGTTCAGACATCGTCGTAGCTTCCCGACTCTAATATGCGTGTCGACACATTGATAGCTTGAGCGCTTAATCGTTTGTTCATTAGATTTTTCAATATTTATATTTTGACCAATTTCAACATTTTGAACATGATGGAGAAGTTCGTTCATCGATCAGAGATCGCTTTAACTATTTTCAGTGATGTTCAATGCATTTTGAGCATCAATTTGCGCACTGCCACCTCCGAAGTCCGTTGAATTTGATTTGTGGGCTTATCTTAATTTATGACACATATGTGAAGGTCAACAAATGCCCCCCAACAAATGTGATTCACGCATAGAGAAAGTCACGTTTGTTGAAAATTGGTTGATCATTTGGGCTGGCCAGAGAATATGGATCATTTCTACTTTGATTGTGATAGCTTACGGAACTTTGACAGGATTTGTCATTAGTATGATGCCTTATTCAGGACATGCTAAATGGCGAGCTCGGCCAATTTATCAGAATCGACTTGTCGGATTAATAAGAGTTCTTACACCATCTACTGTCTGCTTCAATGGCTTTGCTAAAGATCTCTTTCTTTTATGTCATTGCAGATTTGAGTTTCTTCGAACCTTAACTTCATGCTTTGTTAGGTTTGATGGAGAAATTGATCTGCTTGTTTTGATGAAGGACTCCATTGGGGAATCAGTTTATCCGTGCTTGGTCAGATTTGAAATTCCTTCTGTCCTAGCTTTCAGTTTGATGGACTTGATGAAGGACTGACCTGATTTGTCCCTATTGACTTGTCAGGAAGTGTATGCACTCCATGAATGCTTTGCTTGCTATTTTGATAGATTCATTGAAGGGTATATACAGATGACTCAGCCTTTCGGCTTATATAAGGTCAATGTTGAGTTATTAGTCTATGCTTCAACAGACTACATAACCATGAAATTCCTTTAGTTCATCAGCTTTGTATAAACTATGGAATTGCTTTCTCGATCCTGTGCTTTTTGCTTTGATAGACTTGATGAGGAGATTGGCTTTGATCTATGCTTAGATCTTGATTAGATCATTTGAGAACAAATTGAGATATCACCCTGCGGGTGATACATGGATTGATTTGAGGCAGCCCTGAATTGAGCGTTTCCTCATATTGCCTTGATCTATCGATCAAGTAGAAAGATCTCTTGGATCTTGGTTGCTTGTAATCACTAAGCTGGATCTAGTTTGAGATTGAACAACTATCATCATTGAACTGATGAGCTAGGGCTCTTTCACTATGGCCTTTTCTTACAGCTTGTTGAGTCAGGAGAGCGTCAATAACTCAGCCATATTTTGGCTTGTTGAGTTCGACCTTTAGAACTTACTCGAGTCTTCGACTTGAGCTATAGTGGGTTGGTGATTTTGACATCAGACTGACAAACGGGGGCACTTTCACGGCGGCCTTTTCTACCGTCTTGTTGAGTGAGGAGAGCGTCAGCAACTCAACCATTTATGGGCTTGTTGAGCCTGCCCTTAGAATCCATCCTTGTCGTAAACTTCAGGATGTAGAGGTTGATGTTTTTCCAACTTAATTGATTGAATCTTCCGAAATTGGGAGTTCTTCTAACTTGATCTCCAGAATTTGATAAATCTGGGAGATAATTTTCTTGACATTTAGGGTTATCCTTTCATATGTAAAAATAGATTCTTTTTGTTCCTGCAAGACTCTGCAACTTAACAGTGATAATTATAGATATATTCAGGAATTTTGACGTGACGCTCGATGTCAACATGAATCAAAGTATATTTGAGGATCTCATCTCATGGCACGATGTCAACTCAAATAAACTTAATATAAACTAAAAAAATGGCCCCTATATTGCAGGGGGAATTCTAAAGTACATTTAGGAGAATTTATCAAGATGAAAATATACAAATACATCCATATTTGAATTGATGTATTCTAAAGAAGATTTTAACATACAATATTGATTTCATCTATATATAAAAATCTAAAAATGTCCCCTGTGTAACAGGGGAATTTTCACGAAAAACTTCTTCATCTGGAGTATTTTTATTTAGGGATCTCGGCATGAAGCACGATGTCAACCTAAATAGATATACTAAAAAAAATGTCCCCTGTCTTGCAAGGGGATTTCTATTATACCTCGAGAATATGGTCATCAAGTATAGTACTTTTTCAAGTATCGACCATTAATTGGTGGAATTGGTCTTTCACCCATTAGGTTGATGAGTTGAAATGCCTCTCCTTGATACAATTTTTCAATGACAAAAGGGCCTTCCTAGTTAGGCTCAAATTTTCCACCAAATTTTCGATTGGGAATAATTGGCCTTCTCAGCACCAGGACCAATTCTCCTTTTTGGAATGATCGAGGCCTCACCGTATGGTCAGAAGCCCTGGACATCTTTGCTTGATAGATTTCCTGATTTTGATGAGCTTGTAATCTAACATCATCAAGCACGTCGAGTTCCTCCATTCTCAGATGAGCATTTTTGATCTTCAATTAGATTGTACTGGATGGCTACTCGAAGTGAAGGCAACTCAACTTCAAGCGGAAGAACTGCTTTAGTTCCAAATACCAATGAATAAGGAGTGACTTTAGTTGGTGTCTTGTAGGTAGTTTGATATGCCCATAGAGCCTCTACTAGCTTGGTATGTCATTCTCTTTTATTTTTAGTGAGAATCTTCTTGAGCAGCTTGACTAATGTCTTGTTGAAGGCTTCCGCCAAACCATTTGCTCTTGGATTGTATATTGAAGAATATCGCCAATCAATTTTGTGTTGATTGATGAATCTATAAATTTTTGCACTTTTGAAGGTTGTGCCATTATCAAAAATTATTCAACGTGGCACTCCAAATCTATAGACCACATTATGCGTGAAGAAGTTGATCACTCGGTCAGCAGTAACTTCTTTAAATGGAGTAGGTTCAGCCCACTTAGAGAAATAGTCAGTCGCTGCTAGGATGAAGTGGTGTCCAGCTGATGATGGTGAATCGATTGGTCCAATTACATATGTACCCCAACATTCAAATGGCCAGAATGTTATTGCTGGGTGTAATGGATTTGGAGGTTGATGGATGAGATCCCCATGTACTTGACACTCATGACACTTTTTAGCGTGATTAATATAGTCTCTTACCATAGATGGCTAATAATAACCCATCCTTTTGATCTTTACTGCCATCTTGGGACCTGACTGATGTGCACCATAACGTCCTTCATGAACTTCGACCATCACTTTGCTAGCTTCATCTACACCTATACATCATAGCCACATTTTTTCAAAGGATCTACGATATAAAGTGTTGTTGATGAAAGCATAGTGTAGCATTCTCTTTTCAATTTGAGATGCTAGTGATTTATTACTTGGTAATTTACCTTCTTTAAAATAGTCGATGAAGGCTTGCCTCCAATCATGTGTCTCTTCTACAATAAAGGCTTCACACTGCTTTTCTGTGGCAATGCCATTCTTAGCTCTTCTTGGTATAACTTCTTGTTGATTTTGGGAAGTATGTGGAGCAATTTGAGTCACATCCTGCTGTATTTGATTTGGTAACCCCTCTACCTGTGGGGATTGATACTTTATCAGCTTTAGAACTCATCGAGTAAATATGCAGATCATGACATAATCACCATTCATACTTGCCATTTCTTTAGCTAATTTTGCTAAGTAGTCGACTTTGCTATTCTCGGATCAAGAGACTCGAGTTATTGTGATACTTGGTATCTGCTTCATAAGCTCAAGAACTAGCTTGTGATAGAAATTTAACTCAAGCTTGTTGATTCTATAAATGCCAAGTACTTGGTTTATAATAAGCTAAGAATAGCCAAAATTATGCAAGTTTTGAATGCCTATGAAAATAGCTTCTTCTAGACCTGCCACTAACACTTCATATTCAACTTCATTATTAGTTCTTGGCTCAGTCAATCCATATGACCGTCTCATTATCCCTCCTTCTGGTGTTATGAAGATGATGTCGATTCCTGCTCTTGCTCTTGGGAAATTTAGATGTTGGACTTGTTTGATCGATGAGGCTCCATCGAAGTATATTTCCCAAATTTGTGATTTTTATCTTTCATGAATGAGCATAATTTGCTCATCAGGTAAATTATCATTAAGAGAAGAGTCTGCAGGGATAGTATGTGCAGCCAAAAAATCTGCTAAGACTTGTCTCTTCATTGCTTTCTGCGGAACGTATGTGATATCAAATTGCAAAAGCAATACTGCCCATCTTGCCAAGAGACCTGTCAATGCTGGTCTTGTCATCAAGTACTTCAAGAGATCGATCCTTGAGATGAGTGTAATCTTGTGAGATAATATATAATGACGGAGCTTTTGAACTACAAAGACTAATGCTAAACAGTGCTTCTCTATCGGAGAGTATCTCATTTCTGCTCCAATCAGCCTTCAACTGATATAATAAAGATCATTCTCTTTGCCTTCTTTATTGTGTTGTGCCAATAATGCTCTAAAGGACTCTTCTAATGCAGTTGTGTATAGAATGAGAGGCTTCCCAGGAGTAGGCATTACAAGGATTGGTAGATTTAACAGGCAGGTTTTAATGCTATTGAAGGCTTCCTGGCACTCCTTGTCCCATTTGAATGAAGCATCCTTCTTCATCAACCTTGCAAATGGTTGATAGCATCCTGATAGATTTGATATAAATTGATGGATGAATGCAAGCTGTCCTTATAAAGAATGGAGCTGGCGCAAACTCTTCGGTGGAGGCATCTCCACAATTGCCTTGATTTTAGCAGGAACTATTTCAATACCTTTATGACGTACAATGTACCCGAGGAATTTTCCATAGGATATCCCGAATGCACATTTTAAAGGATTCATCTTGAGATCATATTTTCTAATTCTCTCCAATATAATTCTCAAGTCTTCAAAGTGGTTTTCACAATTTAAGCTTTTCACCACCAAATCATCGACATAACATTCCACCTTTTGATGAATTAATTCATCAAAAATACACGTCATGGCTCTTTGGTATGTAGCTCCAGCATTTTTCAAGCCAAAGGGCATGACCGTGTAGCAATATATGCCAATAAGTGTTTTGAACGATGTATGTTTTTCATCTTCAGGTGTCATTTTGATTTGGTTGTATCCTGACGACTGTCTATAAATAAGAATATGTCATAGTTAGAAGTGTTGTCCACTAGTAGTTCTGATATTGGAAGTGAAAAGTCATCTTTTGGGCATGCCTTATTTAGTCCCTGTCATGCAGACAGATTTGGCCATTCTTCTTCCTAACTAGGATAATGTTAGCTATCCAATCTACATACTTCTCCTCTCAGATGAAGCCTACTTTGATTAGCTTCTTAGTTTCTACAATTACCAATTCTTCAATCTCCAATCTCATTCATCTAGGAGCTTTCTTAACAGGCGTTGCATCTGGTTTGATAGCTAGTTTGTGAATTGCTACATCAGGGGATAAGCCTGGAATTTTAGAATATGTCCAGGCAAAGCAATCCCTGAATTCACAAAGTAGCATTTTTAGATGTTCAACTTTCTTATCAGGCAGAAGGGTACTAATGAAAGTTGGATGAGGATCATCCTCCTCTCCTAGGTTGACTTCTTTAAGTTCATCCATAGTAGTGATTTTTCTACCATCTTCAAGTTCTTTAGGTGCTGGCTTAGCTTCTACTTCATCATTTTTAAGAAGAATTTCATGAGAATCATCTTCTTCATCACTAAGAGTTTCCATCTCAGCTTCTATTATATTATAACAGGCTTTATCTTGATGAGATTTGCGGATGAACCCCAGACCTTTAGTGATAAACTTATCATTTCTCCGCGATGCTTGAGGGCTTCTTTGGCTCCACATTTTGTTAAAGATTTGAGTCCTATGTTTAGTAGTTCTAATATGAACTCCAAGCTTATGCATCATTCTTCACATTTTTTATGGATTGTATATTGGTATTCTTGTTGGTACTATCTTATCAGAACTTTTATGTTGAGCAGGCTGTTCGAAATCTTGAGGTTGAGACTCTTCAGATTTGTAAAATAGAGTTCCTATTCTGCCACTCTCACTCAACGGTGGCACATAGAATGTTATCAATTCTTCAATTTTATGAACTTCTAGTGGACTAATTTCTTTGAAGCACTGCTGAGGGATGGGTATAATTTTGAGTGAGTCATCTAACTTTCCAAGTGAGCTATCCTCCTTGATGCAACCATCTGAACTCTATTTCCATAAGTAGATTCAAAATCATAGTATGAATCAGAATCACTTATTTCATACTCTGCTTTTCTTGAGAGCTTATAAGTTCTCTTATGTTTGACAAGAATATCTTCTTCTTTTTCTTCTATGTCACTCCCCAAATGTGGAACTGATTTTCTTGATTTAGGTGCAAAATTAAGTATTTTGGGGAGAGTCGGCATTGCCTTCTTTCTTCCTCCTTATTTCTGCTCTTTCATTTTGTGAAATTACTCTTTAGTTCCTGAAGTGGATGCTACCGCTTCAAGAGGCTTTGTTGGCTTAGGCTCTTTGAGGATGAAGTACTTTGCATCTTCATAGATTTTTGATTCATTGACAGAGAATGGTTGTGGGTTACTGAGAATTTTGAATTCTGCTCCATCTTTCAGATATTTCATACATTGATGCATGGTTAATGGGATCATGCCATACTCATGCATCCACGACCGGCCCAAGAGAGCTTTAAATGATGTATCAGCATCGATTACATGAAATTTGGCTTCTGTATATAAATCTTTGAATTTGTATGGGAGATTAAAAGAACCAAGAGTTTTCTGCCCTTTTTCATTGAATCCATGAACCATCAATTTATCTCTCCCAAGATGTTGGATATCGAGTAATAATCCTCTGAATACCTTTAGACTCATGAGATTGATAGAAGAACCTGGATCAATCAATATTTGACTGATCGAGATGCCATCACTCTCTATAGTGACATATAGAGGATGGTTGTGATCTGTCATTCCCAATATAAGATCCTCTTTAGAAAATGTGATTACTGGGAGATCTTGAGTTTGCAATGCTTCGGTCATGGATTTCTCAACAAAGTAAGCTTCATAACTCTCCAGATTTTTGAGAGCTTGTATCAAAGTTTCTCGGAGGTATTTTGACATTAAGAGAGCCTCATACACACTTAATTCTGTAGGGATCTTTCTCAGATGTGATAGAATATTATAATCTATCTTTTTGCTTGATTTAGGCTTCGCTCTAGGATTTCTGGGAATGATATCTTTGTTGACTTCAATTAGTTTTTCTTTGTCTTTATTTGCATATCCCTGCTTTGATGAAGGTGGTAAGACTTTACCACTTCTCAACTGAACTTGAATTACCTTATCTTGCTCAGATTCTTCTGAAGAGATAGTTTCTTCAAGTTCTCTTCTTATTCTAGAAGATTGGCCAAAAGGGCTAGACTCATTTTTCAATGTCATACATTTCATACGTGATGATATGGATGAGTCTGACTCTTCTCCGTCGGGAAAATATAGATCTTCATCTGAACTATTATTGTCTTGTTGGGTCATTAAACACAATTCAGACATTAGCTCCTCAGGCATTTCTTGCTTTCTTGATAAAAATTTTGATGGGTTGGTCGAGTTTATCTGACTAGTCTTGTCATCTTGGAGTAATCGATGTTGAAGAATATCTGACATCACGTAGATGATTCGACATGTCTCTATCGGACAAGACTCACCATTATCTTCTTCATCTGATTCAGCAATGCAAAGTTTAGGCATGAAGTCTGCAAGCCTAAATGGCTGTCTTCGTGTGGTGATACTCCTCTAGATTGTTAATGATCTTTTGAGTTATAGTTCTTTTCTTGATCTTGTTTTTCTTAGCCAACTTCTTTGGTTGACTGCTTCTCATGTTGTAATGAAGTAGCCTTATCAGAATGCCATTGAGAAGCCCAAATACTTGGTTCAGATATCTCTCTTAAGTCCAATATAGGTTCAAGCGGTGATTTCTACTTGACTCTAGGGACGTCTTTTAGCTGTTTTAGCATCTTCACGCTCTTTTTGGAAACTATTATTTGCCATTCTTCAGTCTGAACTGATTTCTCCTTCTATTTTTTTTTGCTGGATTATATGGAAGAGGACATAATCATCCTAGTAGACTCTCTTTTTGGGTTGACTAGAACAATATCGGATAGTGTAAATTCACCTCGTCGATACATCCTTTCTAGCTAATCTTTGAATACATAACAATCTTCAATAGGGTGACTGATCATCCGATGATAAGGATAGTACTTTGGATTATTGACTTGATCAACATCTTCAGGCCTTTTGATTTCTGGTAACTGTAAATCAGCTTTGACTACTTGTCGAAATAATTTAGCCACACTGTCCCTACTAAAGGAATATTCTTTATTCATCTTTTCTTTAAGAGATGGTCGCATTCGCTCATCATCTCTTGTTGCTTATTTTGGATGCTCCCTACCACTTAGAAAGGTCCGAGGTTTATCATTACCTCATAATACCAATTTTGGCTGTAGATTAGAATAAACAAGCTTCTTTCCCTTATCATCATTATACATTGGCTACTTTCCTTTATCCATGTTGTATATCACCCGCTTTTCACCATTTGAGCTATAGGAGGCAGCATGCATTTCATTTCTTCTTGAGTCTGAAGATTTGTTTCTCTTCTCTTTATCTGCATAGACTTCAGACTTAGGGCGATTCAACTTTTTGAAGTTAGCCACCCTATCGAGCAAGTCCTGGAATGTTGCAATCGACGTCATGCATAGAAATGGTGTCATTTTATCCTCCATATTACCCATTAGCAATTGGATTACATGTTCTTCTCCCAATTGTTGCTCGCACTCCATACTTAGGTTGCGCCAATGACTTATAAATTTTGTCACTGACTCATCTTTCCTTCTTTTCAACAAGGCAAGGTTAGCGATTGATATTTTTCTTGGTTACACTGGTGAACCTTTTCACAAATATGGTCTCTAATTCAGCAAATATTTTAACTGAATCATTTGGCAATTCTACATACCATTCGAAAGTGGTTGAGGTCAAACTACAGACGAATTGACGGAAAAATAGTGTATTGTACCCTCCTGTGTTACCACAAGTAGCCTTAAATTAAACCAGATGTTGCTTTAGATTACCAAGCCCGTTGAAAGTATTGAATTTTGGCACCGAGTAATCTTTCAGGTATGACACTTGATCTTATTTAGCTGGGTAAGGGCAACCCCTACTCACCGCCTTTCAAACATATTGATATTCGCTTTATCTTTCATTGATTATCTTTGAATTGTTCTCCCCAAGTGGCTATGATTTTGAATTGTCGCTTTTCATTTGCCATGCATGTGATTTCAGTAAAAAGGGTAGCTGTTAGTTATTGCATTGTTATTAGCGCAAAATAAAATAGGACTTGATGATATTGATATTATATCTCCATCATGATGTTCATTTGTACCATCATATCATTCATTTATACCGCTTGTCACTTCTCTTTGATGTTGCATTTCTCTTGCTCTCTAGCTATGCATCATCCAATCGCATCTGTTCTTCCTCTTCTTCTATTTCTTGTTGTTCTACATCTTGAGAACTTGTTCTTCCTTGTGCATTTGTGAGACATTTTGTTGGGGTTGTACGATGACGCTGATTATAAAAGCGTGTACCAAGTTGATCACTTCATGGTTCAACCATATAGACAACTTTGACACCCATGATATCTTTCTCATTCTGGTCTTCTTCTTCTTCTTCTTCAGCAAAGATTGAAGCTCCATCCTCTATTTACTTTTGTGAAGACTCTTCTTCATAAGCGTCAAATTCATGTTCAAATTCCCTGGCTTCGTGTTGCTGCTGATGGTGCTGGGCGGGGAGTTCATATATATCTCTGACCATATAGACAACTTCAATTTCCATAGAATCTTCTTCATTATTTTCTTCCTGCACACGAATTTTTGATTGATGTTTCCAGTGGATCTTTGGTTCAATATGCGGAACAACCACCTCTTCTATTAAAGGATCACGATCAACATCAACCTTCTCTTGTAGGGGTGAAACTGATCACGATGGGATCCCCTAGAAGATTCTCCAGGGTGTCGACCATCATATCATTCATCATTAATATCCCTTCTTTTGGGTATCCACTTTTGATGAGTTGATTTTGAAGCAGATTTATGAGTATATGTATCAGATGTCACACCCCTTCTATTACTCAAAGTTTCATTATGGGGCCTTGGCCTCCATATTTGCTTACCCTTTCACCGGGACCTTTCAGCAGTGAATTCTTGGACATGCGATCCAAGTGTCAGCTGATGCTCACCACTGCCGCCACTGTAAGAGATGGTAACTTTCTTGGTGGAGCTTCAAGATTTTATATCACCACAGCCTCTAAAATCTTCTTTCATAGGCCTTTGTTCTTACTTTAAGAACTTTATATATCATGATGTCTCCTCGGTGGTAGAACTTGACGGTTGGTTCTTCCGTAAAGATCGCTTTATTTCACCAAGAGTTATTCCTCTTTACCCACTTTAGATTGACGTTGTTGTGGGTAGGAATACCTCCGGTGACAATATTGCTTACTCCTGGTCATGAGCTCTCGCCTCAACGCTTTCTCCTTCTCTGCCTGGTTAATTTGCTTCTTGATGAGGAAGCTTCATGATCATGCTTTCCAGGTACTAGAGGTTTAGTAGACACAACAGTTGTACCATGAGGAGTTAAAGACACAGTTTGTCCCTTGATGATTATTTTCATCACGGGAGCTTCAGATTGACTTAGCCTTTTGAAAACTGAAGTTCTCTGTTGGGAGAACTCCTTGACAGCAGTTGGCTGTTAAACTAGTTGGCACACATGGCTAGTAGGAGTTTCATTAACTTGAGGCCTTTCAGCATGGCCTCGGATGAATGTACCATGGGTGGGTACTTCAGGAGTTACAGCTATAATAGTTGGGAAATTTAAGCTACTAAATTGGATGGTAGCCCTGACATCTCCAGTGTTGATGACATGATGCATTGAGATACCATGTTCATACTGAACCATGAAAGTGCTTTGTAGATCCATTTCGCAAAAGTGAAAGATGGGGAATTAGCAATTATTATTTCACCCCATACTTTCAAGATGCAGAAGTACTACAGAACCAATAATGATGTAATAAAGATACACTCTAAAGAATGATTCATTCTATATAGAGGCTCATATTAAATTTATTACACACTTAAATCTCATTTTTTCTTTGAATTTTTAAAAAAAATTTATTGCTACTATAGCTCATATATGACTAGCCAAAGATGGAAAGAGAATCTTGTCCCCAGCGGAGTCACCAGAAATCTATGGGCTCCCAAAATTCGCCACCGACCTCTCCGATGAAAAAAGTGTTTAAAAGTGTCGGCATAATTTTCAAAAGGCAGATAGAATAGTAGATAAGACACTACCCAGAGATTTCATTCTCGTTTTGTGAGGACTTTAGATCTGGTTCCAGCTTTCCTATAGGCGCATGCCCCTATAGTTAATTACCCCTCCTAATAAGTGAGAGAGAACTTTCGATTAAGGCTAGTCATTAGATCAATGCGAATATAAAAGCAAAGATGTAGAGTTTCAAAATTTAAAATATGAAATTCATCATTATAGCTTAAATCGGATGGTTGGGGGAATGATGATGTGCCCGATCTAGATCTCATAGTTACGTCATCTCGGGCAGACGTGATCCCTAGTCTACTTAGTCAGAGGAGGTACAACCCGATGAAGGATCCTCATCAATGTACGCCATCCAATAAATCCTTATAGACCTGGGGTGGTGTTTATCTAAGGAGATAATCTTACGTCTACCTTAGCTGACAGAGGGTTGTTTGCCCTATCAAGTATACCCTATGATTCACAACTCAAAGGGCAGAGCAATTGGGGAGTATACGGGCTACGGTCGTGATCATAATATAATGGAGTCGGACTGGCCAAACCACCCGATCAGAAGACTCTGGTCGTAGCTGCTTTATTTGTGGATCCTATTGGTCAAACCACATAGTCAGAGGACACGAGCCACATCCTTACTAGCAAGAGATTGATTGAGAGTGAACATAGTAGAACACATGATTTGACATTGGCTCCTTTGTGACCTAGAGTTTTCTTAATTTGTTACCCCCGATAAATAGTTGTGGAAGGTGGATTGATTGAGTTTTGATTTAAGTTTTTTTAATGATTGAGTTTCATTTATGAAGTTTCATATTGCTATTTGAAAATTGATTGATTAGAATATGTTTAAGAGTTTTAAATCCTGTCAACTCTGTTTGGCTGCTAACAGAGAATTAGATCTACTATCACCTGATTTTGAACAATTTTTTTAGACATTTCACTGATTTTGAAATTCTTATTATAGTTTTTTAGGTTTTGTTAACCCAGACTCAGTCTTAAGACTAAACTGGGAAGCAACTATTGATTGATATTTGATTTAAGTTAAAAAATTGATTAAAAAATTAATTAATTTGAATATATTTAAGAGCTTTAGACCCTGTCAACTCTGTTTGGTTGCTAACAGAGGATTAGATCTACCATCACCTGACAGAATCAGTTTTTTAGACACTTCACTAATTTGAAACTCTTATTATAGGTTTTTAGGTTTTGTTAACTCGGACCAAGTCCTAAGACTAAACTGAGAAGCAACCCGCACTGCATCCTCAGACACTTGAATTTAAGCAATCAACATAGTGATGGGGCACATGCGAGTGCATAGTAATTTTAGGTAATCTTATGTTTGAATTATGAGATTAATTTTGTATTTTAAATTTTTTTATTCTAATTTAGCCTGCGAAGCCTTTTTAGACATCAAAATTCGCACTTGCAATCCCTATGTCTAAGCACATACAGGTATTTATAGCTTAGGTAATTTCATCTACTTAATGAAATCATTGATTTTAAAAATTATAGTTAAGATGAAATTCCTTAATTTTTTGATCAAAAGAAGCCCTATGATTTTTTTTAGATTTTGGTTTAGTATCACCTTCTTTCTACCACAGTGATCTGAAGAAGGCATTTTGATTTAGATTGTAGTTTAACATGTCACTTGCACTTAGTTTACTTGTTGAGTTTTTGTAATTCTCCCAATTTGATTAGATGAAATTTACATCAATTTTGATAAGTTATGCTGATTTCAGTGTTTGTTGCTTAACCCCACTCATGCTTATCACGCATAGTAATCACCTCCACATTCATATAAGAGTTATTAAACCCAATTTGGATTCATAAATAGATTTTTTGTTTATTGCAAATTTGTTATGAGTTTAGCATTAGTCCCCCCCTCAATTCCATTTAAAGCTTATTTAATTTTGAGAAAATTACAAGAAAAGAGAACTCACTTCATCGCTTTAATTTAAGCCATAGAGAATCATAATTAAAATTTATAAGTTTAATTTTAGCTTCTCCCCAAAGTTTGTGAGTTTAATATTAGTCTCTCCCAAATTTCACTTAGATTTTAAATGAATATTCTATTCTTTCTAAAATTTGCTTTAAAGGCTCCTCCCCTTTTGTCTTGTTTGACACTTTTAGTTTAGAATTAGGGTTTCCTACTTAGCTCTTAAGTTTATTTTACCTCCTTTTTTTAAGTCAAATGATTTGACACAATTTTGACCCTGGTCATCCCCGTGTAGATGCATGGTATTTGGTTTACTGACGCCTGGCGGTAGGTAGTGTGACCACATTATCATCTCATTTGCCTTGAGCACGACGAGGTCTTTAAACCTGAAAGAGGACATACAATGCAATATATATTCCTCCCCCCACTTTTTGGAAATTAGATAAAGTTTCGACAGTATTTCGTCTAGTGGGAGCGACATCTAACAAGTGGTGGATTACTTGATACACCTTACTGAGCATAGCGAGCGGTGTCTTGCGACACCATAACCTGTTTTTCATACCATCGTGCCCTGCTGAGCACAACGAGGTCTTCAAACCTACAAAGAAACACAAGCATATATATATATATATATATATATATATATATATATATATATATATATATATATATATATATATATATATATATATATATATATATATATATATATATATATATATATATATATTCATTATTTTGCCCATGTTCTCTTTATTTTATGCAACAAGAAGAAAAATGGGGTTGGAAGAATGCAAGTAAAGTGCGACATGAAAATCAAAAGAATTCACTCTGATGTTCTTCCCCTATTTATGGGAAGGTAGGAAGGAAAGTAAGAATCGAAATCGAAGAAGATTGATGATGTTCTTCCCACGATCAAGCAGCAAAACGGATGGGAAAAGGTGAATGTGATTAAAATCGAAAAGAAGAATTACCTCGATGTTCTTCTTCGACATGAAGCAAAAAAGTGGAAGGGTTATGGGGTGTGCGACGTTAGAAAATCAAAAGAAGAATTCGCCTCTTGACGATGTTCTTCTCCCGATTCATGGCGAAGTGAAAACTGGAAGGGTTAAAGCAAAGGGTGCGATGCCGAAATCGAAAGAAGAATTACCTTCTTGATGATGTTCTTGCCCCGATTGCGGTGAAGTGAAAATGGTGAAATTTGGATGTGTTGTGAATTTGTGGGAAGGATTGCACAGAACGGGCCGAGTTTATTGATTTTTGCGGGCTATAGGAAGGCAACAGTCGCCATGGGTTTGAAGCTTTCGCCATTGGAGGGAAGAAGCAGACGCCCGTGGGAAGGTGCGGAAGCGGTTTTATCTGTCCGGTCACGGATGTTGCCGCGGAGTTTTCGTGGAAAGGCACGTGCTAAACGGCTTTTGGAAGGAGGGATTGAACCGAAGTCAAGCCTACTCACGAGCCGGCTCGAGCTCGATTTGAAATCTGACTCATTTAGTGGTCATTTCGAGTATCGAGCTCGAGCTCGAAGCTAAGCTTCGGCTTGTTCATCGCCGGGGATATGAGAATATTAACCAGCGGAGCGATCAGTGATTCAGCGTTTCACATTCCAGTATTCTACCCTAACTTATATGATCCGCCGCTCTGGTCACTTTACACTTCCTCGCTCTAAGCTTCGAGTGTCTCCTTTTCTCGCTCTCCGTCAATCGCTTCGCCACTCGCCATCGAGTCTCGACTCTCCTTTTCTCTACCGCCGCGCCTCGCTTCTTAGGTTCTCGGTTTGAGTTCCCTCATCTTCCTGGCTTCAAATTTTTTCTCACTCGATAGCAAGATTGACTTGATCTTGGTTGGCCAGGTTCATTTTCTTTATGCTCACATATGATATTTCGATTTGATGATGCTTCCGATTAGTGAAGCCATTCAAAATTTTTTTGTTCTTTGGTTTTGATGTTCGGTTGTGAATCAACTTGTGATGTTCTTTTGGATTATGTGTTTAATGAGTACTACTATATGTTAACTTGTGTAACTTGTGTTGATTATCCGCACTTGTTTAGGGTTCAGTAACTTCGGTTCAATGTGCAGCACTGCAGCTTATCCTTTATTGTTTATGATTTTTCTGATAGTTTATGGTTCAATTGTTGTTCGGCTGGGTTGTTGGATGATGGTAAATATGTGTTAACTTTCAGATTTGTGGCAAGAAATAGTTATTAAGTAGTTTTATTATTTATGATCATTATCTCGGTTCTTCCAACTATTTTAGGTAGGATTTGTCATGGACTTCAGTCACCTAAAATCAGATGTTCTTTGGTTTTGATGTTCGGTTGTGAATCAACTTGTGATGTTCTTTTAGATTAGGGTTTAGTGAGTAATGGCTATGTTCGGTTGTGTAACTTGTGTTAATTATTTGGATTTATTTATGTAACTTGTAGGTTGTTGTTGTTGTTCAACAACGGAAATCAATTTTGTTTAGAGTTCAGTAAATTCGGTTCAATGTGCAGCTTAACCTCTGTTGTTTATGGTTATTTTGATGGTTTATGGTTCAATTGCTGTTCGGCTGAGTTGTTGGATGATGGTATATATGTGTGAACTTTTAGATTTGTAGTAAGAAGTATTTATTATATAGTTTTATCATTTATGATCATTATCTCGGTTCTTCCAACTATTTTAGGTATGATTTATGCTGGACTTCAGTCACCTAAAATTCATTATGACATACTTGGTGCCTTTTTTTATAAAACATGTTATGTAATGGAGCGGTTCATTATTCTTTTTGTTAATTCATTATGCTTTATAAATCGCTATGTCTGGTGGCAATGAAATGATTTTCTATGTTGGTAATTGGTTTCTATTTTGCAGGAATTAATTATTGGATAGAAGATAGAGTATTGAGTTTTTTATTATTACAAAGTGCAAATATATAGTGAGCAATTTGGTATTTTTGAGTTTATTAATATTTTATAAATCATTTATCTTCTTCATTCATTATGTTGTAATTTATCATTTTTTTTTGTTTTAGATTTAAAAATGGCAACACTACCACTTGGAGAGGATGTGTTAGTGGATTTAAGCAGTGATAATCCAGTTGTGGGTGTCCAAATTGATATTGAGGAACGAATAAAGAATGTAGATGTTAATAATATTGAGGGGAGAATGAAGTTATTAATGATTTGGTTGACAGGTGATGATATGATCTTGAAAATCCAATTGAATTAAGAAAAAGAAAGAAAACATCACGTGTTTGGGAGGAGTTTAAAGAAGTTGTTCTTCCAGATGACCAGAAAAAAGGCAAATGTATTCATTGCAAGAAAAGGCTGGCTATAGGTAATACTGGTGCAACTACACAATTTAGAAGACATTTAGATCGCGATGTGTAGAGCGACATTACGAAAGAAAAAATTTTACAATTTCACCAAAAGATTTTGACTCATTAGAAATAAATGAGGGATTAACTGACAACTTTTAAGTTTGATCAAACAAAAGTTAGAGAGATGGTTGCTCATTATATTCTGATTAATGAAAAACCCTTCGATTGTGGAAGAATTTGGATTTAATCTTGTTTTGAAGTCCATGTCACCATACTTCTAAATTCTCAGAACAACCGCCGTGGTGATGTGATGCTAGATATGAAAAGGAAAAAAGAAAATTAAAGCATTCATTGAGTAGTATAAATAGAGTGAGTTTTACTACCGGCATTTGGAAATCAAAGAATCAACGGGTATCTTATATGCCATCACATTATGTGACACAAACTGAAATTGCAAAAAAGAGTTCTTAGTTTTTTACATTTACATCCACATGGCCCTCAAATTGTTGACACATTCTATAAGGCCTAACGAGGGTGGGGTCTTGAAAATAAAATATTTACCATATCAGTTGATAATGCATCAAATAATGATAAGGCTATCAAGTTATTAAAACATGGTTTATGGATAAGGAAAAAATTATTCTTTGGGGGAAGACTATTCCATGTACGTTGTTGTGCACATATTTTGAATTTAATGGTGAAAGATGGGGTCAAATGTATAGAATTTGTTGTTGAGAAAATGCGACAGCTTAATCAATGCTTCAAGGTAGACTAATGAAATTTGCGTTGTTCAACGCTACAACTACCAACAAGAAATCTTATCATGGATTGCCCAACACGTTGGAATTCTACATACAATATGCTGGTAGTTGCACTTCAACTAAAAGAAGCTTTCTTTTCATACAGTGAGAGGGAGATTACATATTGTAATTGCCCTACAGAAGATGAATGGAATAAAATAGAAAAAGTTTGTGATATTCTTGGTTTTTTTAATGAGGCAACTAATATCATTTCAGGCACTGAATACCCAACATCTAATTTATTTCTCTCACAAATTTGCACTATAAAAAAAGATCGAATGATGGTGAATCGTTTTGATGACTTCATCAAGCACATGACCGCAAAATGAAAGAAAAATTTTAAAATATTGAATGCAACCTTCTGATGACATTTGGTGCAATTATGGACCCACGAATGAAATTTATTGTCATTGAGTTTGCTTACCCTATGATCTATGAAGGAGATGAAAGCAATCATAATATTGCATATTTTCGTACTTTACTATATGAATTATATGAAGAATATGTTGAATACCTTGAAGTACTACACAAGTAGTGGGACATTTAGAGGTGAAAGTAGCATAAAGCAGTAGGCCGTGATACTCTTGCACAAAAAAATATAGTGGTTGGCATGACTTTGCTTATCTATTAGAAAATCAAGTAGAAGGCCCACCAAGTCAGATCTGGATAACTACCTTGAAGATGGGTTAGAGATAATTCCAGAAGGTCGTAGTTTTGATGTGATTGCTTGGTGGAAAAATATGCATCTTAAATATCGCATACTCTCAAAAATGGCTGTTGATATTTTATCTATTCCAATTAGTACAGTTGCTTCTGAGTCGACCTTTAGCGCAGGAGAGAGAGTTGTTGATACTTATCGCTCAAAGCTTGGAGTTGAAACTGTTCAAGCTCTCATATGTGAGTCTAATTGGATTCGTTCTCATTATGGCTTGAAAGGGAGAATTAATGTATTTATTTACCTTGCAATTATTTTTTTTTAGTATAATTTTTTTTAATGATATTAATATTATATTATATTGAATATTTATTAGGAAGAGGATGAAGATGAAGAGATTGAGATACCCCTAGGTCCTCTACAGATTGCATAAAGGAAAAGTGGATGAATATGAAGAGCTGACTTTACATGTTTTTTAAATAGACTTTATGTGGTTTATATTTGACATTTAAACTCTTTATAATTTTGTACTAGCAATTCTTTGTTTAGTAGACATTTTAAAATGTTATGATTGCTTAACTATTAATCTACACAAAGTGATAATTTTGGAAATATTAGAGGAAAATTGATGATGATATGATGCTAATGATTTTGAAATAAAAAATTTATAAAGTTGCTCATACATTCCTTGGATGTTGGTATTATTTTATTGTAGTTGCTCATCTATTGGATGTCGGTAGCTAAGTCGATACTTTACAGTAGTTGCTCATATATTCCTTGGATGTTGGTAGTTGCTTTAACATAGTTGCTCATCTCTTGGATGTGTGCTGGTAGCTACTTTTGAACATTTTTTGAGCTTGAATCAATGCCCTCTAGTTGTCTTCTTTGTCTCAGTTTGTGCCTTATGGTTGGTTGATTATATGTTTTGTTGGAGTAGGTGGAATTGAAGCACTTGTTGAGCAAGCATTAGTGGACTCTAACTAACTTCTTTGTCTCAATTTTTGCCTTATGGTGGCTGGATGCTACATGTTGTCTACTGTTTTTCCTTTAATTATGTTGCTTTCTTAATTCATATTGATGGTTGGCTGATTATATGTTTTGTTGGAGTAGGTGGAATTGAAGCACTTGTTGAGCAAGCATTAATGGACTCTAACTAACTTCTTTGTCTCAGTTTTTGCCTTATGGTGGTTGGATGCTACCTGCTGTTTACTGTTTTTCCTGTAATTATGTTGGGTGCAACTGCTTTGTCTCAGTTTGGGTGTTAATTTTTCTACTGCTCTGATTTCTCTTGTTGCTCTTCCTGTTGGCTGCTAGCCTGGGTGGTTTTATTGATTGTTTTGTTGATGGAGGATATGAGCTCATGTGTTTTTTTTGGTCTCGTTTTAGGACTTATTGTTCAAGGTTGGCTGGTTGAGGGGTTTTTTGCGGCTACTATCTTGCCTAGGATGCTTGTGTTGTGGCATGGTGTTTCAGGATTTATGTTGGTTGTTGGTATTGACTCCCTCTGGTTTATTTGACTCTCCTTGTTTCCTGATATTTTCCTCTTTATTGTTGGTGGTGGATTTTTATTCTTTGGTGATGATGGATGATAATTTCTGATGCCCTCTTGGCCTCTATGGTATGGCTTTCCTCTATTTGTCGCTTATCCCAAGTAAATGAGTTTATGGTATCGGATACCCGCCTCTTTTTCGTAATTATGTTGGGTGCAACCGCTTTGTCTCGATTTGGGTGTTAATTTTTCTCGCTATGATTTCTTGCTCTTCTTCGGCCCTGGGTTTTATTTGTTTTGTTGATGGAGGATATGAGTTTATGTGTTTTTTTTTGGTCTCGTTTTAGGACTTATTGTTCAAGGTTGGCTGCTTGAGGGGTTTTTTGGCTACTATCTTGCTAGGATGCTGTGTGTGGCGTGGTGTTTTGGATTTATGTTGGTATTGACCTCCGGTTTATTTGGCTCTCCTTGTTTCTGATATTTTCCTCTTTGTTGTTGGTGGTGAATTTGCTATTCTTTTGCCTTGGTGATGATTTTGATGATAATTTTAGATGCCCTCTATGGTATGCTTTCCTCTCTATTGGTGCTTATCCCCTATTTATCGTTTGGGTGGAGGTTTTGCCTTTGGATTTGGGTTGCTAGTGCTCTGGGTTGTTGTTTTTCCTACAGGTTTATAAAAATTCACCATTTACTGTAGTATTTGTTGTTTCCCTCTCTATCTTCTTTTAGTAATAATTCACCCCTTCCTTATCGGGATGACTTTGATGCTAATGGTGATGATGGCAATGATGTTTTCCTCTATCTTCTTTGGTAGACTATATATGTAATCAGAACCCTTCTTCAAGTTTGACGCTTACATATATGCCGCTTCTTAAGATGATTATAATTTATAACTAAGCCTTTTCTTAACTTTATCCATTTTATTTTCTCTTCTTATGCTTACTTAATTATGCCCTTCCTTCCATTGATATGTAGAATATTTTTATGATTGGGTAATTGCCTCGCTTTAAGATGCTTATAATTTTATTTTCTCCTTTATTTTTTGATTAGGATGCTCAAAAGAGTAGAGCTTTGGATTACTTCTCCATTAACTCTAACATGCAGATCAATAGAAGATGTTGATTTTAATTTAATTCTATGTTTTTCTTTTTTTGTGTAACAATTTGAGAGATTGAATGTTTAATTCTATAATTTATATATACCTCTCTTGTTTGAGCATTTAATTTTTTCTTTCAATATTTTGTAATTTTTTTTATAATTTCTTTTCATTATAAAAAAAAATTTACAAAACCTCTTGTAATAAAACAGATACATTTTTCTGCATTTAATTTCTTGTGGTTTATATTTTTTTTTTTGTAATTTAGAATTTCATATATTTGTAATAAAAAATATCTCAAAAGATTCAAATTAATTTAATAAATATTTTAATTTTTTTTAATTGCTCTTTAAATTTTTTTGCTGCTCTTTTTTAATGAAATTATTTCCTAAACGTGCTTATAAACGAGCCTAATTCGAGCTTCTAAATGAGCCAAGCTCGAGCTTTTAAACGAGCCCACTAATTTGAGCCAAGCTCAAGCAATTTTTTGTATAAGTCGAGTTTTTTATATGTCGAGTCGAGCTCAAAGTCCAAGTCAAGCGCTCAAGCACAACTCTAGTTCGACTGACTGGTTGCACCCCTAGATTGAACGACGATTGCGGGTTCCGGATTGAACGGCGCGGGTCGGCATGGATTTCTGGCAGAAACGGCGGCGGGCCGCTGGAGGTATCGCGGGACGCGGGTCGGGGGTTGCGGGTCGCGGAAGAGGGTCGGGCAGCGGGAACGCGGGTCGGTAGTGGCAAAGCGGGTAGTCCGGGCCGCGGGTCTAGGCCGGAGGACGCGCGGTGCGTTCTGGGTCAGCAGAACGGGTCAGGCAGCACACGCGGTCGGGAGCAGGCACGCAGAGCGAGGGCGACCGGGATCGCACGGCAGAACAGTGCCGGAGGGCTGGTTTAGCGGCAAGGGGCCGTGGTTGAGTGGCGGAACAGTGCCAGAGGGCTAGTTTTGTGGCCGCGGGGTTGCGCGGTGGAACAGTGCCGATGGAATGGAGAAAATTTTTTGAGGGAGAGAGAAAAAATTCAGAAAAAAAGGAAGGAGGATTACCTTTTCTTGGATGTGAAAGGAGAAATCAGAGAGAGAGAAGAGTGGGAGAGAATGGAGGGAGTAGTTTTTTTTTTTAGTTTTCATTTTATTTTATTTTATTTTATTTTATTTTTTGGCAATTTTCTTTTTAGAAAACTGAAAATAGGGTCGGAAATGGAGATGATTTAGGAATTTTTTAATTAATTTTAAATTTATTAAATGATTTTAATGTAGATTTCATATCGATAAATGAATATAGTCAATATATATATATATATATATATATATATATTTATGAATTTAACTGCGCATATCCATTTGCGATAGTAGTTTGGTTGATGGTAAATTGAATCAATTTCAGCTCAAAATACGTGTTGTCGCTTTCGACCACTCGATTTTCGTATAAACTCTTCCGAATTGAGTAAGAATAATCTCATTTGATAGATTTTGGCATTTTGAAACACAATTTCATGAAACGAATCATTTGGTCATCGTCGTCGTCTCTCGATATGTGGCATGTTGACGACTCAAGCGCTTAATCAATTGATCATTAAGTCGTACAATATTTATATCCTGACCAATTTCAATGTTCTAAATGCGATGGAGAAGTCCTTTTCATCGATCGGAGGTCATTTGAGTTGATTTTGATGACATCCATTGCGTTTCAGCCTCGATTTGCATGCTGTCACTTCAAATCACTCGATATTTGCACAGACTCGTCCGAATTGAGCGCGGATAGTCTCATTTGATAGTTTTTAATATTTTAAAGCTAACGGTACAATCAATTTCATGAACGGAGTCGTTCGAGTGTTGTTGCAGCTTTCCAACTCGATATGTGTGTCGATATATTGATAGCTCGAGCGCTTAATCGATTGATCATTAGATTTTTCAATATTTATATTTTGACCAATTTTGACATTCTGAATGCGATGGCAAAGTCCGTTCATCGATTGAATGTCGTTTTGACTATTTTCAATGACGTCCAGTGCATTTTGAGCCTAAATTTGCGCACTGCCACCTCTGAAGTCCGTTGAATTCGATTTGTGGGCTTATCTTGATTTATGACACATATGTGGAGGTCAACATCCTTATGAAAGAATTTTTAATTAATTATTGAACCCTAGGAATATATTATTAATGGTAACAAAGTCGAATGATTCTATCTTATAGAATTTATTATTTTTTTATTTTTATTTTTATTTTTGTTGAAATTGGCTCATGTTTAGCATAATTAAAATGAGGTGATTATGATGTTCATACATAATTTCAAGTAAGAGCTAATTTTAAATGAACAAAAATTCAACTGTGCTAAAGCTGAAAACATAGCAAGCGTACACATAACTCATTTAATCCCTAATTGTATTATTTTTTATAGGGATCTTTTATCTATCTTATTAAAATATTGTAATAATATGCGTAAAATTAAAGATTTCATATGATTCATAGAAGAAAATTCATGAATTATTAATGTTTATCATTTTAATCAATGATTAATCAATATTAAATTCATCTATTTAAGTATAAATTTTGATATATTTTTGTCTAAAATAAAAAACATTCAAATAAAAATTAAGAATAAAAATTAAAATCAAATGCATTTAAAAAAACTTATAGTCAAAATGAGCGATAATTTAAATTCTAGAATGTCATGATGATAGCAATAATATCTTAACCCAAGTCCATATAAACTTAAATCAAGCACATAGATAAAATGTGAAGCAATGTTCCAAAACATTACCTTAAATGTGAAGCAATCCTCCAAAACATGACCTAACATACAGTGATAGGGGGAAAAGTTAGGATTATGACTTTTGCCCACTTTCTCCGCTCTCCTAAGTTCAGGTAGCTGAAAATCAGGCTTCTTTAAGAGATTCTTAAGACCTTCCTGATTACCTCCCTCTTAAATGAATAAGGTTTGTTAAGCTTATCTAAAAGAGTAGGTGGACCATAGCTACCTGGCGACGGGTATGTGTGCCGCTGCTGTTGATGGTATGGCTGAGGAGGAGGCGGTGCTGCCTTGGAGGCTACTGTGGAGGCCGATAAGGTTGCCTCGGTGGTGGAAGCGAATACTGCTGAGGTCGTGGTCTCTCAGACTAATCTCTAGTTGGTTGCTTCCCCTTATCTACCATTGTCACTATTCCGACTTCTTCTCATAGACCTTTTGTGGCTTTGCTTTGGGCAACTAGTCTTGAAAAGGCAACTGTTTGGCCTCTCCTTATAGACTAGCCACCTTGTTGATTAGCTTCTCAAATGTTTTGATAGTGAATCCTTTAAGCAAGAAGGCGATCGGACCATTTATATTCTTTAAAAGAATCTCAATGGCATGCTACTCACTACTCACATTTCATACTACACCATCGAGAATATAGTAAACAAGGGACTCACGGGTGTTGTTGTGCTACGAGATAGTAACCCTGTTGAGCTCCAGAAACCTCTTGATAAAGAGTTGCTCCAACTCAAACAAATGTCTTGAACCATTGGGAAGTTCAACATACCAATCAAAGCTATCTCTGCTGCTACTAACAAAGAGGTGGAATAGTAAAGTCATTTGCTTTACAATTATTAACGTAATATGCTACCTTGGGTTTCCACTGCCATCAAAGCTCTTAAAGGAAGGCGACATGAAACCCTTGGGATATTGGATTGCAATAAATTCCTCTAGGTGGGGTCTACCTTCTGGAATTGATGATCCTCCCTGGGCTTGATCCAACGCTTCTTTCACTTACTGCTCAACTATGGATATAATATTTTTCTCATGTATGGAGGTACTTTCCACTACCTTCCTATACATGCTAGTGCTACCTTGCTCAACGGGAGGTAAGGTCTTAGCTCCAAGACATGCACTAACTCTAGCGATTAATGTCGTTGTAGTAGGATGAACTACGGGCTTATTTTGAAGTCTTGAGACTCATCTAACAAGTCCTCAAGCGCCATCCCATCTATCTCATCTTTGTGCTTTAGCGATATTGGTGTTGTTGATTGCGTGTTCTTCGACCTCATCACCTTCCATGGCTTTGCTCCCACAGGAGGAATCCCTGTATCCACCATGCACCCCTGAGTCTCCCAACAAATCATCTTCTAGGATCAAAGCGATCTTCTCCTCATTTGACCGGTCATACCCCATAATTTCCTTCTTCTACAAGATAATGCTACTATCTCCTCAAGAGAATGATCAATCTAAATGAGCACAAATGATTTTGGCGGGTATGTTTCTTGTCATATGCTTGAGAAGCAGGACCTCACTTGTGAATCAATCCTGTGAGGATTGTACTCACTAGAAAAGACACACTTCTGACTGTCACTAACTCTGAAAGGGATGACACTCCTAGGAGATTCTACTATCATCGGTGTAACTGGGCTATTATCTGCTCCTCTGTAACAGTTGCCACCATCTTTATGTCCTGCTGAACTAGTGGTGTTGGTGAAGGGACGACCACTATGCTTCAGGGCCACCATTCCCTCCGCAACACCACTAGGGCAGAAGGTCGAGCAGGAGAGCTCGGCCTCGCCACAGTAGGCGGTGAAGATGGAATAGGATCGCTCAGCTGTAACTAGATCACCAACGGGCTACGCTTCTCCCCGAATATGGCCATCATGGCCTTCGGTGGAACTAGAGATGCAGTGACGTGAACAGGCGATGGCGGATGGGGGGTAGAGCGGTGTGGTGGAGACACCACCGAATCTCTCAGGATAGGGACCCTCTTCCTATGATGGGTCATCCCTGTGAATAAAATTCTAGATCAACTCGGGTAGTGGCACATCAAAAATCACAAGAGCAGAGGTCAACATCACGACCAAACCTCTGTATCTCTCTACTAGTGATATGTACTAAAGTACATGCCTCCCTGGCCCTCTCCTATCGTAGGTGTTTCCCCACGCTGCGGGGAATGACATATCTCAATTCAAACTAAGCTCTTGACTTAGAATGTCCGCAAGCTCCACCAAGCTGGCGTAAGATTGATCGGAGGCCTGCATATGACCTCCTACTCTGGGTAACTGAGGGATGATGCTGAACCACTGGTGGAGGTGAAGTGAGAATCCTCCTAGCATATCTTTGTCTGACCCAAAGAGAGGGTGAAATTGGTTCGATGTAACCATCTCGGTGATCAGAGTAGGTACCTCCTCTACAACTGACCGCATAGCGGCCTCCATCTCCCTAGTAATCCTGATATGATACCACTTAATCATGCAATTTTTATTTCTCCTCTGAGTCGGCAGATGTGAGTAAGAACTAGACCCAACCTCAAAGGCCGGGAGGCAATCTGGGATCATAGGAGCCTTACCCTTGGAGGGTGCCAAAGAGTGGGTGGTAGCCTTTACTTGGGCAAAGACAAGAAACCACGAAAGTAATCACTGTCACACACTAATGACGCTGATGAGACTACCACTACTTTCCTCTTTAATGAGGGGATGTCAAAATCTGAGGGTAAATCAATTTGGATGATCGGCTTCTGCCTGGCCACCGCAGTCCTACTGACAGTTGTGAGGGGAGTGCCCTCACAGGTGATCTTCACTCCCTCAAAATCTCTGCTAAAATGGATAAGGTGGGTATGATCAGCTCAGGGGAGATTGGATTGATCCAAGGCAAAGTCCATGCCATAGGGGAAAGTGAACACAAACTTGAGCCGCCATTTTCTAATCAATAAAAATTGAAGGACAATCAGAAATGGTGTGACTGATGCTGAGAATCTATAATGTAGGAAACAAGCTTGGATCGATTTCTATTTTGTTGATTAATTTGAATTTAAAATTTGAACCCACATCCAACATCTTGGAAATGTTAAGTGTAGGTTCAAATGAATTTAGAGAAGATTTTGAAATTTGATTGGAGAATTTTGAATATGAATCCAACTTCAACAAATTTGGGTATGTTGAAAAGTGGATTCAAATATTTTTGGAAAGATGCTTCCATAGGTTCATGTTTTAAATTAGATCTTGATTTGAGGACCCTTTCCTTTAGCAAATTTAGGTATGTTAAAGTAAGGGTCAAATGGTTTTATTTTTGATTTGGTATTTTGGAATTTACTCACTTAGCAAATTTGGGTGTGTTAAGTGAAGTGTTTGAAAATAATTATTTCTTTTTGTGAATTTTTGCTGATTTTGAAAATTAGAATTCCCACTTAGCAAATTTAAGTATGCTAAGTGAAGAACCTAAGTGTATTTTATTTTTGAAAGATTTTTGAAAATAGGATTCTTAGCAAATTTGAGTATGCTAAAAAAAAAAAATCCTAAAGTGTTTCATTTGTTTTGGATATTTTGATTTTTACAAAAGTAGGATCCTTAGCAAATTTGGGTATGCTTAGGAAATCATAATGTGTTTCCTTTTGGTTTTGATTTATTTTTTTGATTGAAAGTGGAGACTTTACTTTAGCAAATATGGTATGCTAAAGATGAAGTTCCACTTAATTTTGTGAAATGGAGATTTCACTTAGAAATTTGAGTATGCTAAATGAAATTCCAGAAGATGGGCTTAAAATTTTTTTAAGTTTTGGTTTTATTTTGAAAATGGAGGCTTCACGTTAGCAAATTTGGTATGCTAAAGTGTGAAGTTCAAAAGTGTTTTGGAAATTTTGTGAAATGGAAATTTCATTTAGCAAATTTGAATATGCTAAATGAAATTCCAAAGGTGTTTCAAAAAAAATTTTTGTTTTGAATTTTGAAAAGGGGAGACTTCATTTTAGCAAATGGAGTATGCTAGAATTGAAGTTCCAAATATATTTTAAAATTTTTTGTGGGATGGATATTTTACTTAGCAAATTTGAGCATGCTAAATGAAATTTCCAAAAGTGTGTTTCAAACTTTATTTTTTGAAAAAGAGGGACTTCATTTTAGCAAATGGGCTATGCTAGAATGAAGTTTCAAATTTATTTTTGAAAATTTTGCTTTTCAAATTTGGAGACTTCACTTAGCCAATTTTAGTGTGCTAAATGAAGTTCCAAATGTGTTTTGATTTTTGAAAATATGATTGTTAAGTTTTGATTTTTGAAAAGAAGACTTCCATCTAACAAACTTGGGTATGTAGGAATGGAAGTCAATCTTATTTTTTGCAAATGTGAAAATTTTTCTTTGTGTGTGATTATTGCTTTTTGAAAGAGGGAATCCCAATTTACTCATATATGGAATATGTTTAAGTGGGATTTCCAAATGATGTTATTTTTATTTGGGAATGAAATCTTCATTCAATAAATTTGGGTATATTGAATGAAGATGTTCATATGTTCTTCTGAAAAATTTAGTTTTGTTTGAAAATGAGATTTCCATTCAATAGGTTGGGTATATTGAATGGAATGGTTCATATGTGCTTTTTGAAAATTTTATTTTTGATTTTATTTGAAGAGGTAATTTCCATGCAACACATTTAGATGTATTGAATGGAAAATCCCATCTTCAAATTTTATGCTTTTAAAAATATGATTATTGGAATTTTATTTTTGTAAAGAAGATCTTACATATAACAATCACAAAGATTGTTAGATGAAGATGATTTTAGAAAATTTTATGTAAAATATTTTAGGGATTATTTTAAAATAAAGCGAAATTTATAGCGATTTAGAACAAATTTTTTTTTAAAAATGTTTGATTCTTTGACGATGGCGCCGACTTTCGTTTAACCAAATTTCGTAAAGGAGAGAGAGAGAAATTTTTATTAATTTTTTTAATTAATATAATTATTTAAAATATTTAAAATATATAATTTAAAATATTTTTATAAAATATTTAATAAAAATATTTATATATTTAGTTATTAATTTTTTTTATTTATATATATATATAATTAAATATATAATTTAAAAATATTTTAATTATATATATAAATTTATAAATTTATTTAATATTTTTTTATTAATTAATATAATTATTTAAAATATATAATTTTATTAATTTTGTTAATATATAATTTAAAAATATTTAAAATATATAAATAAATAATTTTAATAAATAAATAAGAAAGGAATAAATTATATAAATATTTAAATTATATAAATAAAGTAATTATATATATATATATATATATATATATATAAATAACTAAATATTTTATAAATATATAAATAAATAAATATTTATATAATTTAAAATTTTTATTTACTTATTTAACCAATTTATTTTAAATAAATAAATATTTTTAAATAAATAATAACTAATTAAAATATATATATATATTATTATATATATATATATATATATAAAATTATTTATTTATATATTTAAATATTTTTAAATTATTTATATAACTTAAAAATATTTATATAATTTAAATATATAAATAAACTAAATAAATTTATATATATATATATATATATATATATATATATATATATATATATATATATATATATATAATTACTTTATTTATATAATTTATAAAAATATTTATATAATTTATTCCTTTCTTTATTTATTTATTAAAAAATTATTTATTTATATATTTAAATATTTTTAAATTATATATTAACAAAATTAATAAAAAATATTAAATAAATTTATAAATTTATATATAATTAAAAATATTTTTAAATTATATATTTAATTATATATATATATATATAAATAAATTAATTAATAACTAAATATATAAATATTTAGCTATTAAATATTTTATAAAAAAATATTTTAAATTATATATTTTAAATATTTTAAATAATTATATTAATTAAAAAAATTAATAAAAATAAAAGCACTCTCTCTCTCTCAAATCTCTCTCTCTCTCTCTCTCTCTCTCTCTCTCTCTCTCTCTCTCTCTCTCTCTCTCTTTTTTGTGCTTAAAATCACGAAAAAAGATTTATCTGTTTAAAGATTAATAAAAATTTATTGAATCACAAAAGATGACTAAAAAAAAAAAATTTTAGATAAATGCTAATTTTGTGATTAAGTTTATTTTAAAATAATAATTTTATTATGTGCATTTTTGAAAGAGTGCTTTTGAAAAGCATGATTTTTGATAAGGGTTTATTTTGCCTTTATTATTTTAGAATGAAAATTTCATTATCATAGAAATGATAAGGAGGAAGTCTTTAAATATTTTCTTTTTTATATAGATCTTTTTATTTTTACCCATTGGAGAACCCAACAGGGCTTTTAAGACCAACATGGGGTGAGGTCCTAAAACCTAAAGATGTTGGCTAGCTTAACTTAAGAATGAAATACGCTAAGTGCCAATGAAACGAAAGATAGTCTCGGATTCATACCAAAGTACAAACCAACTATTGATACTTGAAGACAATGATCATTTACCAAAGATGGAGAGAGGAACCATCCCCAGCGGAGTCGCCAAAAAATCTGTGGTGAAAAATTTTCAATATGAGATTTCTAAAGAATAAAAATATATAATTACATCTCCACTCTATGCAAGCTAAAATGAGGATGGAAATATACATCTCTATGTAGATGTTCTTATTGAGGCTGATCGAGTATGACATTGAGGAGAGGTGCACTATCTCGGACCTAATCACCTCAACAAGGACTCCTAAGGGCAATGGGTATGCATGTGTACCAAAGATTCTTCCCCTACTTTACATGGAAAAGTAATGTAGGATTTATTTTAAACTGATTTCGTTAAGTTCCCTACAGGGGCAAGCCCCCATAGTTAATTACATCTTAAGGAATCAGAACCCTTAGGAATACTCTTGATTAAGATAATTGATCGTTGTCTCCAAAGATTTCAGTAGGTAGGACTATCAATCGATTAGTTTATTTTGGAAGATCAAATGAGACTGATCAAAGAGAGGGAGTTATTATTGAAGCCAACGGAAGATAAGTAGGAGATGCCCACGATGCTAGGAAACCTAACGAGCATCTCAAACTATCCTATGATTGGGATTTACATTTTTGAAATTGATTTAATTTGTTTGAGTTGAATTTCTCATTAGAAATTTAGGGCTTATGATTCCACAACATAAGATTATGGAAATGGCTAAGAGGCAAGGATTTATGCTTATGGCCCATAAAGGGGAGAAGCAACCTCAAAACCTAAATATAGGGAGCTTCGACGAGGGCTAAAAGTACAACCTAAATCTAAGGCAAAAATGGGTATTTGGTTTGCCTCCATAAGAAAGGACAATCCACCCGACTGTTTCGACTTACAACTGCCTAGGGGTGGCTACCAACTAACTTCTCCTACAATTTTAAATTCATGTAGGTAAGTCATACGCTTTATGCAAGATAGCTAGGCTATTATTTATTTAGAAAAAGACTAAGTCCTTAAACTCGCTCCCTAAAGAGACTAGATCATGTAAGGGCATGCTTCAAATGACCTAAATCTAATGCAATTTGGATTTCATTTTATTTTTATTTTTGGACAATCATTTTGATTCAGGATAATAGGATTCATATGCCTAATGCATGAGAAATAAGATTATTGGCCAAAATCAGCGAGAAGGGAAAAGGTGTGTTCCCACCATGGCTCTCAAAGGTCAAGCCAAGTTTCTCTGGCAAAGGTGAAAGCCCTCCAATCAAGAGTGAAAATAATATGAATTTGTGCATGATGTTACAAAAGAAATACTCATCCAGCTAAGGGTTGCTAATTCTTTTATCTTGATTTTTAGCCTAAGCTTTAGGTGAGGTTATGAGTTCTTTATTTTTAATTTTGAATTATTAAATTTGGTAGAAGATTTATTTTTCTCTAAGAGCCTAATCCACATCTAGGCCATACATAAAGCAAGGAAGAAACTAAGAAAAGGATGTCACTTTAATGCACAAGCTAAACAAATCATCAATGAATTTATAAATCTAATCGCAAAAGAATAAGAGGCCATTTGTGGTCAGGCACCATTGCATAAAATCGAAAATAAATTGGGTAGCTGAGCTCTATCATTATACAACCCGGATTACAAATGAATTAAGTACAATCAAGCAAGGAAATCATTGTTATGGGGGTCTTCAAGCTTCATTTCTTCATTCTTCTTTTCTTCTTTCTTCTTCTTCTTTTCTTCTTTCTTCTTTGATTTCTTCTTTTGGATGGTTAGAAAGTGGTTGCTCCAAAGGCTTCACATGGCAGATAAGATGAGATCTTATGACCAATGTTCATCCTAATCCCCATAACAATCATTCTAAAATCCAAATTGCAAAAATTACATGAAACGGGAAAACAAATTTAGCTTACACCTGCAAAATAGAGATTAACTAAGCAAATCACACAAATCCAAGCATGTATATTAGACTTATCACCCCACACATGGGTGACTAAGTCCACCGGGCCTATTCGATTATTCTTAGGGGTATAAGCACCTGCAGAGCAAAAGCATTTATATTTTTAATTATCATAGTGCCCCTTAAGCACAATCCCCTGTAGTAGATAATTGTTAGACTAAGATTGCCCTACCATTCATTCTACGCACCTATATCCTAACATCTAGACTAAAAAATATAAAACAAAATAAAAGAAAACATCAAACCATGCACCATCCTAACCTAAAGCTAGAAGTGGTGACTTAACCTAATGTGTGTGCTTTAGAGGTTTGTGTGGTATGCTTAGCTATGGCTTTAAGTTATAATTTTCTAAGTATGAAGAATGTTCAACTTAGAGGAGAATTTCATTTAAGTGATTTAATTGTTTTGGGTTGATTTTATTTTATGTTTTGATTTGGTTCAAGTGAATCCTATAATTAATTACTTTATAGGGAGGAAAGAGAAGAGGACTTCTCTTTCCTTCCCTAACCTAAGTAATTTCTGAAGTGGATTCATATTTTAGTTTTTTTGAGTGAATGTTTTATCATGTGTTTTAATTAATCCTAAGTTTAGATGAACTCTAAACAAACCTATACAAAAAAGAAAGACATTTTAAGATTAAGTAAAATGAACTAAATTCACAAAATATACATCACTTCATTTCTTTCCCAATATGTATAACATGCATATGAATGAGTCCTAAACATATCTATACATACAAATGGGAATGTTTAGCACACTTTATGATGCATGCTAAGTAATTCATTTAAGAAAATTTGAATGTTTATGATGCATGATTTTCATTAAGTAGCAAAGGGGTTCTTATCCAATTTTCACATGCACATATGAATGTATGAAAGGCATAAGTGAGTACGACGCCATTGTTAACCAGGGGTGTAAGGTACAAGACCTACTTAGGGCTACTTATAGCCTCGCAACCCTGGGTTGTCCAAACTAATATATCACTTTCCTTAAATACAAGCATGTGTACAAAAGAAATGGATGGAAAAGAAAGAATGCAAAAGTTTGTGTTGGTTGATTTATTTTTGTTTATGCAATTTATATGTACAAGTATTGGTATCCTTCTTGAGTAGTAGCATAGGAATGAATAGGATATGGAATTAGGCAAGTGTTAGGATCTTTTCAAATGAACTATAAACTTTGCCAAATCCTATTCAAAACTATACCAAAAGAGAGGAGAAGGAAAACTATACTAAGCACATCCTTATATTTTACTCACATGCAAGCTTATAAGTAAGATATAAGTAACACACTTTCAATTTTGAAAATAATTTGGATTTAGTAGTGATAATAGCCACTCATATTTTTATTTTAGCCAACACATGCAATTTGACATAAAGGAAATATTTTCATTTTAAATTTGATTTTTAAAAAGCATGAATGTATGAAACCATATGACACACATATTTAGCATATTGGAAAAGAACTAAAGTAATAAAAGCATGTAAACACATTCACCTTAATTAATTCCTAAAGACAATCTTATGAAATAAGAAAGCTTGAAGTAAATCAAAGTTTGTTTAATGTGATTTTTATTTGATCTTGACTTTGATTTAATTTTGAAAATGTGAAGTGAGTTTACTGTTCCTAACCCATTCCCACATGTGTTTGATATTTTTGTTCAATTTTTAGGTGATTAGATTCATTTTATATTTTGATTAGGTTAAGGTATGAATTAAGCATGTTAATTACCCCTTACCTACACTACCTTAGCATAATTAATTAAATAATTATGAGCCAATGAGATGAAATAAAACCTCACAAGGAATTTAGATTTGCAATGCACCTAGGAAGAAAGGTGTCTAATGCAATTTGGTTCATGATTATTGATTAATTAAGCTAAAGGGTTTAACTTAAGTAATTTCAAAACACCCCTCACACATATGAGTTGAATCTTGATTCCCTTAATTGTAATTAGGCTCTTGAACACATAAGCATCTACCCCAGGAGAATTAATTGAGTTATGGAAAGTTTTAGAATTTTAAGAAATTAATTAAGAGGGTAATTAGTTAATTAACCCTTTAATTAAGAGGGGATTAAGGGAGAAAAGGGGGTTTAAGGAATAGCTTAGGGGAAATGCCCCAAAATTATTCTCTAAACCTCCTATTCACTGAAACAAACCTTAATCAACTTCAAGAAAGGATTAAACCACTAATCAAACCCTTAATTAACCTTAATTACATTAAGGGAATAATTAGAATATGAATTAGCAATTTCCCCAATTAAGCCACCAATAAATCCCAAGAAAAGTAGGGGAGGCAGAAGTCATCCCCCAAACTATACTCAAGAAGTTTGGAAATAATTAGTAGATTAATTAAAGGGTAATTAGCTAATTATCATTCACAATAAAACCCAAAATCAGAGAAAGACACTATTCAAAATCAATTAAAATTAATTTTATAAAATTTCAGATTAAATTATCTATCCAATGCAATTTATTTCATATTTTTCTAATTTTTCTATGTTGAGATATGAATTTTAGAAGTTTAGGTGATTAATTAGAATTAAATAAATCCTTAATTAAATCTTTAATCCCACGGGTGCCACACATTGGCTGACGCGGTGTGCGCTTTACATGCGTCGCTCCCTGATTAACTATTTAAAATGTCGCATCGTAGCGGTTGAGGTTGAGTGGATCTTTCTATCACCTCCTCCAGCAGCTCGAGTTTTGGTCTGGGCACTCCTCCTCCTCAAGCTTGGAAAAGAGTATGGGTGCACTCACAGCCCTCATGAAGCAAGAATGAGTGGAGTTTGAGTGTGGAGAAAGTTGGCAATTCAATGGACCTCCCTATTTTTACTTAAGGAAAATTGAAGATGCATGAATCTCCCTCAAGGAAGCTTAGGATCACTTGCAAATGGCTCTTATGACTCCCTCTCACTTAATTGACTATGGCTCTGTCAAGATTCAAATGAATTAGGGGGAGTATATCTCCTCCTTTGGCAGTCGGACGATCGAGCATAAGCTTGCCATTTTGATCCAATTGCCTTGATTCAGTGGGTTGTTTGAGCTATTAGGATTGTCCTTGAGTTCATTTTAGGTTAGGGAGTGGGAATATGAACTCACCATATGCTCCATTTGGGTGTAAGGAAGATTACCATGTGGTCATTTCCATGCACATGGTCAGTTTGGCCATTGTGCCAAGTTAGGCTGGCCCAAAACTATTGTGTTGGGTGCACCACCCTCCCTAGTGTTCACTTGACCTATTAGGAGAGTATCAAGTAGTTATGAAGAGGATTTGACCAAATTCTAAGTAGAATTGGCCAAAATTTTCCCTATGACCTAAGGGTAAAATGATCATTTGATGATTTTGAATTTGGATATGTTTAGTATGTTGAGAAAATAGGTTTGGCCAAGTTTCATTGGATTTGGAGTTCATTTGGTATGGTTTGGCTCATGTTGACCCATTTAGGTCAAAATGGGTTAAATTGAGTCAAACCAAAGGTTGGGTCAAGTTCATATATGACCATTTGAAATGTTTTTGTGGCTTTGGTTTGATTCAATTTAGTTTAGGTTTGAATTTGGTTCATATGACTTCATTTTGGTCAAATGGGTCAAGTTGACCGATTTGATCCATTTGACCCATTTGAGCTAGGTCATGGGTAGGTTTAAGTTTGGTTAGTCACATGAAATGGATTGGTATCTTTGTTTCCAATCAATTTTGGTTAAGTTTGAATTTGGCTCAATATGACCCTTTAGGTAAAGTTGGGTTCAAGGTTAATTGTGCTGGGTTAGGTCTAGTTGCCCAATTGAGGCTTTGCTCAAGTTCAACAAGTGATTTAGAATGAACTTGACCTATTGGTTTCAATCAATTTGGCTTAGATCAAGTTTTGACACATTATCACTTTTTAGGTCAAGTTGGGTCAACTTGGGTCAAGTGGCTAATTAGGCTAGGTTAGGCTCAAATGTTGACTTGGTCAAGTTCAAACTTTGATCATGAATGAACTTAGATCATTAGTTTCAATCAATTTGGCCTATGGTGGATTTTGGTTATATTTGGTTTCATTTTGGCTAAGTGTTGACTTGGTCAACCCTTTGGTTTGATTTGGTTTGACCCAATTTGAGTGATTGATCATCTCATGATGATTGTTGATCATGATGAGAGGCTTAGGTGAGCTTTATTCAATCCAATTTGATTAGGATTAGAATTTGGCTCATAAGGGTACTTTAGGTCACTTTGGGTCAAGTGAGCTGGTTTGGACAAAGCTTGATTTGAGTTTGATTGAACTTGTATATGGACTTTGATTGAAATATAAATCCATTTGTAAGTGGTTTGAAGTCAAATGGGTTTTGATTCATTTGACAATTTCAAATTCAAAGGGTGAACATGAAATGGATTTTGGCTTGATTTTTTTGAATGCATTTTGGTTAAGTGATTGAAGTTTGTATTTTATTTGGATTCATTATTGAAGGATTAATCATGAAGGAAAATCAAGAGTTTGGCTTGATTTGAAGTTGATTTGGCTAAGTTCAAGTATTTGACTTGAAAGGCTTAGGTTAGATTTTGAATGAGTTTGAGTTTGATTTTTGGAGTTGGTTTGATTGATTTGAATTTATATTTCACTTATATACGTGAATATAAATGAGAATATAAATGGGTTATGAGAAAATTTCATGAATTTGGAGTGATTTGATCATGATCTAGGCTAAGTCCTTAAGAGGAAATTTAAAGGACTTAGGAAATATTTGAAATTTTGGATTTAATTTTTGAGTTTAGTTTTATTGATTTGAATTTATATTTTATTTATATATGTGAATATAAATGAGGATATAAATGTATTATGAGAAATTTCAAGGATTTGAAGTGATTTGAAGATGATTTTGGCTAAGTCCTTAATAGGAAATTAAGGACTTAAGAAATATTTGGAATTTTGGAATTTCAATCATGGGTTTCAATCATGGATTTCAATCATGTGTTTCAATCATGTGGCATTGATTTGAGTTTGGAGAAATCAATTAGGCTAGAATTGATTTAGGTTTAATGTTGAGTTGGAGTTTGACTTGAAGAAAGGAAGTAAGAGAAGTGGCCTAAGCTATACGGTAGGCAAATTTTTCTAACACCCCTAAGGCATGACCTACTCCTATGGCTAACTCTCCTAAGTCTCTAGGGTTAGGTTGAGTGTCCACCAAATCACTAGATGTGTCTTAAGACTAAGGAACTCTTAAAGTCTAAGAGAAGTCCTATGTCTAAGATGGAGGTTGAGAGCTCATCCTAAAATGAGGTCAACAGCAACTTGATGAACTTTAATTGCTTTGAGCTTGATGATCATTTGAGAATAGATTGAGATATCACCTTAAATATATATAAATTGATTTGAGGTAGCCCCAATTGAGAGTTTCATTTATCTTGATCTATCGATCAAGTAGAAAGATCTCTTGGATACTGATTGCTTATAATCACTAAGCTATATCTAGTTTGAGATTGAATAGATATTATCATTGGATTGAAGAGCAGGGGCTCTTTCACTGTGACATTTTCTTACGGCTTGTTGAGTGAGGATAGCGTTAGCAACTCAGCCACATTTGGGTTTTGCTTGCGGCTTGTTGAATGAGGAGAGTTTCAGCAACTCGGCCATATTTGTAGGCTTGTTGGGTTCAACCTTTAGAACCCATCCATGCCCTAGACTTTAGGATGCAGAGGTTGATGTCTCTCCAATTAATTAATTGAAGCTTCCAAAATTAGGAGTTGTTTGATCTCGACAATCTGGGAGAAATTTTTCTTGACATTTATGGTTATCTTTTCATGCATAGAAATAGATTCTTTTGTTCTTGTAAGAACCTACAACTTAACAATGATGATTATAAGTATATTCATAAAGCTCGATGTCAATAGAATATATTTGAGGATCTCATCTTATAACATGATGTAAACTCAAATAAACTTAATATAAACTAAAATATGTCCCCTATCTTGCAAGGGGAATTCTAAAGCACATTTAGAAGAACTTTCAAGATGAAAATACACAAATACATCAATATTTGGATTGATATGCTCTTAAGGGGGTTTTAACATGTAACATTGCTTTCATCTGGTGTGAGTATATTTATTTAGGGATCTCGGCATGAAGAATGATGTTGACCTAAATAGATATACTAAAAAATACCCCTTATCTTATAGGGGAAATTCTATTGTACTTCAAGAATGTATTTTTCATGTATAATACTTTTACAGGTATCGACCATTAATTGACGGCATTGGTCTTTCACCCTTTAGATCAATGAGTGGTATACTCCTCCTTGGTATACTTTTAATGACAAAAAAGGGCCCCTCTTAATTAGGCTTAATTTTCCACAAAATTTTCATCTTCTACTTGAACCAATTCCCCTTTGTGGAATGTTGAGGTCGCACTGCATAGTCTAAATCCCTAAACATCTTTGCTCGATAAACCTCCATTTTGGATGAGCTTAAAGTCTAACTTCATCAAGCGAGTTCCTCCATTCTTAGATGAGAATTTTTATATTGTTAGATTGATATTGGATATAAGTGAAGAAACTCAACTTCAAGCAAAAGAACTGCCCCCAAATACCAATGAATAAGGAGTGGCTTTAGTCAGCATCTTATAGGTAGTTTAATACACCCATAGTGCCTCTATTAGCTTAGTATGCCATTCTCTCTTATTTTTAGTAAAGATTTTCTTGAGCAGTTTGACCAATATCTTATTAAAGGCCTCCGCCAAACCATTTTCTCTTGGATTGTATATTGAAGAGTATCGTCAATCAATTTTGTGTCGATCGATGAATCTATAAATCTTTGCACTTTTGAAAGTTGTGCCATTATCAAAAATTATTTGGTGTGGCACTCCAAATCTATAGACCACATTATGTATGATGAAGTTAATCACTCAGCAATAACTTCTTTAAATCAGCCTACTGCTAGACAAATAGTTAGTCGCTGCTAGGATGAAGTAATGTCCAGCTGACCAAGGTGGATCGATTGGTCCAATTACATATGTACCCCAACATTCGAATGGCCGAGATGTTACTATTGGGTGTAGTGGATTTGGAGGTTGATAGATTATATTCCCATGTACTTGACATTCATGACACTTCTTAGCATGATTGATACATTCTCTCACCATAGATGGCCAATAATAGCCCATCCTTTTGATCTTTACTGCCATCTTGGGACCTGACTAATGTGCACCATAGAGTCCTTCATGAACTTCGACCATCACTTTGGTTGCTTCATCTGTATTCAGCCATCGTAGCCACATTTGTTCAAAGGATCTATGGTATAGAGTGTTGTTGACAAAAGCATAGCACAACATTATCTTCTCAATTTGAGCTGCCAGTGATTTATTATTTGGTAACTCACCATCTTTAAAGTAGTCGATGAAGGGTTGCCTCTAGTCATGTGTCTCTTCTACTATAAAGGCTTTACACTGCTTTTTTGAAATAACATCCTCTTAGCTCTTAAGGTATAACTCCTTGTTGATTTTGGGGAGTATGGGAACAACGAGATCTGTTGGGTCAAATTTGATAACCCCTCTACATGGGATTGATTCTTTGTCACTAGAACTCGTTGAGTAAATATGTCGATCATGATATAATCACCATTCATACTTGTCATCTCCTTAGTTAATTTTTCTAAGCAAACAGATTTACTATTCTCGGATCGAGAGACTCGAGTTAGTGTGACATTTGGTATCTGCTTCATAAGTTCAAGAACTCATTTGTGATAGAAGGCTAACTCATGCTTGTTGATTCTATAGATGCCAAGAACTTGATTTATAATAAGTTAAGAATCACTGAAAATATACAAGTTTTGAATGCCCATGAAAATAACTTCTTCAAGACCTGCCACTAATGCTTCATACTCAGCTTCATTATTAGTTCTTGGCTCAGTCAACCAGTATGATCATTTTATTATCTCTCCTTCTAGTGTTATAAAGACGATGTCGATTCCTGCTCTTGCCCTTGGGAAATTTAGAGGTTGGACTTGTTTGATCAATGAGGCTCCATCAAAGTCTATTTCCTAAATTTGTGATTTTTTTCTTTCATGAATGAGCATAATCTGCTCATCAGGCAAATCATCATTAAGGGAATAGTCCACCGGGATGTGATGTCCAGTAAGAAAATCTGTTAAGACTTGTCCCTTTACTACATTTTGTAATGTATGTGATATCAAATTATAAAAGCAGTACTGCCCATCTTACTAAGTGACTTATCAATGCTAGTCTTGTCATCAAGTACTTCAACGGATCGATCCTTGAGATGAGGGTAATCTTGTGAGATAACATATAGTGATGAAGATTTTAGACTGCAAAGATCAATGCTAAACAGTGCTTCTCTATCAGAGAGTATCTCATTTCTGCTCCTATTAATCTTCGACTGATATAATAAAGAGCATTCTCTTTGATTTCTTTATCATGTTAAATAATGCTTTCTTCTAATGTAGTGTATAGGCGAGGCTTCCTAGGAGTAGGCACTATTAGGATTGGTGGATTTAATAGGTAGCTTTTAATGCTATTGAAGGCTTCTTGACACTCCTTGTCCCACTTGAATGGAGCATCCTTCTTCATCAGCCTTGCAAATGGTTGACAACATCCTGATATGTTTGATATAAATTGACGGATGAATGCGAGTTATTCTTGTAAAGAATGAAGCTGATGCAAACTCTTTGGTGGAGACATCTCCACAATAGCCTTAATTTTAGTAGAATCAATTTCAATTCCTCTATGATGTACAATGTACCCCAGGAATTTTTCAGAAGATACCCCGAATGCACATTTTAAAGAATTCATCTTGAGATCATATCTTCTGATTCTCTCCAATACAATTCTCAAGTCTTCGAAGTGGTTTTCATGGTTTAAGCTCTTCTCGACCAAATCATCAACATAACATTCTACCTTATGGTGGATCAACTCATCAAAAATATGTGTCATGGCTCTTTAGTATGTAGCTCTAGTATTTTTCAAACCAAAGGGCATGACTGTGTAGCAATTGACGCCAATATGTGTTCTGAACGATGTATGTCTTTCATCTTCAGGTGTCATTTTGATTTGGTTGTATCCCGACAATCCATCCATGAATGAGAACATGTCATAGTTGGATGTGTTGTCCACTAGTAGTTCTGATATTGGAAGCGAAAAGTCATCTTTTGGGCACGCCTTATTTAGGTCCCAGAAGTCAATGCAGAGATGGAGTTGGCCATTCTTCTTCCAAACTGGGACAATATTGGCTATCCAATCTGCATACTTCTCCTCTCGGAAGAAGCCTACTTTGATCAACTTCGTAGTTTCTGCAATTACCTGTTCTTCGATCTCCAATCTCATTCACCTAGGAGCTTGCTTAATAGGCATCACATCTGGTTTAATAGCAAGTTTATGAACTGCTACATCAGGGGATAAGCCTGGTATTTCAAAATATGTCTAGACAAAACAATCCCTAAATTCACAAAGTAGCACTTTTAACTCTTCAACTTTCTCATCAAGTAAAAGAACATTGATGAAAGTTGGATGGGGATCATCCTCGGCTCTTAGGTTAATTTCTTTGAGTTCATCCATAGTAGCTATTTGTCCACCATCTTCAAATTCTTCAGGCGAAGGTGCACTTCTACTTCTTTATTATTTGTGAGAAGAATTTCATGGAGATCATCTTCTTCGTCACTATTAGTTTTGACCCCAGCTTCTATTATATTATAATAAGCTTCATTTTGATAAGATTTGTGGATGAATCCTGGGCCATTAGTGATAAACTTATCACTTCTTCATGATGCTTGAGGACTTCTTTGGCTCCACATCTTGTAAAAGATTTGAGTTTTATATTTAGTAGTTCCAATATGAATTACCAGCTTATGCATCATTCATTGCAATTTCTCTGGATAATATATTAGTATTCTTGTAGGCACTATCCCGTCAGAATTTTCCTGTTGAGCAGGCTGACCAAAATTGTGAGATTGAGACTCCTCAAATTTATAAAATAGAGTTTCTGTTCTGCCATTCTCGCTCAACGGTGGCACATAGAATTTTATCAACTCTTCAATGTTATGAACCTCCAGTGGAGTAATTTCTTTGAAGTATTGCTGAGGAATGGGTATAATTTTGAAGGAGTCCTATGATTCTGCCAAGTGAGCTATCCTTCTTGATGTGACCCTCTCAACTCTACTTTCATAAATAGATTCAAAGTCATAGTCTAAATTTGAATAACTTTTTTTATAATTTGCCTTTCTTGAAAGTTTAAAAGTTCTCTTGGGTTTAACAGGAATATCTTCTTCTTCTTGTGTGTCACTTTCCAAATGAGGAAATGATCTTCTTGACTTAAAAGTCAACTGCTTTAGAGAGAGTCGGCATTTCCTTCTTTTCCTCTTTTCTTCTGCCCTTTTACTTTGTGAAATTTATTTTTAGTTCCTGAAGTGGATGCTACCGGTTCAAGAGGCTCTGTTGGCTTAGGCTCTTTAAGGATGAAGTACTTTGCATCTTCATAAATCTTTGCTTCATTAATGAAGAATTGTTGTAGGTTACCAGAAATTTTGAATTCTTCTCCATCTTTCAGATACTTCATACATTGATGCATAGTTGATGGGACCATGCCATACTCATGTAGCTATGGCCGACTCAAACGAGCTCTAAATGATGTGTCAATATCGATTACATGAAATTTGGATTATGTATATAAATCTCAAAACTTGAGCAGGAGAATAAAAGAACCCAGATTTTTCTATCCTTTTTCATTGAAACCATGAACCGTAAACTTAACTCTCTCAAGATGTTGGATATCAAGTGATAATCCTCTTAATACTTTTAGACTCATAAGATTGATAGAAGAACCTGGATCAATCAATATTCAATTAATCGAGATGCCATCACTCTCTATAGTAACATATAGAGGACGGTTGTGATCTACCGTTCCGAACATAAGATCTTCTTTAGAAAATGCGATTACTGGAAATCTTGAGTTTGCAATGCTTCAGTCATGCATTTTTCAGCAAAGTAAGTTTCATAACTTTTCTGATATTTGAGAGCTTGTATCAAAGTTTCTCAGAGGTCTTTTAACATTAAGAGAGCCTCATACCCACTCAATTGTGCAAAGATCTTTCTCAGATGTGATAGAATATTATAACCTATCTTCTCGCTTGATTTAGGCTTTATTCTAGGATTTTTGGAATGATATCTTGGTTGACTTCAATTTATTTTCCTTATTCATTATTTGTATTTCCCTTCTTTGATGAAGGTGGTAAGACTTTACCACTTCTTAACTGAACTTGAATTACATTATCTTGCTCAGATTCTTCTAAAGAGGTGGTTTCTTCAAATTTCCTTCTTATTCTGGAGGATTGGCCAAAAGGGCTAGACTCATTTTTTAACTTTGTACATTTCATGCGTGATGATATCGATGAGTCTGACTCTTCTCCATCGGGAAAACTTAGATCTTCATTTGAACTATTATCATCTTGTTGAGTCATTAAACAAAATTCAGATGTTAACTCCTCAGGCTCTTCTTGCGTTTCTGACAAGAATTGTGATGGGTTGGTCGAGTCTGTCTAACTACCCTTGTAATTTCAGAGTAACTAATGTTGAAGAACATATGATATCACATAAATGATTTGGCATGTCTCTCACAAGATTCACCATTATCTTTTTCATCCGATTCATTAATGCAAAGTTTAGGCATAAAGTCTGCAAGCCTAAATGGTTGTCTTGCTGGCTGGTAATGCTCTTCTAAATTATTAATGATCTTTTGAGTTATAGTTCTCTTCTTGATCTTCTTTTTCTTAGCTGGCTTCTTTGATTTATGAGGCCTGTATTTAGTAGATTGCTCCTCATGTTGTGATGAAGTAGCCTTATCGGGATGCCGCAGAGAAGCCTAAATACTTGGTTTAGGCATCTCACTTAAGTCCAATATTGGTTCAAGTGGTGAATTCTACTTAACACTAGGGACGCCTTTCAGCTACTCCAGTATTTTCATGGTCTTTTTGGAGACAACTATTTCCCATTCTTTAATCTGAACTAATTTCTTCTTCTTTTTATCTTTGATGGATAATACGGAAAATCATCCTTGTAGACTTCCTTTTAGGGTTGACTAGAACACTATCGAATTATGTAAATTCACCTCATCGATACTTCCTTTCTAGCTAATCCTTGAAGACATAACAATCTTCAATAGGATGGCTGATCATCTGATGATAGGGACAGTGATTTGGATTACTGACTTAATCAGCTTCTTCAGCCCTTTTAATTTCTGGTAATTGTAGGCTAGCTTTGACAGCTTGTCAAAATAATTTAGCCACACTATCTCTTCTAAAGGAATAATCTTTGTTCAACTTTTCTTTAAGAGATGGTCGCATTCGCTCATCATCTCTTGTTGTTTATTTTGGATGCTCCCCACCACTTGAAAAAGTCTAAGATTTATCATTGCCTCCTAATACCAATTTTGGCTGTGGATTAGAATAGACATGCTTCTTTCCCTTATCATCATTGTATATCGGCTGCTTTCCTTTATCCATATTATATATCACCCGCTTTTCACCATTTAAGCTATAGGAAGCGGCATGAATTTCATTTCTTCTCGAGTTTGAAGGTTTGTTTCTCTTCACTTTATCTACATAGACTTCAGACTTAGGGCGATTCAGCTTTTCAATTTTAGCCACCCTATCGAGCAAGTCCTGGAATGTTGTAATCGATGTCATACATAGAAATGGTGTCATTTTATCATCCATATTTCCCATTAGCAATTGGATCGCATGTTCTTCTTCCAATTTTTGCTCGCATTTCATACTCAGGTTACGTCCACGACTCATGAATTTTATCACTGACTCATCTTTTCTCCGTTTTAGCAAGGCAAGGTCAGCGATTGTGATTTTCTCAGTTGCATTGGTGAACCTCTTCAAAAATATCATCTCTAACTAAGCAAAGATTTTAACTGAATCATTCAGCAATTCTGCGTACCATTCGAAAGTGGCTAAGGTCAGGCTGCTGATGAACTGACGAAAAAGTAGAGTATCGTTCCCTCCTGTGATACCACAAGTAGCCTTATATTGGGCTAGATGTTGCTTTGGATTACCAAGCCCACTGAAAGTATTAAATTTTGACACTGAGTAACCTTTTGGATACGTCACTTGATCATATTCAGTTGGGTAAGGGCGAGCCTTACTCACCAACTTTTCAATCTGTTCTAAGGCTATGACTGCCTTTATCATTTTATTGATTATTATTTCTAGCTGAGCAGCTGTTACCGCTCCAGGTGTGCTAGCTAGATTTTGAATTATTGGCTGAAGAGGTAGTTGGTTAATTTCATTCCTAGCTTCATGTGTAGCATGCACTATAGGAGCTTAAGGTACCAAAGTGACTTGTGGTATAGAAGTTGTATTATTAGCTACCTGTTGATTAGTAGATAAAATAGGTGTTGCACTTGATATGACATTTTCTGCAATATCTCCATCATTATATTCATTTGTACCATCATATCGTTCATCTTGGTACCAAGCTGTGCAATCTCCTTGTCTTTGACCTCCATTTGACGCTGCATTTCTCTTTGTTCTCTAATTAGCGCCATGGAATCAACAAGTATAGGTTCTTCTTCTTCCTCTATTCATTATTGTTGTTTTGCTCCTTACTCATCCTCAGGGGAAGAACTTGACTGTCCTTCTCCTTGTGCATTTGCAGGGGCGACTATTGATAGGGCTGAACGAGACACTGATCATAAAAGTGTGTACTAAGCTAATCATTTTCTAGTTCAACCATATAAACAGCTTTAATGCCCATGATCTCTTTTCCATTCCAGTCTTTTTCTTCTTCTTCTTCTTCTTCTTCAGCAGAGACTGAAGATCCATCTTCTATTTTTGTGAAGACTCTTCTTCATAAATGTCGAATTCAGGTTCAGGTTCCCTGGATTCATGTTGTTGCTGATGGTGCTAAGCAGAAAGTTCATTTATATCTCTGGCAATATAAATGACTTCTACTTCCATAGTGTCCTCTTCATCACCTTCTTTTTGCACTTGAATTTTTGATAAATGTTTCTAGTGGATCTTTAGTTCAATGTGTGGAACAAACACTTCTTCTATTAAAGGACTGCGATCGAAGTCAACTTTCTCTTGTGTGTGTGAATCTAATCTGTGATGGGATCTCCTAGAGGAATCTCCAGGGTGTCGACCATCATGACTCTCATCAATGATATCCCTTCTTTTGGGTATCCAGTTCTGATGAGTTATTTTTTAGGAAAATTTTGAGTATATGTGTTAGATGTCATGCCTCTTCCATTTTTCAGAATTTCATCACGGGGCCTTGGCCTCCATATCCGCTTATCCTTTCATCGGGATCTTTCAACAGTGGATTCTTGGACATGCAGTCCAAGTGTCACACTTCGACGCTCACCGTGTGAAGCATACTTGTCTCAATAACTAGTAACCATAAGCGATGGAAACCTCCTTGGTGGAGCTTTAGTATTCTCAATCACCACATGCTTATGAAATCTTCTTTTCATTAAGCCTCTGTCCTTGGATAATTTAAGAACTTTGTGTATTCTAGCAGACAATGTTTCAAGTTGCCTCCTCTATGGTGGTGGGGCTTGACGTTGTTGGTTCTATAAGAATTACTTTACTTCACCAGTAGAGCTATTCCTTTTTACCCACTTTAGGTTGTCAAAGTTATTATAGGTATGAATACTCGCTTCTGGAGATAATATCGCTTGTTCACTAGGTCATTTCAAGGAAATCTGCTGAGCTCTCAGTTCAGCATTTCTTATTGTTCTCTGCCTTCTGGTTAATTTGCTTCCTAATGAGGAAGCTTCATGATCATGCTTTCCCGGTACAAAAGGTTCAATCGGCAGAGCAGTTATACCATAACGCATTAAAAATACATTTTGCCCACTGACAGTTCTTTTCATCATGGGGGCTTCAGATTGGCCTAGCCTTTTTAAAACTGAAGTTCTCTATCGGGGGAACTCCATAGCGGCCGGTTGGTTTGACATTGGAACATGGCTAGTAGGAGCTTGATGAGGCCTTCCAAAGATGGCCACAGACAAATGTACCATGGGTGGCTACTTCAGGAGTTGCAGCTATGAGAGCCACAAAACTCAAGCTACCAAATTGAATTGTAGCTCCAACATCACCTATGTTGATGACGGCATTGGCTAGGCAGATGTTCGTACCATGCCCTAGCTGAACAGTGAAAGGGGTGCTTTGTAGATCCACTCTGCAAAAGTGAAAGATGGGGATTAGTAATTATTAATTATTATTTCATCCCATACTTTCAAGATGCAGAGGTACTACATAATAAATAATAGTGTAATAAAGATATACTCTATAGAATGATTCATTCTACATAGAGCCTCATATTGAATTTATTACACACATAAATCACCCTTTTTATTTTGAATTTTCAAAAAATTTCATTACCACTATAGCACATATATGACTAGCCAAAGATGAAAAGAGAATCCTCTCCTTAGCGGAGTCGCCAGAAATCTATGGGCTCCAAAAATTTTCCACCGGCCTCTCGATAAATTGATGCAGAGAGTGGTTTAAGTGTCGGTGTAATTTTCAGAAGGCAGATGAAATAGTAGATAAGACACTACCCAGAGATTTCATCCTCATTTGGTGAGAACTTTAGATTTTATTCCAGGTTTCCTATAGGCACAAGCCCCTATAGTTAAATACCTCTCCCAATAAGTGAGAGAGAACTTTCGATTAAAGCTAGTCATTAGGTTGCTTAATGCATAGTGTACAGTAGCAGCATGTGGAGTTTAAGATTTATATTTATGAAATTCATTATTTTAGCTTAAACTGGATGGTTGGGGGAATGCTGGCGTGCCCAATCTAGATCCCATGGTTTCGTCATCCCGAGCCATCATGGTCCATACTCTACTAGGTCAGAGGAGGTAGTCGACCCAACCTGATCGAATGATCCTTATCAACAACACATGGGTTACATCATCCAAGAAATCTTTGTAGACCTGGGGTGGTGTTTGTCTAAGGAGATAGGCTTAAGTCTATATTAGCTGATAGTGGGTTGTTTGACCTATCAAGTATACCCTATGATTCATAACCCATAGGGTAGAGCTATTGGGGAACATACGGGCTATAGTCGTGATCGTAATATAATGGAGCCTGATTGGCCAAACCACTCATTCAGATGACTCTGGTTGTAACTACTTCATCAGTGGAGCCTACTAGCCAAGTCACTCAGTCAGAGGACACGGGTCACATCCTTACTGGCATGAGATTGGTTGAGAGTGAACATAATAGCACACTTGATTTGACATTGACTCCCTTGTGATCTAGAATTTTCTTAATTTGTCACCATTGATAAACAATTGAGGAAGGTGGATAGATTGAGTTTTATTTTATGCTTTTAATTATAGAGTTTCATTTGAGCAGTTTTTTAGAAATTGATAATTAATTTGAGTTAATTTGATTAATTTTAATATTTTTAAGAGCTTTAGATCCTGTTAACTCCATTCAACTGCTAATAAAGGATTAGATATACTATCATGACAGAATTAGTTTCTCATATATTTTATTGATCTAAAATTTTTTATAATAGATTTTTAAGTTTTGTTAACCCGTTGGGACTAGTCTTAAGACTAAACTAGGAAGCAATCCACGCAACATCCTCAGACACTTGAATTTAAGCATTTGGCATACTGTCGGAACTCATGCGGGTGTATTTAATAATTCATATAATTTTATGTTTGAATTATGAGATTAATTTTATATTTATTTGATCTCAACTTAGCCTGCGCAGCCTTTTCAGATATTAAAATTTGCACTTTAAATCTCTATGTCCAAGCAAATGCAGGTGTCTATAGCCTAGCTAATTTCACCTAATTAGTGATTATGCTGATTTTGAAAATCATAATTTAGAAATAAAATTCCTTAATTTTTTGTATTGAAGGAAAGTTCATTCATTCATGCAGCATTTAGTCTAGTGTCGTCTTCTGTCTGCTTGTACAAAGAATTACAGATCTGGTGGTGTTACGTATTTTGAAGCTATAGATTTAAAAGATAGTTTAATTTGTTATTTTAAAAGAAGATCTACCCCTTAGAGTTACTTCTGTGAATCAATATAGTATAATATTTAAGTTGATTTCTCCGCTTTTTGAATGTCCCTCATTTGACTTGTTTCTTATTTTCATAGATAAAATTATGGGTTTTTGTATTTTTTTATGAAACATCCCTACATATTTCAAAGTAGATTGACCTATACTATAAATATTGATATATTTTCTCTTTCAATTCAACTTTAAATCCATAGGATCCCTCCATGAAAATGCTTGCTTTTTAATTAGGTATTAATGCTAAAACTTCGAATATCAAAATTTTATATGCTTGCATTGAAGTTAATTATGCTACGATGCACATATGAGACTTATTCAAACTCTCTTACATTCATTTCCCCCCTCTCTTTTTTGAAAATGGTTCCTTCATTACCCCCTTTAATTTCTATAAATAAGACCAAGTGGGGTTTTATATTCCACTCCATTTATTTGAAGAGTTGGAGTATTTGAAAGATAATGGTTAAAAATTTTAGTGGGCTTTCAACTCTGCTTAGATAAATTCTTGTTACCACAAGTAGCCTTAAATTGGGTCAGATGTTGCTTTGGATTACCAAGCCTATTAAAAGTATTAAATTTCAGCATTGAGTAACCTTTCGGGTATGGCACTTGGTCATATTCAGTTGGGTAAGGGCGACCTTACTCACCAACTTTTCAGCATGTTCTGAGTCTATGATTTCCTTTATCTTTCCATTGACTATTATTTCTAGCTGAGCAGTTGTTATCGTTCCAAGTGTGCTAGCCAGATTTTGAATTATCGGCTGGAGAGGTAGTGGGTTAACTTCTTTCCTCGTTTCATGCGCAACATGTATTGTAGCAACTTGAGGTACCACAGTGACTGGTGATATAAAAGTTGTATTATTAGCTGCCTATTGATTAGCAGACAAAACAAGTGCTGCACTTGATGTGATATTCTTTTACAATATCTCCATCATGATGTTTATTTGTACCATCATATCATTCATTTTGGTACCAAGTTGTCTAATATCATTTTTTTTTACCTCCATTTGGCATTGCATTTCTCTTTTCTCTCTGGCTAGCGCCATGGCATCAATCAGTACAGGCACTTCTTCTTCTTCTTCTTCTTCTATTTTTTATTGTTATTCTACTCTTTGCTCATTTTTAGGGGAGGAACTTGACTGTCCTTCTCCTTGTGCATTTGCAGAGACAGCTGTTGTTGACGTTGTATGATGACACTGATTATAAAAGCATGTACCAGGCTGATCATTTCCTGGTTCAACCATATAGACAACTTCGACACGTATGATATCTTTCTCATTTTGGTCTTCTTCTTCTTCATCTTTAGCAAAGATCGAAGATCCATCCTTTATTTGCTTCTGTGAAGACTCTTCTTCATAAATGTCAAAATTAGGTTCGGGTTCCCTGAGTTCGTGTTGGTGCTGATGGTGCTGAGCGGAGAGTTCATCTATATCTCTGACCATATGGACAACTTCTACTTCCATATAATCCTCTTCATTATTTTCATCCTACACACGAATTTTCGATTGACATTTTCAAATGGATCTCTGGTTCAATGAGTAGAACAAGTACTTCTTCTATTAAAGGACTGCGATCAAAGTCAACCTTCTTTTGTGGGGGTGAACTTGATCGATGATGGGATCCCCTAGAAGATTCTTCAAGGTGTCGACCATCATATCTTTCATCTGTGATATCCTTTCTTTTAGATATCCACTTCTGATGAGTTGATTTTGAGGTGGATTTCTGAGTATATGTATCGGATGTCACACCTCTTCTATTACTTAAGTTTCATTATGGGTCCTTGGCCTCCATATTTGCTTATCCTTTTTTCAGGACCTTACGATAGCGGATTCTTGGACATGATTTCCAAGTGTCACACCCTGATGCTCATCATGCGAAGCGTACTAGGCTCGATGGCTAGTTACCAGAAGAGATGACAACTTTCTTGGTGGAGCTTCAGTATTTTCCATCAACACAGGCCGCTAAAATCTTCTTTTCATTAGGCCTCTGTCCTTGGCTACTTTTAGAACTTTATGTATCCTGGCAGATAGTGTTTTAGGTTGTCTCCTCTGTGGTGATGGAGCTTGATGTGGTTGGTTCTTCCAGAAGGACTACTTTATTTTGCCAGCAGAGCTATTCCTCTTTACCCACTTTAGATTATCAAAGTTATTATGGGTAGGAATACTCGCTTCCGGCGGTAGTATTGCTTGTTTGCTAGGTCATTCAAAGGGGATCTGCTGAGCCCTCAGCTCAGCGTTTCTCCTTCTTCTCTGTCTTCTAGTTAATTTGCTTCCTAATGAGGAAGCTTCATGATCATACTTTTTGGGTACAAAAGGTTCAGTCGGATTAGCAGCTATACCATGAGAAATTAAAGACACAGTTTGCCCCTTGATGATTCTTTTCATCACGAGAGCTTCAAATTGACCTAACCTTTTTAAAACTGAAGTTCTCTATCGGGAGAACTCCTTGACAGCGGTTGGTTGTTGAACTGGTTGGCGTATTTGGCAAGTAGGAGTTTCAGTAACTTAAGGCCTTCCAACATGGCCTCAGATGATTACCTGCGGTGGGTACTTCCGGTTCTATGATAGCCGGAAATTTAAGCTACAAAATTGCATGGTAGCCCCAACATCACTTGTGTTGATGGCCGTCGGTAGCGATGTTCACCACCTGAGCGGTGAAAGTAGTGCTTTGTAGATCAATTCGCAAACCGAAAGATGGGATTCGTGTAGCAATTATTATTTCACCCCATACTTTCAAGATGTAGAACTACGTAACAAGATAATGGTGTAATAAAGATATACTACAAAATGATTCATTCTACATAGAGCCTCATATTGAATTTATTACATACTTAAATCAGCATTTTTATTTTGAATTTTCAAAAATTTTATTGTTACTATAGCACATATATGACTAGCCAAAGATGGAAAGAGAATCTTGTCCCTAGCGGAGTCACCAATAATCTATGGGCTCCAAAATTCACCACTGACCTCTCGACAATATTTAAGAATTGAAGAGAGTGTGATTGAATATCGGTATAATTTTTAAAAGGTAGATGAAATAGTAGATAAGACACTACCCAGAGATTTCGCCCTTATTTTGCAAGCACTTTAGATATAGTTTTAGGGTTCCTATAGGCGCAAGCCCCTATAGTTAATTACCCCTCCCAATACATGAGAGAGAACTTTCAATTAAGGCTAGTCATTAGATCGCTTAATGCGTAGCATATAGTAGCAGCACATGGAGTTTCAGAATTTAGATTATGAAATTCATCATTTCAGTTTAAACCAGATGGTTGGGGGAGTGATGATGTGTCCGATCTAGATCCCATGATTCCATCATCCCAGGTAGTCGCATCTCTAATCTACTTAGTCAGAGGAGATAGTCGACCCAACCTAACAGAAAGATCCTCATCAACAACACATGGGTTACGTTGTCCAAGAAATTCTTGTAGACCTGGGGTGGTGTTTGTCTATGGAGACAGTCTTAGGTCTACCTTAGCTGACAGAAAGTTGTTTGTCCTATCAAGTATACCCTATGATTCACAACTCAAAGGCCAGAGCCATTAGGGAGCATACGAGCTACGATCATGATCATAATATAATAGAGTTTGACTAGCCAAACCACCCGATCAAAGGACTCTGGTCGTAACTGCTTCATTTGTGGAGCCTATTAGCCAAGCCAAGTATGTTGACCTCATTTCTGGATAAGGTTAATTTGGCACTTAAGAGATCCTAATCACAAATATGACTCTCTTAATTCAATGCTCACGACAATATGCCTAGTGACCTAGAGAACTCACCTTAAGTTAGAGCTAACTTATTTGTCTTAGGTAGGATCAATTCAAAACATCCAAATTTAAAATCAACTAATCAAATCAATAATAATAATCATCAATCCAAGACAATCAACAGTCAAACCTAAAGTCAACTCTAGTCAACCTAGAGTTGACTTAAGTGGGCCCACTTGGTCAAAAAGTCAACCCACTAAAATTTGACTAAATAAATTCACCAAAAATATTTTAAAAATAAAATAAATATTTTTAATCATAATAACAAAGAAATTTGAGTTCATTAAGGCCTAGATTAAGTAAATTAAATTCCTTAAAGCAAAATGACTTAAATAAGCCATATTGAACTCAAATTTAAGAAAAATCAAAATAACATCGAACTAATTGTCCTAAAGCATATGGGAATGATAATAAGACATAACCTAACTCTCTATTGGGTGTGGTTAGGTCAAATGGGTCATTTGACCCATAAGAAAGTAGGTTTGACTCATCTTAACCCAATTTGGGTTAAGTGTGTTAAACAAAACATTAGAACATAAAAATTCAAAATTACCTTAACCAATGTATGTGTAAAGAAGATTAATCATCTTAAGCATCATTAATGAGCTAATTAAAGTCCTTTATTAATAAAATTAGATAACAAAATCACAAAAAAAAAGAAATAGAAAAATGGAAAAAGAGCAGGAAAAAATTTCCATTTTTCCTTCTCTTTATCCCCACCTCTTTAGCCTAGACACATGTAAGGCAGAGGTTAACAAAACCTAAAAATATCATATCAAAAATTAAACTTGCAAATTGACATTTACATTTCAAATTGACATTCACATGTCCATACAAACTAAAAAATTTTCTAGCTAAACTAAGCATATATGATGCCCTTATCTTATCCAAAGAAATGAGGGAGTCATTGATCAAAGCTCTTCTTGATCCTGAAATATGCTTAGCTCAGCTAATCGCTATTGGAGAGGAGGCATGCTATTCAAGAGAAGCCCATGGAGGTACATTCACAGATGAAGACCTTCTTTTGGGGACAACAGAGCACAATCAACCCCTTTACATCACAGTGGACATGAGCAGATTCACTCTCCAAGGTGTTAGTTGATCTAGGTTCATCAGTGAACATTATGAGTCTAAAGACCCTTACTTACTTGAGGATTGGCATCTCTGAACTCCGAGAAGATCGGATGATGTTGACAGGATTCAATGAATAAGGAGAGAAGGCTTTAGGCTCTATAGTGTTTCCATTGGAGATAGATAACTAGAAGACATAAGCCAAGTTCTATATAATCGATTCAGAAACATCTTTCACTGCTTTGCTCAGTAGGCCTTGGATATATGGAAACAACATGGTTCCATTCTTTTTACATCAGTGCATCAAAATCAGAAGAGGTGGAATCGAGTATTGTGTCAAAGGAGACTTGAAGCCATTTTCAGTTAGAGAAGTTGAGATATATGAGGATGCAACATTCTATCTTCCTCCAAATAAAAAAGTTTATTTCGCAAACTTGGTGAAAGTTTAAAAACAAAAGAAAAAGAAATAAAAGAAAAAAAGAAAAAAAAAGAAAAAGAAAAAAGTAAAAGAAAAATAAAATACAAGTGAGCGAGAATCAGACACCGAGGAAGAAGTAGAGCCAGATATTGGATTCCTCCCATAGTTCGTTCCTCCATACGAACACATGGATAGGATGACTCGACTCCCCACCAAGTACAAGCAGAGGCAAATCTAGAGGCAGTTCCAGGAGTGCTAGACTTCCTCCTTATTGGCCACCCAATAGGAGCTATGTTCTGACTCACAAGAGTACTCCCGCTATCTACATAGACATAGAATCCAGTTCGAAGGATGAGTCTCATGTGGTTAGCACATCGACCAACCCCTCTCAGTGGGTCCCTTTGGAGGTGACATTCGAGCCAGACAACAATGAAGACCAGGCCTTCAAGCAAAGCATGAATGTATTTGAACCACTATTATGTAGAACAGTCAAACAACAGTTAGAAACTATAGCTCTAACTTCACTTTCTTCTAAGAAAATTGAATGTTTAATAGTTAAGGAGGCCTCCAAGTCATCCACAGATATCAAGCCAAAGAGAGTTTTTTTTGGGAGCATCATCCTCAAGTCAAGAAGCCAATGCAGAACTTGAGGATGATTCATATAAATATTTAATACAATTGCCTTTTGATTTGTATTCGCCTTGTGTTCTTAACTTAGCAAAGAAAGGATTAATCCCATATACTTAGTAAGGGCATTTTGCATATCTAAGATGCTTCATTTCCAATCTATCAGGAAGATGTTAACCATTCTCAGTACTTGTTAAAAAGGACGCCAAGTTCAAGTCGGATGACAAGTGCCAGCATACCTTTGAAGACATCAAGCACTACCTGATCACGCTGCCTATCCTGGGTAAACCATTGATCCTCTACACCGCTGCATTAGATGACTCCCTTATCACTTTGTTGGCTCAAACCAATGATGAAGGGAAAGAAAATGCTCTCTGCTATCTCAATCATCATCTAATCCCTACTGAGGCAAACTACCACTTATTGAGAAGCACTGCCTAACTTTAATCTTTGTATCCCAAAAGCTACGACACTACATTCTTTCTCATAAGGTGAATCTAATCTCTAAGATCAATCTGCAGTAATATTTCATGACACGGCCGATGCTATCCGGATGGTTGGCACACTGGTCCATGATTTTATCGCAGTTTGACCTCATTTTCGTACCCCTCCGTGCAGTGAAAGGATAGGCACTAGCAGATTTCTTAGCAGCACACTCACTTCCTGCTGATTCCCCGCTTAGTAATGACCTCCCTAATGAACAAATCATGAACTTAAGGGACACTAGCATTCATCATTGGGATATGTATTTTGATGGCGATGCTTCCTTTCAAAAAAGAGAATAACTACGATCTACTTTTCCAAGAAAGGTAAGGGTAGGAATAGTTCTCCTAACTCCAGACTGCTATGATGAGATTCTCATATCATCTGTCCAATTTATGCACCAACAACGAAGCTGAATATGAGGATCTGATTGTCAGTCTAGAGTTAGCCATTACACTATGCATCCATAACATCAACATCTTCGGGGATTCTCAGCTCGTCATTGGGTCCTATAAGGTTCTGAAGCCTAAGCTCAATCATTATCATAAGCACACCATAGAGTTATTGGCCCAAATATAGAGGTTATTATCTACAAGATTCCTCGAGGAGATAACGTAGTAGTAGATGCATTAGCCAAGCTTACCAAAGAGTTGGCATGTCTAAAAGATGAGTCCATTCCAGTAAGGGTCCAAAATAGACAAGTTTTATCCCTTATTGACGTTGAACTCATTGAGAGACTCTCTCTTGAAGGGGAGGTTTCCATTTCCAAAAAGGACGAGGAGTCATATTGGAGGCAACCATTCATGGATTATCTAAATTTAGGCAAACTACCTAAAGAGAAGTCACTAGCACATCATAGGAAGTAGAGAGCCATTTCCTATGCTCTCATGGATGGCACTTTGTACTGGCAGTCTTTCGATCATATGTGGTTACATTATCTAGACAAACATGAAGCCTGTAGGAGCATGACCAATGTACACTCAGGTTTGTGTAGAGTGCATCAATCCAATCCGAAGATGAAAGCCAAGATCAAGATACTAGGATACTACTGGCCTTCAATGATCACAGACTGCATGCATGTAGCTAGGAAATGCCACCAATATCAGGTGCCCGGTGTGGTCCTATATCAACCACCCAGCATTTTACATCCTACTTTGTCATCACGGCCATTCGAGTGTTGGGGTACCGGCATAGTAGGTTCGATTGATCCTCCTTCTTCCAAGAGTCAACAATTCATTCTAACTGCCACCGACTACTTTTCCAAGTGGGCGGAGGCAATCCCACTTAGAGAGGTCACAGCTCAACATGTGCTCCAGTTTTTTAGGAATCATATCGTATATAGGTTCGAGGTGCCTCAATGAATTATATCTGATAATGGTACTGCATTCAAGTGCACTAAAATCAACAACTTTGCCCGGAGACACAACATAGATTAGAGATACTCTATCATCTACTAGCCAAGGGCAAACGGTCTAGTAGAAGCATTCAACAAGAATCTCATCCAAATATTAAAGAAGACACTCAATGACAACAAGCGATAGTGGCATGAGCAGTTAGTTGAAGCCTTGTGGGCTTACCGCACTACATACAGAACTCCAACTCAGTCTACCTCTTTCTCCTTAGTGTATGCGTTTGAAGTCTTTCTACCATTAGAAGTCCAATTCCCATCATTAAGGATAACTATGGGTAGCAAGATTATTACAGAGCAGAACATCAAGTTACGGTTGAAAGAGCTCGAAGGTTGGAGGAGAGACGCCTCCGGGCATGCCAGAACCTCGAGTTGTATAAAGCCAAAATGATTCAAGCTCATAACAAGTTGGTCGGTCCTAGAGCTTTTTAATTATGAGATCTTGTTTTAGTTCTAAGGAGAGTAATTGTTGCCCATAGAAATATGGAAGACAAGTTTGAACTCACTTGGGAAGGCCCTTTTGCCATAGAGAATGCCTATTAAGGAGGATCTTATTAACTTATAAATTGCAAGGGAGAGCGCTCAATGCTTCCAATCAATGGGCTCTACTTAAAGAAATATTATCCATAAAATCTTGTTTAAAAATAATCATCAATACACTTCTTTTCATATCAAATTTCATCTCTTATGTGTTAGAAATATCTTTCGCTTGTGAATCCGCCACGACGTGTTTAGGGTAGGTGTAAGAGAACCTAAATAGCATCCTATCCCTACACAAACACAAACTACAAATGATTCTATAGTGCTATTAGGATAGGTGTAAGAGAACTCAAGAGGCACCCTATTTCGACAAGTACAATTAAGTTAGGTATAAAATAACCCAAGCGCCATCCTTTCTTGGAGTTATAATTGCCCCGGCAACACCATTTCATCCATTTCTACGTGTTTAGGGTAGGTGTAAGAGAACCCAAGCGGAATCCTATTCACTATTTTACAATATAAATGAACATATATCTTTTGTCTCAAGCAATTTTGATGTGGGAGCAAGCTCCCGTGGCACTCACTCATTAGTTTCTCTAGGTCAGGTCGATATGCTACATTGTTAGTGTGTCACCCTAGTGGTCACTTGTCTGGTGGATGTGAGTCCCCACTTTCTTCCTGACTTGATCATTGCAAACCAAAGAGCGCCTTATCAGTTTGGTAGGTCATACTACGCAGCTGATAAGCTACCCCATGTTGACTTTATTTAAGAGGATGTAAGCCTACACGCTTTTTTCTTGAACTAGCCATCATGCACTAACTAGGTTGAGTGTGTTTGAGGTTTAGGATAAGTCCCCCAATGGCTCATTTCCTCCTGACTACTTCAAACTTGGGTTTAGTCCTTACATGACTCCTTTCTTAGTAGTCAACCTAGGTCAGATAGCCCCTGTCGAGCCAAAGACAGGCTATCCCGGTGATCAGTTCCACTTTAGAGAGATGTAAGCTTACACACTTTCTTTCTAGACTGATTATCACAAACCAATGGGCACCTTAGGTTGGTTGGTTATCGCCATGCTGATGGTGACCCATCTGGTGGATACACCACTCTTGGCAGATGTGAGTCGCACTTTCTCCTTGAGTTGGCCACCGAATACCTACAAGCTTTCTTTTATAGGGTTTTGGATAATGCCCCTAGCGACACCTCCCATGTGGGCACTCTATTTGGATCATGTCCTTAGTAACCCCATTTAGACAGTACCCCATGGCCGGTAGACTATCCCTTTGGATTTATAAATCTAAGACAGGTCTTGGCTGACATTAGCATCTTCTTAGTGGATCCATCGCATGCTGATAGGGTCCATCTCATCAAATTTATCATCCTTCCTCTAGTGGAGTCCAAATTAATTCCACCTTATCCCTAGTGGATCTGAGCTCACATCTCTAGCAGGTGCGTGCTCAAAGCTAAATTCTTAACCTCCCCATAGATAATCTGAATCTGCTTTCCTAGTGGAAGGTTCATTCACCTTATCCCCAGTGGATCCGAGCTTGTATCTCCAGAAGATGTGTGCTCAAAACCAAATCACTCTCTCCCCAGTAGAGCTTCAAATCATTAATAAAAAAAATCAAATCAAACTTTCATCCCCCAGTGGATGCCCCACCAATTGACTCAAATCAAATTTCTCCCTAGTGAGACGCAAATCAAATCAAACCTCTATCCCCCACGGGTCATACATTTTAATCCCCTGTGGATACTCTACCCAAATCATATATTGCATTCAAATCCAAACCCCTTATTCCTAGTGGATAACCTGAACCTACTTCCCCAGTAGAAGGTTCATGTGCTTGATCCCTCAGTGGATCATTTCTTCCTCTCTTATGGTCTTGGCATAAGTTGAGTTGCATTGCACTAAGATCTTGATTCTTTCTACATCTCGGGTTTAGGGATAGATCATTTCTATTAGTGTTTGCGATTCTTTGGATGTTGTTGATCATATCGGTCAACACCAATATGTGCAGTGTGCCTTGTCAATCACACCACACCTATTGGGCGCCCTTTGTTGACCTCACTTTTGGAGCGAGCTATCAACTTCCTCACCATAGATCTAGGACTCTTATAGACACTGAGAGTTTTTCAATCTTAAGACACTTCTAGTGATTAGGTAAACACTTAACCTAACCCTAAAGACTTAGAAGAGTTATCCATAAGAATAGTTTGTGCCTTAGAGATTTAGGAGGACTTGTCTGCCCTATAGCCTAAACCCAACCCTTGTTTCATTCTTTCAAAGCAAACCTCAAATTCAAATCAATTCCAAAATCAAACCCAACCATCAAATGATTAAAACATATGATTAAGTTCGAACTCCAAATCTCTTCCTAAGCCCTTTGATTTTATCTTATGGACTTAGCCTTAAGCAAAATCAAATCAACTCCAATCCAATTGATTTTCTCAATTATCAAATTCAATTTCCAATCAAATTCCAAATCATAAATCAATTTCAAACTCCAAATGATTGAAACCCAAATTAATTCAATTCCCAATTTTAGCTCTTTTAGCCAAATTCTTGAACTTAGCTAAATGATACTCAGATCAATTCAAAACTCATGGATTCTTTCATGATTCATTCATTCCTATAATCATTGACCCAAATATAAACATAAACCATCATTCTCAAATCAAATCAAAATAAACCCAAGTCAAACCTAAGTTAGCCCTTTTGACTTGAAATTATCATATGAACCAAAATTCATTTGGCTTTAAACCACTTGCAATTGGATTTATATTTCAATCCTAGGCTCATGTGTGAGTTCAACTAAACTTAAATCAAGCCATGATCAAGCCAATTAATCCATTTAGGCTCACTTGACCAAAAGTGACCTAAAAGACTTTTTTTAGCCAAGTTCTAATCCAACCCAAATTGGATTGAACTAAGCCCATCCAAACCTCACAACATGATCAACAATCATCCTAGGCTAATCAATTACCTTGAATTGGGTCAAACCAAGTCAACCTAGCTTGTTGACCAAGTCAACACTTAGCCCAAATGAAATCCAAAGTAGCTAAAATCCAGCATAAGCCAAATTTATTGAAACCATTGATTCAAACCAACTCATAATCAATGATTGAACATGACCAAACCTTCACTTGAGCCAAACCAAGCCTAATTGGCCATTTGGCCCAAGTTGACCCAAATTGGCCTAAAAAGCCAAAATGGGTCAAATCATGATTTAATCCAAATTTATTGTAACCAATGGATCAAGTTCATTCCAAATTACTTGTTGAACTTGACCAAAGCCATAATTGACCCCAAGTTGACCAATTAGTCAACTTGACCAAACTTAACCCAAATTGACCTAAAGGGTCAAATTAGCCAAAATCCAAATTGAATCTAAATTAAACCAAACCAAAGCATACAATCATTTTTAATTAGTCAATTGAACTTGACTCAACACCTAACCCAACCCAATTTGGTCAAATTGGTCAACTTGACCCATTTGACCTATATGAACCCAAATGAACCATAATCAAATCCAAAATAAATTGAACCAAAACCAATGACACTAATACACTTCAATTGGTCATATGAACTTGTCATAACCCTTGGTTTGACCCAATTTGACCAATTGGTCAACTTGATCCAACCTAACCCAATTTGACCTAAATAGGTCAAATTAAGCCAAATCAAATCAAATAAACTCCAAACCCCTTTAAATTTAGGCTAACTCGCTTTTAACCCATTTCAAATCTGCCCAAATCAAACCCATAGTCAAATGACAAGTTTGACCTTGGGTTTAGGGCATCCTATGTGATAAAACACATTCTCATTGTGTCATTTTCTCCCCTAGCCACTTGGCACCCAATCGTAGGTCCACCTAGGCACCTTGGACCATGGCTGACTTAACCCAACAGTGGTTGGATCGGCCATGATCCATGGGGAGGTAAAATCACCTTTCCATCCCCATTGGAGCTTTCCAAACTGCCAAGGACAAGCACTTCCTCCCTTGACAGCCACCTCCACACCCTCACCCAACCAAATCGAGTCACATATCACACCTAAGGACCTCCATTAGCCTTTGATGTCGCCAATTGATCAAGGAAAATCCAAACTAGTCATGGTCGTCCAATCCAAGGAATGAGGGGGTCTCATTCTCACCCAAACCTACACACTCACACACTCAATTGAACCCTGACAGCCAGAGAGAGGAATCCCAGAGCAATTTCCAAGGTTTTCCAAGCTCCCCAAAATTCTCATTTTTGGTTTTGCTTGAAATCAAAATAAGGGAGCAAACCAGTGATTCTCATTTCTCCATTTCACAACCAAAGTGCAATTAACTTTGCACACACATTCCTTGGAGTAAATAGAGCAAGAACGAATCCTGTCCCAAGCTTCCTAACAGCTATTGGATAGAGTTCGATCAAGCCTGACCACCTTCGTCTAGTGGATTGGTCTTCTGAGCAAATTATACCAAATCAACGCTTGTGCGGCTCAGCAGAGCTTCGTTTCTATCAAACGAAGCTTCCTCAATCATTGGAACTGTCGGACATAAGCTCCGGTGAGGTATGCCATTAAAATCAATCCTTAAATGAAAATAGGTTGGTCTTTTGAGGAAGAAATTTTCATGTCATGCATTTTCCACCGTTGGATTTGATTGTCATGCTTTCTTGAATGTGTGAGATCATTTTAATCTCCATCTAAGCTCGAGTGAGCTCAAATCGAGTGACCATTGATGAACGGTAGCCATCCTTCATCGCTTGGGAGGAGATAGATCATGGACCATCCATCCCACGTGATTATGATGGACGATCCTGATCAGATCACGCTTAGTGCCTCTAATTAATTATTCGAAACCACGAGTGTAATCGTGACCGTTCGATTTTAGATCGGATGGACCACAGAGATTCCGTGTGTGCCTCCATCCAAGTCAGCACTCGGATGTGACAACTTAAATAGTGAATCCCATCACGTCATGTAGAAAGCGCATCGCATCAGCCACCACGTGGCCCGACGGGATTAAGGCTCTAAATAGGTTAATTAATTTATTTTTAATCCTGAAACTTTCTAAATTCATAACTAATTCTAGAAAATTCTAAAAAATACAAACCTAAGCTCATTTTAAAGATATTTCAAAGTAGAATCTAGAAAAATTATTATTAATTGATTTTAAACAGTGAATTTGGCTTAATTAAGATTTAATTAGAAATATAATAATCTTAATTACTCCCTAATTAACCATCTAATTAATCTCAAACTTTTTGTGTATATTTAAGGGGATGACCTCTGCCTCCTCTATTTTTCTAAGATTTTATTTATTGCTTAATTAGGGAAACTCATGGATTAAGCCTTAATCACTTTCTTATTATAATTAGTGATAATTAAGTAAATGAACAGTAAATTAATCAATCAATTAAGCTTATTAACCTCTGTTAATGATGATGAAGTCCAGGAAAATAGATTGGGACTCCCTCTTCCAATATTTTCTTTAAATCTTCTATAATCCCTCTTAAGTAATTAATTAATTAATTAATACCCCTTAATTAATTAATCAACAAAATTAATCAAAATCTAAATCATACATGAACCTTAATCAAATAATTGAAAGGATTGGTGGGATTGAGACTTAGGCTCCCTTCTCTGTCTCTTTCTTTAAGCCCATCTCACTTTAGTTGGTTAAGATTAATTAATGTTTAATTAATTAATTAATGAACTTAATTAATTCAATTGAATCTATCAACCTCTAATTTAATCTTGGGTAGCTCTTTGAGTGTTCAATAACTCAAATAGGGAGATAATGAAATTATGGTTAGTTCAAATGTGTGAGAAAATCAAGAATTTATGTGAAATGTTTGCAGCGGATCTGAGTGAGTAGTTTAAGAACAACTAGATAATATATAGGTCTTATGAATGAATCAGCAATTAGCCGATGTTGTCATTGTCTTCTAAAACACAGAATAACGTGATTTAAAGTTCAAATTCAACCTGCAATGACGAAGGCATGTGCTTTAACTGAGTTTGAGCTAGATGTCTGCAATTTGAAATACTAGCAAAAAAAATTTGAAGGAGCTTTCTGCATATAGTTTCCTATTTTGCCAAATGTTATTGTTAGGGTTTTCCTAATTCATATGAGATTTACTTCAGAGGATAAATGTTTTGTTGGCTTTGTGCCACAGGGATGCTGCATCTTGGCTTTGATTAAGCGAATGATATTCCTGTTTTCAAAGCTACTTCTTCTATGGCTGAGCAAGCTGTAAAATCGTCATATTTCTTCAAATTATAGCATCAGATAGTTCATTTATTTATTTATTTATTTATAGTCCTTGTTCATATTGTGTTTGGAATTAACCTCTATTTTTTTGCAGGACTTGAGGATTTAATAGTTATATATTTTACTGCAGGTCAGGCAAGCTTCGGATGGATACTTCATTTGCACTTCGGGGTAAGTAATTTGACTATTTTATACATTAAATTTGTTATGCCTTTTCTAGGTGTGAAAAATAAATACCCCTTGCAATGTTTTCTGGGATACAAATCAAAGAGTAATTCTTCTAGGTAGAAAAAGGGCAACTGATTTTCCCGGTGTTTTGATTTTATTATATATTCAGTATAATTTTTGCTTGCCATACACTCTAGGTCAGACCCTCTACCTGGTTTTAATCTGGACAACTTAATTCAGGCAATTTTTAAGATGTGTATTGTGACCTTTTAATCCTTTTTTTTATTTTATTTCTTGATAATCAAGTCCTTTAAAAGAACATTGGGTAGTTCCAAATCAGAAATTGTATATTAAAAAATGATAAAATTTGTTAATTGTATATAATAATGGGTATATTTACATTAATATTTATTTTAAGCTGCTTAATTTTTGTTTTAAGTGGTCTGAAATTTATTGTTTGCAATATCTCATAAAATATGAATGCAAATAATAACATATTTTTTAAAGATGTGGTCTATCAACATGCACGTGAGCCCTAAGTCACATTCTAATTATGAGATTTAACTTTTATAACTTATCTCATTTGATCGTTTGTAGATAAATTAATTTAAGAAAAAATAATAAATGTTTAATTTTTACCAATTTTATATATGAAAACAAAATTATCTCGATTCAGGGGATTTTAGAAGTTATGAGATCAGTTATGCAGGAGGGGTCTGGCTGCACAAAACCAGGAGCTTATGGCAACGAGCTCATGCAGGATCAACCAATTGTTTCAGAGAGTTTGGAGAAGCCAAGCTTCTTCAGCCTGCTGCTCATAGGGTTGTTGCACTTAATATCGACAACTTCTACAATGCGAGTGTGTCCTTTCTTGCCGGGCTTGTTTCTTCTTGTTTTCTGGTCTGTTTGAGCTTCACTGGTCAGAATTGGAGCTCGCTGTCCGTTTTTTAGAGGTTTTTTGCTTGAGCTTCTGGGCATTAGAAAGGTGGTGAGCATTGTGGTTGTCGCTGCTACTAGCTTCATTGGATAAAATTTTACTTGACTGCGTTCTTTTTGGAGACATCAGCACAGGGCACTGAAAGAGGGGTATTCAAAATTTTCTTCTGAGAGGACGAAGCTACTTGGGTTGCGTTCATGGAGTCTAGTTCTTGGGACATCAAAGAGCCTATTGTGCCAATGGTTCCAATCTTGACTGATTCACCACTTCCTTCGGGGAATTCAGGAATCTGAGTCATGATTTTGTTTCTGTTGGAGATAAGCTTTCCCTTGATTAACTACATTAGAAACAAATAGAGGTGAAACTAAGGCTGTGATGTGATAGTCCTGAACACAATATCCTTCGAGTTAGAACCAAATGACTGCCAAGTAATTAGAGAAGCTATATATTTCTGGAATTGAAAATGAATGAAGAAATAAAGCCTCAATAAATCCAAATTTGTGACTTGTCAGCTAATTAAGTGAAAGTTGATGCAACATTTCTTTAAATCTGTGATTCCATATGCAGCTGCTTATATTCTGCATCCAGCTTCTCAGTCATCACCTTTCCCGTACTTAATAAAGTAATTCACCCAAAAAAATGAAAATGAGATATTATACCCTGGAAATATGTTAACTTGTCTGAACATAATGGTATTTCAGCCACGTCTTATTCCAGGTAAAACACCTTATGTCTTAGTGAAATGCTTTATTTTTAAGTGAAATATTAAGTAAAATAGTTAATAGGGTATACCAGTACATGGAACTCCAACTAATGCATGTTCTACAGCTTTACAGACCCTGCACTTGCAAAGAAACATTAGGTATTTATAACACAAAAATACCTTGCAAACACGAGGAAGGTGAAGTCACGAGTGAGATATGAGTCTAGTGATTTAAAAACTTAAAACAAAAACAGCAAACATGACACCAATTTAAATTAGGATATATTACCAGAGCGTAGGATCACACTGAAATCAGAAAACAGGGGTAGCTTCTTGAAATCTGAAAATAAAGCCCAAGGACCATATACAGTGGGAAGTCTCTTTACAAAATATTATGCATGGTGAAATAACTTGCAACGGAGATAAGACGAAAGGCATTCAGTAATTTTCATACTGAACAAGCTAAAGATACCCATCCAGCAGACGTAAGCAGCTTTTCATGACAATCCCTTAGAAAGAAAAAAACAAAGATAATCTAAGCCAAGTAAAAATTCACTAGGGATATCTTAAGGGTAGATATCCTGCGAGTAGTTTAGGTGAGGATGCGTTATATGCATGCCACTTATTGTTAATCACTTACCCTGATGGATTTGTCAAGGCAAGAGTGCAAAAAAAAAAACAAGCTAAAAATGGAGCAATGGTCGGAGAAAATGATGGAAGCTTCCTTAAATCCTCTTTGCCTTGTCATTTATTTCAACATTCTTTCTCTACTCATTAGGAAATTGTGGACTCCGAAAATTCATCACTGACCTCTTGACAAATTGTTGAATTGAGAGAGTATGATTTAAGTGTCGGTGTAATTTTCAGAAGACAGATGAAATAGTAGATAAGACACTATCCAGAGATTTCACCCTCATTTTGCGAGGACTTTAGACCTAGTTCCAGGTTTCTTATAGGCGCAAGCCTCTATAGTTAATTACTCCTCCTAATAAGTGAGAGAGAACTTTCGATTAAGGCTAATCATTAGATCGTTTAATGCATAGCGTATAGTAACAGCATATAGAGTTTAAAATTTAAGATTATGAAATTCATCATTATTAGCTTAAACTGGATGGTTGGGGGAATGATGACGTGTCCGATCTAGATCCCATGATTTCATCCGTCAGCGGTCTAATCTACTTCGAGGTAGTCGAACCCAGAAGAATATCGAAACCGAAGTTACATCATCCAAGAAATCCTGAGGTGGTGTTTATCTTAGAGGCAGCTTAATTACCCAGAGGGTTGTTTCTTGCTCAAGTATCTGATTCACAACTCAAATCAGTCGTTGGAAGCATCACATCGATCGTGATCATTAATATAATGGAGCTCGACCAAACCACCCGATCAAAGGACTACGGTCGGATTGCTTCATCATGGAGCCCTGGCCCCACGCGGTCGACGTCCGCGTCATCGACAAAAAATTGATTAAGTGAAATAATAACACTTGATTGGCTTAGAAGCTGAGTTTTAATTTATGCAGACAAAGATTCTGGAAGGTAGATAGATTGAGTTTGATTTAAGTTTTTAATGATATAATTCCATTTAGGCAGTTTCAGATTGCTATTTGAAAATTGATTAATTAGAATATGTTTAAGAATTTTAGATCTTATCAATTCTTTTACTGTGAGAATTAGATCTCACACGTCGGTTCTGATATTTCACCGATTTGAAACTCTTATTAAAGGTTTTAGGTTTTGTTAAGCAACCCAATCATAAAGAAAGCAGGAAGCAACTCCGGCATCCACACAATTTAAGCATTCAACATAATATCGGGGCTCATGCGAGTGTATAGTAATTTTAGATAATTTTGGAGAAAAGTGCCACTTAAACTTAAGGAAAAATTTTATAAGATGGTGGTAAGACCTGCAATGACTTATGGTGCAGAATGTTGGCCAATAAAAGAGAAACATAAGACTAAGTTAAGTGTTATAGAGATGAGGATGCTCAGGTGGATGAGTGGCTTTACCCTTAGAGATAGAATGCAAAATGATATGTTCGGGAAAAAGTTGGAGTAGTTCCAGTAGCAGATACGATTAGAGAGAGTCGCCTTAGATGGTTTGACCACATAATGTGTCGGCCGTCCGATGACTCAGCTAGGAGAGTAGATGCATTAGATTTGTCTTATGTTAAGAAAGGTTGAGGTAGACCTAAAAGGACTTGGTTAAGATGTATAAAAAATTATCTTAGTATACTTGAATTAAATGAGAATTTGACACATAATAGGACACAATGGAGACAAAGGATTCATGTAGCCGACCCCACCTAGTGGGATTAAGGCTTGTTGTTGTTGTTGTTGTTGTTGTATCATTTTATTTGCTTTCCCAAATTATGCATCATCATCTCGGAGTGCTTGTAAATTTTAGTGAATTTTCTCATGCAATAATCTAGGGCAATATAGGTGTCTATTGTAAGTAATTTTGATATTTCCGATGCAACGACGTAGTTTGTTTCGCAATCGGAGGACGTTTGATTCTTGTCGGCGCCGAATCAGGTCAATTTCAGTTCAAAATTGCGAGTCCTCACTTCCGACCGCTCAACATTCGTGCAGAATGATTCAAATTGAGCACGGACAGTCTCATTTGATAAGTTTCGACGTTTCAACGCTAACGGTGTGATCAATTTCGCAAACCGAGATCATTTGGGTAATGTCACGGCTTCCCGACCACGATATGCGTGTTAGCATGTCGACGAACTTCTTTCTTGATCTATCGACCCTCGAATTGTACAATAGGTATATTCTGATCAATTTAGACGTTTTGAACGCAACAACAAAATCCGCTCATCAGTCGGAGGTTGTTTCGACCAATTTCGGTGACATCGAATATATTTAGTCGTTGCATCGGAAGTCCATCAAATTTGGCTCGTGAACTCGACTCAATTGATGTGACATACATGGAGGTCAACAATATATATATATAATTTTTTATTTCGAGCTAAAATAAGTCGAACATGATCAAATAAAGAATTATTAATATTCGGCTCATTTATAAATAGAGCATAAAATATTTATTTGTATTCGACACGCTTATTTAACGAACAAGCCGAATATAAGTTGTTCGTGAACAACGAGCTTTTTTGATAGCCTTAGCTAGGTTAAGGCTAACTTCAAATAATCTTACATTAGTAAGGATGTGGCCCGTGTCTTTTATCCTCATTATTTACTGACAAATGGTACCACAAAAAATTACGGTTACGAGCCCTTTAATCCAATGCTTTGTTGTCAAATGACACAACTAAATTACAGTCACAGCTATAGCTTATATGCTCCCCAATGACTCTGATCCTTAAGATGTGAAATATTTTGTGCATTTCATAGGGTACGAAGTTATTTACAACCTACGATGGACTTAAAATTGTCCTATTAAACAGAAAGCCAACCTATGTCTATAGGTTCTCCTTGGACAACTCGTGACCACTGATAAAATCTTCGATCACCATGTGTTTTAAATCAATAATGATGTATTTCATTGTTGACATCCACATATGTGTCATAAATCAAGACAAGCCTACAAATCGAATTCGACGGACTTCAGAGATGACAGTGCACAAATCGGGGTTAAAATGCATTGGATGTTACTGAAAATGATCGAAACAACCTCCGATCGACGAACTGACTTCGTCGTCGCGTTCAGAATGTCAAAATTGATCATAATATAAATGTTGAAAAATCTAATGAGCAATCGATTAAGCACTCGAGCTATCAATGTGCCGACGTGCATATCGGAGTCGGGAAACTGCGACGATATCCAAATAACCTCCATTCATAAAAGTGATCACACCGTTAGTTTCAAAACATCAAAATCTATCAAATGAGGCTGTCCGCGCTCAATTCTGACGAGTCTGTGTAAATATCGAGTGATTTGAAGTGATAGTGCGCAAATCGAGACTAAAATGTATTGGACGTCGCCGAAATCAACTCAAATGACCTCCGATCGACGAACGGACTTCGCCATCGCGTTCAGAACATCGAAATTGGTCATGATATAAATATTGTACGACTTAATGATCAAGCGCTTGAATCGTCAACATGCTTGCACGCGTATCGAGATCAGTAGGTGCCGATGATGACCAAACGACCTCCGTTCATGAAATTGATCATGTCGTGAGCTTCAAAACATTGAAATCTATTAAATGAGACTGTTCGCGCTCAATTCGGACAAGTATGTGCAAATGTCGAATAATCATAAGTGGTAGCGCACAAATCGAGGCGGAAATACACTAGACATCGCCAAAATCAATCCAAATGGTCGACCAATTTTGACCATCGCGTGTAACGCCAAAATCGGATATAAATATTGCACGACAGAGCGATCGATCGCCGAGCGTCAACGCTGCGACGCATATCGGCGGTGACGCCGACGCAAGTCAAACGACCTATGTTCACGAAATTAATTATGTCATTGGCTTCGAAATGCTGAAATCTATCAAATAAGATTGTTCACACTCAATTCGGACGAATCTGCGCGAAAATCGAGCGGTCGAAAGTTGCGACGCGCATTTTGAGCTGAAATTGACTCAATTTGACGGCGACTTGAACCAAACGGCCTCCGATCACGAAACGGACTACATCATCGTTGACCGATGCCCACTCCGAAGGGCGACTAACCGGAGGCTCCGCACAGCCGCCGACCCAACTCGCGGGCACGATGACGCTCCGACCCAGCCCGTGTCGCTGCCAGCCGCCTTTACCCGATCCACCATGCGCTCGCGGAACCACACCGGCCGTTCCGAATTGCCTCACCTTCCGGCGCCTCCGGCTCCCGTTCCACGCACAAACCCAACCCACTCTCACTGCTCCCCTAGCCCGCAAACTCGCGATCCACCTGAATAGCCCGCCGACCCAGCCCGTTTTCTGCAGCCATTCAAACCCACTGCACTTGACATCAAAGACCAATTAGGTATATCTGTCTAGAGCTTTTAAGTAGTAATTCATCTATATACTTTGCCTTAGAGACTGACTAAGCATAATTTATTTTAACATTTAACATAACAACTTGCCAAGACTTGAAAATGGAAGGTGAAATCTATGAAAGACTTCACATGTGCTCATCTCATATTTGGAAAGTCTTAAATATGCATCTAATTGATAGCCAAATCTAATATATTTTTATTTTATGAAAAAACTTCATTAAGCTCTATTTTATAATTTATATTTTTTTGCAAATATAATATTTTCTGTAGTGCTATTCCTCCATTCACTACTATAATAAAGAGATTATAGAAAAAAAATTAGAAGGATGAATCTTATTGTCTCAGGTTTTTTTACTTTTTGATAATAAAAAAAATCATAGATCTTTTTAGACCTTGTTCCTCTCGTTATGTTCTTCTTTAGTTTCTCAATCAATCTTGTTAGTAATATTCATATGTCCCCCATGAAAAAAGTTAGATTTAACATTGATCGAGTCTAAAGTCATCAAATATTTTTAGCATTTGGGACATTATATATACTAAAAATATATCAATAATGACAAAAATTTTAAAGACGATTGAAAGTGTAGAACATAATTATATTATGAAAACAGCATATAAAAATGTGAATTTAAGATTTCATTATCTTGTAAAGAAGAACACCATACTGAATCCAATCCTGATAAATGCATCTGTTCAAAATGGCAAAAGACTAGATAGATAGAATTCTACCTTGTCATACAAGAAACACGCTCCGTTTTCAGTTTCCCAAGCTTTAACTTTGCCTCTAAGAGTTTCTAATAGAGCTGCAAATTAATAATTAGCATATATTTTCAGTAAATCAATATTTAAAGTGGCCATTAAATGCATAAAATTACAAGAATATTTGTCTTGTATCATCTTCAGGATTGAAAGGATGTCATCGTGAAAAAGCATTTGCTCTTCTGCATCACAACCCTCTGTTCTCTTAATACTAACAGAAAGTGCCCAAGTACTATAAGATTGGAAATTCTTATGATAAATAGTGAACCAAAATCATTATAGGCGAACTAAATGATTTAAGCAGCTAACTCATACTGTAAATTATCAAATGCTTGAAAGGAAATGACTTTGGATAGTGACTAACAGGAATGCCTGACTTTGTGGGAAATGGGCTGCTACTTCAATTTTTTTGCTTTCATGGATTCCTGTGGACTGCCATTTACATGCATTTAATAAATGGATCCTAACTTGTATTATTGGTTTCTGACATTAAATGATCAACAGTATCTTCCCATTTATTCAATCATCAAAAAAATCTCCAAGGAAAGGAGAAAACTAATTTTCCAAGTACATGCACGCAGCATACAATATACAAATATCCTTCAGAATGCAACTATTTCAGTTTTAACGTCAGGTTCCTACTATACAGAGATAGTTTATGTAACAAAGACAAAAGATTACTAAAGATAAGCTCCAGTGAAGAAGATTATCAGATTACGACAAGCACTTAGTTTTCTGCACGCTTCAAGTTTATATGTGCTCCCCGACCTGATCAGAATGATTTTGATCCTTTGAAAACACAAAATGTTGACAACATATAAAAACATATGAATTGTATTGTATCATTCTTAGAGATCGAAATAAAACTAACATCTAAGTAAATTTAACAATAAACGCTTCATTTCTTATATATTAAAAAAACTTACGATCTATCAAAAGTTGTTCTAAATTGCTTTCAGATCATTTATAGCGGCCACTTAGTTTAAGGTGTTTATAGTTGCAATTATCTTGAAAATAATCCAATTTTAGGACTCGAGTAACCCTAAGATTAGGAGCTAAAAAACTCTTAGAATGATCTTAAAAATAAACACCCAATGCATAATGATAATTAAAAGCGTAAATAACTAGATATCAGCCATTTGTTATTAATAATTTAAATGATTGAAAAACACATTATTTACATCATTCTTACAACAATTGTTGAGGATGTTTAAAGGTACGTCCTATGGTCTTACCATCTTATAATTAACACAGTGTAGGGCAGAAGCCAAATAGCACCCCAAAGAACACCTCATTAATAGAGGCATCACACTAATTGGCTCAAATTAAATATGTACAAGCCAATTTTGGCTTGAACATGCACGTCCAACCATGCCATACAACGGATGTGTCCTCAAATATTATCTAGACAATTCTTGCTATAGTTATATAAACTACTAACAAGCTTTTCATAAATATCTAACAAATTTATAAACAAACTAAAATAACATAACAAATTAATGAAATCTAAAAGACAAAATAAATCCAACATACATACAACAACAACAACAAGCATTTATCCCACTATATGGAGTCAGTTACATGAATCCTTTTTCTCTAATGTGTCCTATTATGTGCCAAATTCTCATTTAATTCAAGTATACTAAAGAAATTTTTTATACATCTTGACTAAGTCTTTTTAGGTCTATCTCTACCTTTCTTAACATAAGACAAATCTAATACATCTACTCTCCTAACCGGGTCATCAGACGGTTGACACTTTATGTAGCCAAATCATATAAGGCAACTCTCTAATCTTATCGCCATTGAGTGTTCTCCATATGTGTGCCACAAAGTCAAAGTCAAGCTCACAAGCTAATTCAACGGACTCGGCGGCACAAATCGCTCAAAATGCACCTGACGGCCATCAAAATGGTCGAAATGACATCCGATCGATGAACAGACTTCACCGTAGCGTTCAGAACGTTGAAATCGATCATAATATAAATATTGCAAAATCTAATGATCAATTGATTAAGCGCTCGAGCTATTAATATGTCGACACGCATATTGGAGTCGAGAAGTTGCAACGATATCCGAACAACTTCAGTTCGCAAAATTGATTGCGTTGTTAGCTTCGAAACATCGAAAACTATCAAATGAGACTGTCCGCGCTCAATTCGGACGAGTCTGTGCAAATGTCGAATGATTTGAAATGATATCACACAAATCGAGGCTGAAATGCACAAGGCGTTATCAAAATCAACTCAAATGACCTCTGATCGACGAACGGACTTCGCCATCGCGTTCAGAACGTCGAAATTGGTCAAGATATAAATATAGCACAACTTAATGATTAACTGATCAAGCACTCGAGTCATCAACATGCTTGCACGCATATCAAAGTCAGGAGGCGCCAATGCAAGCCAAACGACCCCCGTTCGTAAAATTGATTACTTCGTTAGCTTCCAAACGTTGAAATCTATTAAATGAGACTGCCCGTGCTCAATTCGGATGAGTCTGTACAAACGTCGAATAGTCAGAAGTGGTAGCGTGCAAATTGAGGCTGAAATACACTAGACGTCGCCAAAATCAATCCAAATGACCTCCGATCGATGAACGGACTTCCCCATCGCATTCAGAGCATCGAAATTGGTCAAGATATAAATATTGCACCACTTGATGAGCAACCGATCAAGCGCTCGAGTCGTCAACATGCTTGCACGCATATCGGAGTCAGGAGGAGTCGACAAGGATCAAACGACCTCCGTTCACGAAATTGATCACGTCATTAGCTCCGAAATACCGACATATATCAAATAAGACTGTTCGCACTCAATTCGAACGAGTTTGCATGAAAATCAAGCTGTCGAAAGCGGTGACGTGCATTTCGAGCTGAAATTGACTCAATTTGGCGTCGACTCGAACCAAATGACCTCTAATCGCGAAACGGACAGAGACATTGCATTCAGAACAACAAAATTACACTAAATCGATATATATATTGCCTATGTGTGTTTACCAACGTGAAATCCAAACTAAAATCATTAAATTAATTTAAAAAATTCTCAAATTACCCCCTTTTCACACAATTTTTTATACATTGGATCTTACATAGTTACACTGCATGTTCATGTACATCACCATTAGCCTTATCCCAAAATCTAGGGCTGGCTTTATGAATCCCTATTTTCCTTTCATTCCCAATGTATACTGCATGATGTTTAAACCTACTTGTGCAAATATTGTTTAAATCCCACATAATCGCGAATTAATGTATGACACAAAAAGTAAACCTTCATCGTTAACATTCATTAATCGTTTTATATTGTTCATCCTCATTTGCCAAAATCGAAACCAAATAACCAACAATGGCTAATAATCTACGGGATAATCCAACATTAAATGTCAATGATTATTTTGTCCATTTTCAAAGGGGGTAACATTTACGAATATTGACATGGGTGTCGAACAAGACCTACTTGCAAATTTAAAGGAGAAATACCTATCATTATTTCTAAGTTCGCCACATGAGTAAGGTTAATTCTTATACTCAAAGATATTACATAAACATTTGACCTAGGAAGATAATGAATTGAAATGAGTTAAATTATCCATCATAAGCATAAAAGAAATGACGCATTAACCTTCTATGTATGTTTTTCTCCGCTTGAATTGATGGTTCCTGCCAGTCTAGCAAGTGTTTCATTGCTTATACTCATTGGTTGAACATTTTCAGCATCAACAAAACTAGGATGAACATCAAGTAGAACCTCATTGTAATCAATAGATAATATGCTACATAGTTCATATATCTTCTTCATGTGAGCATTAACCTTTTGTGATCTCGTATTCTGTAAGGCACCAGAAAACAGGTCAGTGGATCAGCATAGCTAAATTTTATTAACATAATATTGAAAAAGGAACCTTTTCTTTTTGCAACTCAAGAAGTTGACATTTCAACTCTCCCAGCCTTTTTAACGACAAAACCCGTTCATCAGCTTGGGGGCATGGAGAACTACTTGAATGGATGTCCGATATTTTGCATATATGATCAAATCAAGAATCGAACCTCTAAAATTTCTTAGCGCTCTCCTCCTCCTCAGATCCTCCAAAAATGGATGTATTTTAGACACCTGCTCCTTGAGTGTGCATTTTTGTCTTCCCACCTGAGAACAAAATAGAAATTCATTAAAAATTTTTGGAATCATTACATGGGCTTACAGACAGTAAATATATATCAGATGAACAAACGACTTGGGATCCCAAGCTCTCTCTAAGGTAGAGATGATTTTAGAGACTGACTTCACTCGGCCAATGACTGTGATTTGCTTTGTGCTTTCTTTCTTGATCTACTTTCTTTTTGAACACATTTAGGCATTCTTGTTCAAGTTGAAGTATCATTCTATCTCTTTCGAGGTCAGTCTCCCCAATGTCATCCCAAAGAACCTATATAAAACATAAAAACAAATACGGCCATCAAAATAACAAGCATCATAACAGGATAAAAATAGTCAAATTTAGTTGCTTAAGCAAACATTATATTGTGGTTGTCAAAAATAGAGCCAAAATAAAAGGAAATATAAAACGAAGGGGGTAAAAATCCCTGAATACAACCAATTCACAGCACAATCATTTTTTCCTTCTCACATAGTATTTATATGGCTGGCCCTCTTTTTTTCTTTTTTTTTTTGTTGCAAAATTCATGGTCTGTTTGTCCAATATGATTAAATAAAAATTTTATTTGTCAAATATGATGTGATTGCTTCAATGCTATCGTATTTAAAGATGTCAGTATTTTTAAAATTATAAATAATAAAATATTAAGATATCTGACCACCCTTTGACACTGGCTAAACATAGCCGATATCTCAATAGCATTACATAACATTTAGATGTCAGGATACAGTGGGAAAAAAAATCAAACTAAAGAAAAAAAAATTAAACTAAAGAAAAAGACCTACATACTTAGAACAGGACATGCAAAGGACTACACAAAAATAAACTACAGAAAAAAAAAAACAAAGTTCCCTAGCATAACGTAAATCAAATTGTAAATGGCTTGACAAAACAGTGTAGTGGGGAAAAAAATATGAGCTTCTTTTGTTCAGGAGGAGAGCATTTAGAAAGAATGTGCAATCGCTTAAAAGAAAGACATTGGCATTGATGCCCGAACGAAAGAGCAAATACGTAATCCCTAACTAAATACAAGCTCAATCGAGATCCGTTACATTCATCAAAATTCTTCACCAAAAAACAAGCGGTAGGAAAAAATTTTAAAAATATTAAAAAATTATATTGATCGCTTTTGAACCCTACTCAACTTGAACTTATTACAAACTTCATTTGTCAAAATCTCAAAATCTGTCTATCCAAGAAAACATGAAACATTAAAACAATAAAATACCCGGGAGTGCAATGTCTACCTGCGGTCTCGTGCGAAGGGCAAGAAATGAGATTAAAAAGGATAATAAAACCTGCAACTCTTGGAGTAAAGAACCAGATGGCGTGGCTTCCATTGGCACCTCGTCGGAGAATTTTAAAAGAGAAGTCATCTTTGCTTCTCCTCCAATCCTATATGCCTGATATGGCTCTCAAAATACCACTAGTCAAAGCACAAATCTTGATGTCGAAAGCTATATGATTTTGAGTTAAAACCGATCGAGATCAAGCACTTAAAATATCATTGGAATCTTTGGGACATCAATTAAATCCCAAAACAACTCTCAAATATGGGGTGTTTATAGTCCGAAGCTCGACGATGAATGAGCCTAAGATCTCATAATTCGACTTCATTTGGGCATCCAAATGCTTAAAATACATCAAATGATCAAAAGAATCATCCTGAGTCCGTCGGGAGTGGTAGCCTTACATGAATTTCAAGAATGCCTCCTCCCATCTATAAAAAGCATTCATTCCTCACATGAAGAGGGCCAAGTGAAGAAGAAGAAGAGGATAAACAAGTGAAGAAGAGGAGGTGCGAAAGCAAGAAAGAAGAGGAAGAGTCCAGCAAGGAAGAAGAAGAAGGCGCGGGAAAGAGTCTGAAAGGGAAGAAACCAAGAGTAAAAAGGAAGAAGAGGAAGAGTCAGCGAGGAAGAGGAAGAATCCAAACAAGGAAGAAAAAGCCTAAGCAAGGAGGAAGAAGAAGCTCAAGCTTGAAGATCCTCCAAGCAAGGTCGCACTGCCTGACCTGGCCATCAACCACCATCACCGCCACTTTCATCGCCAATTGTCTCGTCACCTACTACCAAGAATCATTACAACTGATCGTTGTTACATACTGCTTTTCCTCCCTCATATCAGTAATTCAGTATCGGAAGAGACTCAGACTAAAAGATACATAGTGGAAGCTTTCCTAGCGTGGTTTTTCCCCTTTTCGAGGTTTTCCACGTTAAAAATTGAGGTGTCTCTTGTTCTCTCTTTAATTAGGGGTGTGGGACTAATCGACAGCTAAGACGAACTTTCACTCACCGGCGGTTTTAAAGACGCAATGCGCCATGGGAAGAAAAACCCTTCATCCACAATTTCCGTGAACATCCACGTTATGGCCAATAGGCACAACACTCGTCACAACGGAGTCTCCCGCTCCAACTCTCGTCATTCTCAAAACCCATCCAAGACGCCAAGTTTTTGCCTCCCCCCCTCGATAGGCATGACCTTGTTGAACGGAATCTCTTTGGAAGATCCCGAATGGAGGAGTCTCAAAATAAGATGATCCAGCTTTTGTAAGATTACAACTACAAACATATCTCCCCAAGATCGGTCGTTCTAAGAGGTCAAAACGCTAATCCTCCCGACACTGAGTTCCTCCGCATGGAGACCAAAACGCCGATCTCCTCGACACTAGTTCCACTCATCCATCGCGGTGCAACCTACTTAATCCACCGATTGTTGATAGCTTCACACATGCTCATCTTGTTAATCCCGCCACATATTCGCGCAAGATGACGCTTAATACAGAATTTCACCTTCAAGGCAAATCATCTTCACCCACACCGCGGTTATGAGGAGTCCTCACCTTTACCAAGCCATTCTTCGACATCCAATTCGTAGGTTTCAAGCTTAGAGCATTGATTCTATGATGGGGCAATCACACACGAACACATCGACCATTACTGACTATCATGCATATCCAACGAGCTCGACACGCTTTGTCTTTCGTTACCTCAAAGGGCAAGCTCGCACTTGGTTCTACTCTTCCAAGGGGATCCATCCATACCTTTAACGAACTCGCCTTTGTGGAGCTTCATTTCAAATCGGAGAATCATTAAAGATTCCTCCCATCTTTCCGATATGTAACGGGTGAATCACTCAAAGAATACTTCCAGGTTCTCCTTGCTTCGCCAAATACCCTGGGTGAGAACTATTAAGAGGAGTTTTCCTTGGGACTCCCGGGCCTTCTATTCGGTCATTAACGGGGACACCGCCATATCACTCTTCATCGATAAGCACAAATCTCCGAGTATTAATGCCCATCACAAACAATTTGAACAATATGCAGGAAAGCAAAAGCACTGTGAAATCACCGCAGCCCATCAAAAGAAGCGACAAGGGTGATCTCCTCCACGACCCCATATCAACAACGCGTGAACCTCGAGAAAAGACATACACACCGAACACATCTCGTGTTAACCTCTTGATGGCTATTCGAATGAAGAAAATATCGTGGCGCATCCATTGAAACCAATTCGTGAAATCGGGAGCAACATTGTCACTTTCATCAAGCCGTGGACATACTCAAGCATGCATACAACTCGAGGAAGAAATCGAGACTCATTCAAAGGATATCTACGCCGATTTGAAGAATCCACCTCAAACAAACACACCTCCGTTTGGGGGGCAACCAGGACAATCATCACAGGAACAACCAAATAATCATCAAATAATTAGAAAAATTGAAACAATCGCAGGAGGACCGATACTACCTAATCAAGTTCTCGTTACTGCCTCCAAAGAACCAGAGTTGAAGAAGTCTTGTATTGATCATTCTATCACTTTCAATGACTTAAGGAGTCCATATCCTCATCAAGATCCACTTGTCATCGCCATGGGATCGGTGATCCTTATAACGTTAAAAGAATTTTGATCGACAATGGGAGCTCACGTCTTATTTTACTCAACTTTTCTTAACATGGTCATGCAAAAGCTCCAACCAAATTCTGGACCACTATATGGGTTTGATAATCACCCAAGACGCGTGGATAATCACTCTTCTTTCCTGAGAATTCCTCGACAAGTGACTCATTTAATATAATTCATGGTCAAGTCGATTCTCAGATAATGCAATCTCTCCTCCAATCAATTTTGGTCTTATCACTTGCCTCATCGAAGATAAAATTTCCTACCGGTGGAGTTGGGGTGGTTTGTGGAAATCAACTTTCAATCATGTTATCTATAAGCTCAACCAGCCCTTCCATCACCTTCAAAGATCAAGATTTTAACTTTCGAGATGAAATAATACCTCAAAAGCTTCCGTAAGATTTACTCAATAGCATTATCGGACCAACCATTACTGCAAGTGGGATCTTTACTCGGAAGAACAAAGGGAAAAGTATCTGATTTCGTGCGAATCAAGACATATTTGTTTGAGTCCGATATGTCAATTCACAATGTAATCACGCACCTCAAAATTAATCCAACGCTCAAACCAATCATCCAAAAGAAGAGGAGTTTTCGATGCCTTCGTGCTATTGAACAAGAAGTTAACAAGCTCATGCGGATTCATAATGGATTACCCAACACGCAAAATGTTGTCTTAAAAAAACAAATGAAACATGGAGGATGTGTGATTACACGACCTTAATAAGGCACCAAAGGATAGTTTTCCTCTTCCTCGAATCGATCAATCGGACGCCACGTCCGACATCAAATGCCGCTTTTTTGATGCTTATTCTCATAATCAAATAAAGAACCCAACTGAAGAGGCTAAAGCTGCTTTCAAACATATAAAGGTTTATATTTACCAAATCATGCCATTTGGATTAAAAATCTGGTGCTACCTATCAACGCTTTATGAATAATTTTAAAAGACCTACTAGCCACACAAGGTGTGTGGATGACATATGTTAGTGAAAAGCTTTAGAAAGTCACAACATATTTTACTTAGAAGCATGTTTTGACCTTCTTCGACGCTATATAACATACGACTTAACCCACCAAGCTTTTGGGGTTACGCCCGAAAATTTCTTGGATTTATGGTAACTCACCGTGGATAGAGGCTAACCAAAAAATCAAAGCTCTCCAAGATATGATTCAAGAATATCAAAGATGTCCAACGCTTGAATGGTCGAATCGCATTATCCCGCTTCTAGCTCGGGACAAATACTTGCTCTTAAAATATTGAAGGGAGCTAAAAATAATAATTTTCAATGGACCGATGAATGAGATGCTTTTAAGCAACTAAAAGAATATCTAAGATCTCCACCGCTATCCAAACCTATTCAAGGAGAAACGTTATACTTATATCTTGTAGCTTTCCCACGCAATAAGCTCGCTTTAGTGCGAGAAGAAGATGGGGCACAACAATCAATTTATTACGAAAATTCTCTCTCGATAGAAAGTCGTTATCCATTTGCGATAAAGTGGCTCGGCGTTAGTTTTCTGCCAAAATTAAGGCCCATACTTTCAAGCTCACACCATCTACAAGCTTACACTAATTTACCGTTAACCATCTTACGTAAAACCGTAAGCATCCGAGAGGTTAATCAAATGGTCCAGAGAACGGGAGAATTTGATATAAATTTTCTACTCTCGCCATAAAGTCTCAAATACTTGCACTTTATAATGCACCAACCCAACTCTAAGAGCTATTCACACGCGCCTTTTATCTCCTCAATGGACTCTCTATGTTGATGGAGCTTCAGGAAGTACTGGTGCTGGTGTGGGGATCCAACTTGTTTCCCCCCAGCAAAATACCCTAGAGTATGGACTTCGCTTAAAATTCCCTACAACTAATAACATGGCCGAATATGAGGCTCTCATCGCAGGGTTGAGACTCGCCATCAACTGCGAAGCCCAAAACTTAGTAATTCACACTGACTCCCAGCTTGTCGCCTCCCAAGTTGGAGGAGATTTTAATACTCATAATCCTCAACTGGTGCAATATCTCCACTTGGTAAAATCCCTTCTTACTCATTTCAAGACACATCAAATCATCCACATACTACGAGAGAAGAATACTCGGGCTGACGCTCTTGCTAAGCTTGCTACCTCTACCACCGGAGATCTATTTAAGAGAAAGCATGTTGAAGAAATACATTTTCCTAAGATCCAAGGGTCATGGGTAATTCAAACTATTGATGAGGAAAAGGAACGCTCGGATGACCATCCTATCTTTTCTACAAGAAGGAACCCTTCAAGATCCAACTTCCTCAACTGCCTCAAGACAAGCTTCAAATTTTGCTATTATTGAGGTGAACTATACAAGCGAGCTTTCTCCTGTCCCAGATCTCAAATGCCTTCCACCTTCGTAAGCCACGCTGCTAAGAGAGGTTCACTGTGAATATGTGGAGAACACCTTGAGGAAGAGTATTGGCCCTTAAAATCATGAGAGGGGTTTTATTGGCCTACACAAAACAAGACGCCTTGAGTTCACAAAAAATGTGCGAAGTTGTCAATTGCATTCTAACCTCCCTCACATGCCGCATGCAACTCTCATCCATTCAAAGCCCATGGCCCTTTGCTCGTGGGATTGATATCATGGGACCTTTTCCACAAGACGGCAAAAGTTCATCATTCTAGCCGTCGACTACTTCACCAAATGGGTAGAGGCCGAACCACTCGCTAAAATCACAGAGGCAAATGCCAAACAATTTGTCTGGAAAAATATAATATGTCGATTCGGTCTTCCTGCAAAGATCATCACTGACAACGAAACTCAATTTACTGGAAAAGTCTTTACGTCCTTTTGCAAAGATCTTCACATTCAACTATCGTGATACCAGAAGACATCCTCAAACCAATGGCAAACCGGTTACCAATAGGACCATACTCAAAGGACTAAAAATACGTCTTGAGAAGGCTGGGGGGCAATGGGTTGATGAGCTTCCCAATGTTCTTTGGGCCTACCGCACCACGTCACGCACCCCAACCGGTGAGACGCCTTATAACTTGTGTTTTGGTACAGAAGCTATCATACCGGTGGATATCGGGGTTCCAAGTCCAAGAGTCCGATCATGGTAAGAATGAAGAAAACTCAAGACCTAGATCTACTCTCCGAAACTCGTGATATGGCCCTACTTCGGACTACTTCCTATCACCAACGGGTAGCTCGTCAACATAAGAGTGAAACCTCGTCCCATATCTGTTTGCATGACTTGGTCCTCATGAGTCTCGAGGCCAGTGCAAAGGCCCCGCCAATAAACTCTCACCTCTCCTGGATACCAGATGTGGTTATAGCTATGGTCAAGCCAGAACGCTCAAGTTCAAGGACCCGAAGGAAAAACTCTACCTCAACTTGAATACTAAGAATCTTCAAAATATTATCGAATCTCTTATTGCATAATTATTGTGACTTTTATCTCATCTCATTCATTTCATCCTCAGATAATCCCCACCTGGATTAAAGCTTGTTGTTGTTATTATTGTCGCCGCCGTTGTTGTTGTTGTTGTTGTCATTTTCAAGCTCATACCCGTCTTATGATTATATCATTGAACTAAATTCAGCCTTTGTTCTAACAAGATTTGTTTTTCTTTACTTTTTCTCTTGAGAAATATACAACTCATGTTACATCTCATGGGACATGATCAATCCCAAGGGACTTGATTGGATCTCTTCTTCCATACGTTAATATCATCGAGCAAAAACTCGACAAACAACCCAGATAGGTCAAAACGCCCCGTGGACTTCCCCTCTTCCATACGTTATCATCGAAGAAAAAACTCGACAAACAACCTGAAAGGTCAAAAGATCCTCGGTGACTTCTCACGACCTCTTCCATACAGGCACGCCATCGAAGTCACACTCGACAAACAACCTCGATAGGTCAAAAATCCGCCGGATCAATTCAACCTCTTCCATAGTTAACGCCATCGAAGTCACACTCGACAAACAACCTCGATGTCAAAATCTCGCCGGATTCAATGCAGTTCTTCCAAAGTGTTAACGCCATCGAAGTCACACTCGACAAACAACCTCGGATGGGTCAAAATCTCGCGGATGAATCAACCTTCTTCGTTAACGCCATCGAAGTCACACTCGACAAACAACCTCGATAGTCAAAGATCTTCGCCGGCCGCAACCATCAGAGCCGCTGACTACATTATCGCTACCGCTACACTATCGCCGGCAATTCGTTATTATCACCATTGTTGCCGGTTATCGGGCCACTACCGATGCCGCACTGCTGACTACTCCGCATTGCCGCTGCCGACCACCATCGGCCGCTAACTACTATAATGGCCACCGCTGCTGACACTGTTGCCACTTCATAGACGACATCGCTGCATCCGCCGGTCACTACCTATCGTTGCATTATCTCGCTGACTACTAACGCGCGCCGCTAATTATCGACTACGCGCATTGCCGACCATCTGCCGCTAACTATAGCTGGCCACCGCTGCCATACGCGCCACTACCGCTGACTATCGCCGGCATCTTCATGGTTACCACTATCGTTGCGCATTATCTCGCTGACTACGATGCCGCCACTGCTGACATCGTCACATGCTGCTGACCACTGGCCTCAACTACTATAGCTGGCATCGGCTGACATGCCGGTGATCTTTGGTCACTATCTTCGTTTATTATCGCTGATCTACGATTAATTGCTGCATCGCCGGACCACTGCTCGCTATTGCTGGCTCCCTGGGGCCAACCATCAGAAGGCCACGCTGATACTGCTCGCTACTGTTGCCGAATTATCGCCGGCATCTCGCCGGTTATCAATCGCCATTATCGGGCTGACCACTGACGCATTAATACTGTTGACCACTGCTGCCATAGCTGCTGCTGACCACTCGCGGCCAACACCATATAAATGGCCATGCGCTAACTACTGTTGCCATATCGCTGCTGAATTATCGCCGGCATCTTCATGGCTACCACTATTTGCTGTTATCTCGCTGATTCACTGACGCATTACTAATTGCGACGTTGCATTGCTTACCACTTCTGCTGGCTGCCACCATTAATGGTTACCGCTGCTGACTACTGCTGCCGCTACACCGCTGGCACTATCGCCGGCATCTCGCGGTTACCATATCGTTGTTTGGTATCCTCGCTGACGATTTGTTGCTGACTACTGCTGCCGCTTAATTGCTGCCGCTACCACCTTGCTGACCTCTCCATCCATTTATAGGTGGCATCGCTGCTGATTATCGCCATAATCTCTCTGGTCACCACTATCTGTCGTTATCTCGCTGATTACCGACATTGCCGCATGCTGACAATCAGAAGTGGCTTGAATTACCTCGTTTGGCTAAACTCATAAATGGCTACCGCTACGGCTATCGCCCGATTACTATCGCCGGCATTCACCATCGCCGGCAATCTCGCCGGACTACATATCGCCGGTTATCTCGCTTACCATCATCGAAGCATCTCGCTCGCCTCCGCGGATCGCCCAACCCGGACGGCCGACGAGGTAGAACCGGAATCACGACGATACCGCCATGATCGCCCTAACCCGGACGGTCGACGAGGTCGAACCGGAACCACGACGATACCGTGGCCTTGATCGCTTCCTAACCCGGACGGTCGACGCAGAACCGGAATCCACGATGATACCGCCTTGATCGCCTCCTAACCCGGACGGTCCGACGGGGTGAACCGGAACTGATATACCGGCTCGATCGCTTCCTAACCCGGACGGTCGACGTGGTCGCAGAACCGGAACCACGACGATACCCTCGATCGCCTCCTAACCCGGACGGTCCGACGAGCCAGAACTAACCACGACGTGATACCGGCCTTGATCGCCTCTAACCCGGACGGTCCGACGAGGTCGGTAACCGGAACCACGACGTATACCACGGGCCTTGATCGCCTCTAACCCGGACGGTCCGACGAGTCAGAACCGGAACCACGACGATACCGTGGGCCTTGATCGCCTAACCCGGACGGTCCGACGAGGTAGAACCGGAACCACGACGATACCGTGGGCCTTGATCGCCCCAACCCGGACGGTCCGACGGTAAACCGGAACCACGACGCCTTGATAAGCCTCTCCGGTCGAGCGGGGCCATTAAAGCTGGAACTCCGGCATCGTGGGCCTTGATGCCCTCCCCAACCCGGACGGTCAGCGAGGGTACCGGTCAGCATTATCTGGTGGGCCTTGATCGCCTCCTAGATCGCCTCCCTGAATGCCTCTTGATTGCCTTCTTAATTGCTTCCAAAGGACCCTCACTCAAGAAGAAAGGGAGAGGGGAAAGGTGTGCCTCTCCCTCTTACCCTAGAGTGATAGCCCCAAAGGGCAGGGTAAAACCTCTCAAAACGGATCAAAACTCCGGCTCAAAAATGGCTCAAAATGGCTCAAAACCCTTCAAATTCTGGTCATCACGACAGCAGGCCACACGGGCTAAGACGGCGCGGCCACGGGCGCCAGCAACATGGCAGCTATGAGACGCCTGCTCGACAAGACACCGGCTGCCCAGCGACCTCCGTCGAATTCGACTGTTCACGACCGTCATGCGACCCGACCACGCGGACGACGCTGATCCAACCATCATGCGGAATGGCCCGCGACGCTGGCCGACGCGCGCGATATATGGCGACGGCTCACGGCTAACCACACTGCCGCTGCCGTTAGCGCCGGCGCCTCGCAAAAGCAGTCAGCTCTTGGAAACGGCTCGCGCGAATCCTTCGACAGCCAGTGCAGGCAAGTCCCAAAGGCTCGCCCAGGTATAATGGAACGGGCCCTTGGAAGGCGGGCGTTCCCCGAGATTTGACGAAGGGCCATCTCCATTGTGCAAGACCCTGCTACAAGGCTAAGGCCCAGCTGCGTATCCACGCTTCCCGGCATGTGGCGGCATCGCCTATAACGCGTAGCCCCGTACTGTTACAAGGTAAGCTAAGGAGTCACCGACATTTGGATCAACCGCTACCTAAGTGCCGATTCGCTTTGCGCGGCCGCCCTAAGCACTCTGGCACTATGATTGAACTTATCCGACGCCTGAGCCTGCTGAATAGACGCCCGTCTCGAGCCGAACGCCTGAAAACTTCCAATTGTTATTTTGAACATTTGACACATATATTTTTGGATGATTAAGTAATATGTAAAAATAGAACGATATGGCTCTCAAAATACCTACCAAATCTTGATGTCGAAAGTTATGATTTTGAGTTAAAACCGTCGAGATCAGACTTAAAATATCATTGGAATCTTTGGGACATCAATTAAATCCAAAACTCTCAAATATGGGGTGTTTATAGTCAAATCGGCGTCTCGACGAGCGGATCTAATGAGCCAAGATCTCATAATTGACTTCATTTGGGCATCCAAATGCTCAAAATACATCAAATGATCAAAGGAATCATCACGAACCGTCCGTCGAGAGTGGTATGGGCTACATGAATTTCAAGAATCTCCTCCCATATAAATAAGCCTTCATTCCTCACATGAAGAGGGCCAAGTGAAGTGAAGAAGAAGAGGAGGCAACAAGTGAAGAAGAGGAGGTGCAGAAGCGAAAGAAGAGTCAAGAAGGAAGAAGCGGAAGAGTCAAGCAGGAAGAAGCGGAAGAGGAGTCAGAGCGAAGAAGCGAAGAGTCGAGCAAGGAAGAAGAGGAAGAATCCGAGCAAGGAAGAAGAGGAAGAATCCAAAAGGAAGAAGAGGAGAAAAGCACAAGAAGAAGAAGCTTGAAGATCCTCCAAGCAGTCACTGTTACCATCATCAACCAATGTCACTAATATGATGTCATCTCCACTACTAAAGAATCATTACTGCGATCGTTGTTATATATTTTTTTCCTCCCTCATATGCAATTCAGAATCTTGTATCGGAAGACTCAGACTCAAACAGATACATAGTGGAAAGCTTTTTGCTAGGCGTGGTTTTCCCCTCTTTTGAGATTTTTCAGTTAAAATGCAGGTGTCTCTTGTTCTCTTTAATTCGTGTGTGTGTTGGAATTGTCGAAAGGCGTAAATTTTCACTCTACCGCGACTGGTTTTCTAGCACGCAATAATGTCAAACCCTAAGATCACAAGAAACGATCTGTTACAGGGTTTCAGTGAACTCGTAGTAATGCAAAGAGAGGTAAAAATGGAAAGAGAGAGAGTTTAGAGAGAGAGAGAGAGAGAGAGAGAGAAGGGACAAATGGAAGGAATTGATGCCCGCCAAAAAGAAAGACATTGGCATTGATGCCCGCCAAAAAGAAAGACATTGGCATTGATGCCCGAACGGTAAAGAGCAAATATACAGAATCTCTAACTAAATACAACTGTTCAATCCCGAGATCCGTTACATTCATCAAAATTCTTCACCAAAAAACAGTGGCGGGTAGGAAAAAAATTTTAAAAATATTAAAAAATTATATTGATCGTTTTTCAGAACCCCTACTCAACTTGAACTTATTACAAACTTCAGATTTGTCAAAATCTCAGAAATCTGTCTATCCAAGAAAACAAGAAATATTAAAAACAATAAAATACTCCGGAGAGTGCAATGTCTGCCCTGCGGTCTCTGTGTGCGAAGGGGCAAGAAATGAGATTAAAAAGGATAATAGAACCTGCAACTCTTGGAGCAAAGAACCACATGACGTGGCTTCCATTGGCGCCTCGTCGGAGAATTTTAAAAGAGAAGTCATCTTTGCTTCTCCTCCAATCCTATATGCCAAACCCTAAGATCACAAGAAACGATCTGTCACAGGGTTTCAGTGAACTCGTAGTAAAAATGGAAAGAGGAGAGAGAGAGTCGAGAGAGAGAGAGAGAGAGAGAGAAGGGACAAATGGAAGGAATTGGAAAGAGCAGAGAATTTAGAAATTTAAAAGCGCCAAAATTAAAGAACGAATCTGCTGCTTCGGCCGTCCCCGGCGACATTGATGAATCTCTGTTGGCTTCTATTGGCCGTTCATTCCGTGCAGCCTGCAACTCCATGAACCCATCACCGTTGAATTTTCTCCGAGAGCGATGTGCACTGTGGCCGAATCAATAGACTGAAACATCAGCCGAAAGATGTATAATTACATTTTTAACCTCATATTTAATTTTTAGTCTTTTTATCTAAAGGCTAAAATAGTACTTTGGCTAAGTCCGCGTTTGGCCGCAGTGTTTACTTCTGAAAATTTAATTATAAATGAGCCTTTTTTTTTTTTTGATAAAAAACACGATTTTAAAGTTTATATAGAGAAAGCATAGTTTGAAATATTAGCTTAAAATTTTCTTTTTACTCTGTTTCATTAAACTAATACTTTTAACTTTTAACTTTCTATTTTAAAAGACTAAAATGTCACTAGAAACTAATCTACTAATAGCTTAACATCTTTTGAAGGCTTTTAATATAAAAGGGCACATCACTCACAAGAAAACCCAAGGCACACTATCATTTTTGATGCCTTCTTGAAAATAGGATTTAGATTTGAAAACCCACCGTCTCTTAGCTCAGTTGATGGAGCGAGGGAATCTTACCAGTTGAATCTCTTAGTGAGGCCTACTAAGGTGGGGAAAGTAAGTGAGAAGCGCGTGTGGGGTGATGAATGTGGTGCTAGCTCATGGGATTAGTCATCATCCCCACCCAAGATGTGTAGTATTGGGTGGATACATTGCAAATATATATATATATATATATATATATATATATATATATATATATATATATATATATATATATATATATATACAACGAACCATAATAGATTTTCTTTTCAAAAATAAAGCACAAAAAAGTGCCCAAAGAGGCCTATAATTCATTCAAAATACACACTTGTGAACAATATTTAATGTCTTTTGGAGCAGGGAAGAGCTTAGCGATGTCGGAGGAGATTCATCCAGTGGTTTGAAACAAGGTGTTGGTAATAGTGTTGACCTCCCTGAGCTCAATTGCATCATCCACCAAGATGGATGGAAAGCTCTACCACCGGCAATCACGGTCCTTCCGTGAACTTAACTACTTGTTCTCGACTAACCCGCGGTGGAACCTCTGCATCAATTTTTTTCCTTGCAGTTCCTTAATCAAGGTTGAATATATTTAACCACTATATATTTGTAAAATTTAGTTAATGAGAGCCTAATAAACCATTTAGATGTAATTTGTGGGATTAGTTATCATGTTTTGAGAGGAGAGAGAGAGAGGGAGAGAGAGAGAACTTTGATGTTTATTGGTAAGAGTTTATAAAGTTTTAGGTAGGTTGGTAACCATGGAAGCAACAGTTGGGGAAGTCCAACTTTAATTGCAAATTCTAGTTGTTATCTCTATGAAATTATTTGGTTTGATGTATTTGCATGCTTTGAAAATTAAGATGGATCAATAAAGTCAAGGTGATTGTTGAGTTTTCTTCATTGAAAAGTCTTTGTTAACTTCATTCTTTATAAGTGTAGTTCACATTCATTTGATGAAGCAAATTAAATTTATTAGAAGATACATTTATATTACTAAAATTGGCCATATCATTGATATCATATTCTTCAATTTTCAAAGCAAGTTTTTTCTCCTTCTTCTTTTTAGTGGGATTTATTATTCTCTATCAATGACACTATTTATGAGCTATAAGAGAACCAAATAGCAAGTCAATAAAATAGGTATGTAAATTTTTATACCTAACAAAAGTTGTGATTATGCATCTCAGGATGTAGGTAAACATCTACAAGTTTTATTCTCTCATTTTATATTGTAATATTCTTTGGCAAGAGTATGCAATGAAATAATAAATTTAGTGAATCAAATATGCATATTAGCAATTATGAATACTAATTAGCCAGTTGATAAGAGTCTTAGAAGTTGTTGTCAAGCCTTGGGTCGGTAAAAAAAAGTATACATATTAGCAATAGTTTTATTTGATTGCATACAAAATAATTTATTATTATGCATAAGAATACTAATGTTAGATTATTTTATCTAATCCATTTCGTCATATATGATTTAAATTTTATCTTCTATCTCTCATCCTTTTCATCATAAAAAAATAAAATTAACTTATTTTAAATATTAAAATAATTTTTATAATTTAAATACTTGAATAAATCAAATGAATCAAAATAAATCTCAAATGAGATGAAGTTCTTATAGGGTGTCGGGATACATTTAATAAAAACAAATTAAATGTTGCTCTTGAATTAAATTTAAATACTAAGGCTTTAATTTGACTCGCCACATAAGGACTCCTAAAGTATGATGGGTCTTCGAATATACTAGAGATTTTTTCCTTGTTTTATATGGCCAAATAAAGCAGGGTTTGTATTAAACTAGGCTCTAAAGTTCTTTATGGAGGAAAGCCTCCATAGTTAATTATATCTAAAGGAAGGTGAATTCTTTAGGAATTCTCTCGATTAAAGTAGACAATTAGGATCTCCAAAGATTTCAAGGTTAGACTATCAAAGGATTGACTATATTTGAAAAAATCAATTGGGATAGATCAAATAGAGAGACTTATTTTAGAAGCCAAAGGAGATGAGTAGGGAATGCTCATGATACTAAGAAACCTAGTGAGCATTCTAATATATCATATGATTAAGCTTTATATATTTAAAATTAAAGCGATTTATAAGTTTGAGTTGAATTTAATTAGATTGCTAAGGCTTATAACCCACTAACACAAGATTGTGAAATTGCATAAGAGGTGATGATGTCTGCTTGTAGGCTGAAGGAAGCATCAACCTCGGATCCTAAATCTAGGGAGCTTTAGCATAAGCTAAAGCACGACCTAAATCTAAGTGAAGATGGACATGTGGTTTACCTCCATAAGAGAGGATAAACTACTCGACAGTTGGGCTTACAACCGTCTGAAGTGGCCGCCAACTAACTCCTCCTACGATTTTAAAATCATGTAGTCTGGTCTTATGAATTACAAGATAATTGGGCTGTTATTAATTTAGAAAGAGACTAAAGTCCTTAAACCCACTCCCTAAGAGGCTAGATCATGAGCGGTATGAATAATGACTTAATCTAATGCAAAATATTTTCAAATTTTATTTCAATTTTGACACTTCATTTGGCAAAGGCTTTAGGATTTTGATGTATATATGCATGATGAAAGTAGATTATTGGCTAAATCAGCAAGAAGAGGGTGTTCTCCATCACAAGGGATGCCCTCACAGGTCAAGCATTCCCTTATCGTGCAAGTTTGGAGATCCCCTAAGTTCAAGGAAGAAGGAATAGCATGCATTATGTGAGACATACAACATTCAACTAAGGGGTTGTTAAATCATTTAATTATCTTATTTAATGCTTAAACTTTATGGTGAGGTTATAAATTACTTAAAACTTTAGTTATTTTTGACCTCATTTTTAGGATGAGCTCTCAACCCCTCCACCTTAGACATATGACTTCTCTTAGACTTTAAGAGTTCCTTAGTCTTAAGACACTTCTAGTGATTAGGTGGACACTCAACCTAGCCCTAGAGACTTAGAAGAGTTAGCCATAGGATTTGGTCATGCCTAAGGGGTGTTATGAAAATTTACCAATCCTATAGCTTGAATCAAATTCCTCACTTCCTCCATTCAAGTTAAACTCCAAATCAAACTAACTCCCAACTCCAAATCAAATCAACATCAAAACTTAAATCAAATTCCAACTCAAGTGATTCTCTCAAATTCAAATCAGTTCCAAATGATTGAAGCTTATGATTGAAATTTCAAGTTCAAAAATATTTCCTAAGTCATTTGATTCCCTCATATGGACTTAGTCTAAATCAAATCTAAATCAATTCAAATTCAAGGAATTTTTGTCAAACCCATTTATATTCCCATTTATATTCACATATATAAATGAAATATAAATTCAAATCAATCAAACCAAAATCAAAATTCAAATCCAAATCAAAAATATTTTCTAAGTCCTTTAATTCCCTCTCATGGACTTAGCTGAAATCAAATCTAAATCAATTCAAATTCAAGAAATTTTCTTATAACCCATTTATATTCTCATTTATATTCACATATATAAATAAAATATAAATTCAAATCAATCGAACAAGACTCAAAATTCAAATCCAAATCAAAAATATTTCCTAAGTCCTTTAATTCGCTCTCATGGACTTAGCTCAAATCAAATCTAAATCAATTCAAATTCAAGGAATTTCTCATAACCCATTTATATTCTCATTTATATTCACAAATATAAATGAAATATAAATTCAAATAACCAAAAATCAATTCAAAACTCAAACTCAAATTCAATCAAAATCCAACCTAAGCCTTTCAAGTCAAAATCTTGAACTTAGCACCAAATCAAATTCAAATCAAGTCAAACCCTTGATTTTTCTTTATGATTCAATCAATCCTTCAATCATGAATCCAAATATAAACATAAACTTTAAACATCAATCTAAAAATAAATCCAAAAATCAAACTCAAATTCAATCAAAATTCAACCTAAGCCTTTCAAGTCAAACTCTTGAACTTGGCCAAATCAAACTTAAATGAAGCCAAACCCTTGATTTTTTTTGTTCATGATTCAATCAATCTTACAATCATTAATCCAAATATAAACATAAATTCCAATCATCAAACCAAAACTAAATTCAAAAATCAAACCCAAGTCAAATTCATGTTCACCCTTTGAACTTGAAATCGTCAAATGAATCAAAACACATTTGACTTCAAACCACTTGCAAATAAATTTATATTTCAATCATAAGTCCATATGTGAGTTCAATCAAACTCAAATCAAGCTTTGACCAAGCTATTTGACTCACTTAGGCTCACTTGACTCAAAGTGACCTAAAGTACCTTAATGAGCCAACTTCTAATCCTAACCAAATTGGATTGAACTAAGCCTACCTAAGCCTCACATTGTGAGCAACAATCATCATAAGATGATCAATCAATCAAATTAGGTCAAACCAAGTCAAACCTAAGGGTTGACCAAGTCAACGCTTAGCCAAAATGAAACATAAACTAGCCAAAATCCACCATAGGCCAAATTGATTGAAACTATTGATCAAAACTCATTCATGACCAATGTTTGAACTTAATCAAGTCATCATTTAAGCCTAACCTAACCTAATTGTCCATTTGATCGAAGTTGACCCAACTTGACCTAAAAAGTCAATGTGTCAAAACTTTATATAAGCCAAATTGATTGAAACCATTGATCAAAACTCATTCATGACCAATGTTTGAACTTGACCAAAGTACCAATTGGCCAACTAGACTTAACCTAGCCCAATTGACCTTGAACCCAACCTGACCTAAAGGGTCAAATTGAGCTAAATCCAAATATAAATCAAATTGATTAGAAACAAAGATACCAATCCATTTCAAACAATCAACCAAACAAAAACCAATCAATGACCTAACCCAAATAGGTCAAATGGGTCAAATTGGTCAACTTGACCTATTTGACCTAAATGAAATCAAATGAACCAAATCCAAATATAAATAAAATTGAACCAAACCAATGATGCCAAAATATTTCAAATGGTCATATGAACTTGACCCAACCCTTAGTTTATCCCAATTTGACCCAAGTTGACCCATTGTGACCTAAATGGGTCAACATGAGCTAAATCATATCAAACCAACTCCAAATTCAATGAAACTTGGCCTAACCCATTTTTCAATCATACCAAACATATTCAAATTGAAATCAAGGTCAAATGACCATTTTATCCCCTAGGCCATAGGGTAACCTAAAATCAAAACCACTTGAAATTTGGTCAATTCCTTTTCATGGATACTTGACATCCTCTTAGTGGACCAAATGGTCACTAATAGACATGATGTACATGACCCATTGGGTTTGGGTTAACCAAACCCAACCCAAGATCAAAATCAACCACCCCATGGAAATGAGCACATGGGAATCCTTCCTCCACTCATTTCAAGCACACTAAACAGCCTAATAAACCCACTCAAGGAGGCCAATTGGATCAAAACGACAAAGGAGCTTGTGGATGTTCGATCCTTCAAGGGGGAGATATACTCCCCCTATTTTCACTTCAATTCACCTCTCTTGCATTCGATTGAGTAATAGCAAGTCCGAGCTAGCATTTTAGTGCTCCTCCAAGCTTCTTAGAGCTAATTCAACTTCTCCATTCTCGATTTCTCTAAGCCAAAAAAAAGGGGAGGTAGCAAGGAAATCCAACTTAGCCAATACATAAAACCAATCCAATTCCTCCTTCGAGCAGCCTCAGAAGGCCTAGTTGAACTCATCCCAAGCTTAATCCAAGTTCTTTAAGCAAGGGAGGTGGGGTCTAGATGAAGGTTGAACCCAATTGAAGGAGAGCTTGACCCATAGGAAGATCACCTTAAATCTTCAATAGGGCTTCATCTCCACTAGACAAAGCTACTTCAAGGGATTTGAGCACTGATGATAGCCTCCAGTGAGGTATGCCCTCAACCCGAGCTTAAACTACCCATGGTGTGGTCGTTTGTGAAAGAAATTCTCACCTCATGAGAAATTAGCCATTAGATCTTCTCACCTTTACTCCTAGATGGTGTGGGTAAGATTTGAGTTCAATCTGAGCTCAATCGAGCTCAGATCTTACCATGGAAGTTGGACGGTTCCCCTTTCTCACATGAGAACTCAGGGATGGATCATGGGCCTTCCATCCATGCATTTTGGTTGGACAACCATGATCTAGATGCGTAGGATCTCTGATTTAATCCTTTAATATCGCGGGCTCGATCTCAACCGTGATGGGGAGAAAGTGCATAGCACCACCACTGACGTGGTGCTACGATGTGATAACTTAAGTGGCCTCTCCCATCGCGCCACATGGAAAGTACGCACCGCGTCAACCTCCATGTCGGCAGATTAGCCATGATTAGATTAATTCTTGAATAATCATTAAATATTTAAAATAACATAACTAATTCTAGAAAAATAATAAAAATACAAGATAAAAAGCATTGGAAAGCTAATTCAAAGAGCAATAATCTAGAATTAACTTTAATTGATTTTGAATAGTCGTATTTTTTGAATTAGGGTTTTAATGAAAACTTAATAACCCTAATTACTCCCTAATTATCCCACTAATTAATCTCTAACTTCTCATATACATTTAGAGGGATGACTTCTGCCTCCCCTGATTTTCTTGGGATTTGTTTATGGGTTATTTAGGGAAATCAATTAATGAACCCTTAATTACTCTTTTTATGTAATTAAGGGTAATTAAGCATATAAATAGTGGTTTAATCCCTTTATTAAGTTAATTAAGCCTTATTTAAGTAAATAAAAGGTTTATGGGATAGATTTGGGAAATTTTTCCTAAGCCATCCCCTAAACCCCTTTCTTTCCTTAATCTAAACTTAATTAAGGGCTAATCTCCTAATAACTTGCTTAATTACTTTGATAAAATTTTCAAAACATTCTAGAACTTAACTAATCCATCTTAGGTAGATGCTTAGGTGTTCAATATCCTAAGTAGCCTAAGAAAATCAAAATACAACCTATATGTGTGGGAAGGGTTATGAAAGTACTTAAATTAAACTCTTTTAATTTAATTAATCACTAATTGTGAGTCAATTGCATTAGGCCCCTTTCTTTCTTAGGTGCATTGCTAATTTAAATTCCTTGTGTGATTTTATTTCATACATGGGTTTATAATTATGTGATTAAATATGTTAAAGTGGTATAGGTAAGGGGTAATTAACACACTTAATTCACATCTTAACCTAACCAAAACATAAAATTGATCTAATCACCTAAAAATTAAATTAAAATATCATACACATGTGGGAATGGGCTAGGACCAGCAAGTTCATCTCACATTTCTCAAATTGAAATCAAACTCAAACAAAATTCAAACTCTCTTTAAAATTAATTTAATTTACTTTAAATAATCTTATTCATAAGATTGTCTTTAGGAATTAATTAGGGTGGATGAACTTACATTGCTTCCATCACTTTATTTCTTTCTTAATATGCTAAATGTGTATACCATATGAAAATCATGCATTCATGCTTTTTGAAAATCAAATTAAAAATGAAATAGTTCCTTTATGTCAAATTATATGTTTTAGCTAAAGTAAGAACAGGAATGACTATTATCAATATTAAATCTAAAATTATTTTTAAAACTTATAAATTAATTATCAAAACTGAAAGGTATGCTACTTATGATTATTTATAAGTTTGCATGTAAGTAGATATATAAAAATGTGCATAGTGTGGCCTTCCTTCTCTTTTCTTTTAGCATAGGTTTGAATAGGATTTGGCAAAGTGTATAGTTCATTTGAAAATAATACAACACTTACTTAAATCCTTTCCTATTCATTCCTATGTTATTACTTAAGAAGGACATCCACACTTATTCATATAAATTGCATAAATAAATCAAACAAACAAACACAAACTTTTGCATCTTTCTTTTTCATTCATTTCTTTTGTACATGTTGTTGACCTCATTTTTAGGATGAGCTCTCAACACCTCCATCTTAGACATAGGACTCATCTTAGACTTTAAGAGCTCCTTAGTCTTATGACACATCTAGTGATTAGGTGGACACTCCAACCTAGCCCTGGAAGACTTAGAAGAGTTAGTCATAGGAATAGATCATGCTTTAGGAGTATTAGAAAAATTTCCTACCCTTTAGCTTAAATCATTCCTCACTTTTTTTCTTTCAAGTCAAACTCCAAATAAATTCTATTTGATTTTCTCAAACTCAAATCAATTCCATGATTGAGATCCATGATTGAAATCCATGATTGAAACCCATGACCAAATTCCATAAAAAATTTCTAAGTTCAAATTTCCTAAGTCATTAACCCTTTCTTAAGGACTTAGCCAAAATCATGATTCAAACTTATTCAAAGCCTTGAGATTTTCTCATCATCCATTTATATTCTCATTTATATTCCCATATATAAATGAAATATAAATTTAAACCCATCAAATCAAATTCAAAATTCTAAATCAATTCATGAAAATTTTGTTAAGTCCCTTTAATTTTTCATTAAAGGATTTAGCCAAAATCAACTCTAAATCTTGATGAAACCTATTCAAATTCTTGGGATTTTCTCAAAAACTTATTTATATCATCATTTGTATTCACATATAAAAATTAAATATAAATATAACACAATCAAATCAAACCCTCAAATTAAATTCCAAACTTAAAATGCTTGAAATTCCCTTAAATCCCTTAATTTTTCATTAATGGATTTAATCTAAACTTTGATCAAATCATTTCAAACTCATGGGATTTTTTCGAAACTTATTTATATTCTCATTTATGTGCTCATAGATAAATGAAATATAAAAATAAATTAATCAAATCCAATCCAAAAATTAAATTTCAATTTAAAAATGCTCTTAAATCCTTTAAATCCCCTTTAATGGATTTAACCCAAATCATGATTAAACTCTTTCAAATTATTGAAATTTTCTCATGATCAATTTATATTCTCATTTATATTCACATATATAAATGAAATATAAATTCAAACAATCAAAACCAACTCCAAAACTCAAACTCAAATCCACTCAAAATCAAATCTAAGTTTTTCAAGCCAAAATATTGAACTTAGTCAAATCATCTTCAAATCAAGCCAAACTTTTGATTTTCTCTCATGGTTTAATCAATATTACAATCATGAGTTCATATATAAATCCAAACCTCAATCAAACAATCAAAACCCAAATCAAAAATCAAACCCAAAACTCCTTCATATTCTTCCTTTGAATATGAAATTTTCAAATGGATCAAAATTCATTTGACCTCAAACTACTTGTAAATGGATTTAAATTTCAATCATAAGTCTATATACAATATCAATCAACTTCAAATAAAGCTTTGACCCACTTAGGCTCACTTGACCCAAAGTGACCTAAAGTACTATTATGAGCTAACTTTTGATCCTAACCAAATTGGATTGAACCAAACTCAACCATCCCTCTCATCATGATCAACAATCATCATGGAATGGTCAATCAATCAAATTGGGTCAAATCAAGTCAAACCTAAGGGTTGACCAAGTCAACACTTAACATAAAATGAAACCTAACATAGCTAAATTCCACCATAGGCGAAATTGATTGAAACCATTGATCTAAGTCCACTCATGACTTATGTTTGAACTTGACCAAGCCAACATTTGAGCCGAACATAACCCAATTGGCCCACTTGAAGCAACCCTTGGTTTGACCCAATTTGACCAATTGGTCAACTTGACCTAAGTTGACCCATTTTGACCTATATGGGTCAACATGAGCCAAACCCTATCAAATAGATTCTAAATCTAATGAAACTTGGCCAAACCTATTTTCTCAACATACCAAACATACCCAAATTAGAAAAAATAGCCAAATGACTATTTTACCCCTAGGCCATATAACAAATTTTAGCCTAGTCCATGGATATTTTGGTCATACACTCTTCAGAATCACTTGAGACTTTCCTAAAAGCTCAAGGGGATTTAGTGATGAGTGGTGCACCCAACCCAAAGGATTTTGGTCAGCCCATTTGACCCATGGACCAAACCCAACCCTTATCCTTGAAATTCAATTTTCAAACTCCCTCCTAAGCTCAATCCAAGCACATGGGGAGTTGACATTCCACTCCTCTGGCCAAATCGATCATGTGTAATAATCTAACAGCCTAAATAGGTAACTCCAAATGGTCAATTGGATCAAAATGGTAACTAATTGGTCGACTGTTTAATTGCCATAGGGGGAGATATACTCCCCCTAATTCATTGAAAATTTACTTCACTCTTACTCGATTGAGGTCTGGAGAGAGTGAGCAATCATCAGAGAGCATCCCTAAGCCTTCTAAAGAAGATTAGAATTGCTTCTTCTCAATTTTGTACTGTGCAAAAATAGAGGAGGTGGAGTGATTATAAAACTTCTTCTACACTTGATCCCATCCAAATTCCTTCTACACTCTTCATCTAAGGACCAACTCAGCTTGAAGCATCCATTTGAGTTCCCATAGTAAGGAGAGCCTCAATTGGATCAAAGCCGCAAGGGAGATCAAGTGATTTTGGTCCATAAGAAGATCCACTCAACTCCAAGGCTTGAAACTTTCAACAGTGCTTCGTCTCTACTAGAAGAAGCTACCTCATCGATCTTGAGTGCCGATGAGGTATGTGATTTCTTGACCACTTAGATTAGGAGGTGTTGGTCCTTTGTGAAAGAAATTTTCATTTAAATAATTATATTGTATCAATAATTATTCTAATTATGAGGAAGGTCAACATTTGTAACTGACAATAAATATTATTGAATATTTAGATTGGGTCAAGCGTCATTTCTTTTTCCTTTTTAAGGTTTTTCTCGTAAATAAACTCTTATGTCTCTTACAACTCTTATTTTATTTATGTGTATTGGATCTTAGTGTGAAACTAAAATATTAAACACATTCTCTCTGTCACCACAAATATTCCTACACGCTGTGAGACCAACACCTTGTTATCGTCGTCAAACCGTTGTCACAATTCCATTACCGGACTAACTACAACTGTCCACCACCCATTCGTCATTGTTAGACCCCCACCTTGAACAAGAAAATATTGCTAACTCCATAATAATTTTTATTAAAAACCTACTATTGTAAGCTATTGTTCTCTTATTTTAGAGACGAGGTACTATTTGTAACAAATAATCATCTAGTGAAGACATTTCAACTGAAATAAACCTCAAGATTTTTCCCTTCTTAGATTTTCTACATAAAAATTTTAGTGTCATTTCTAGTTCATTTCTACATATGTTGGATCTTCGTACAAAACCAAGACATCCTCTTACTCTATTGACATGAAATTTCTTGCACATAGTTATTATTATTATTATTATTTGTGCACCATATGCGTCAACACAAAAAATCATTATCAGCATTTAATGTTCATTTTAGTTTGGTCTTTTGCTTATTTGTTTTATGAATCCTGAACTTCTAAGCCATGTTTTATTTGGTTATGAATTACCTAACTGCTAAAACCGAGAATCTGCTCACAAAAAAAACTGGCTCGAGTTCAATTGTTAATTCCTGTTTGCTATTATTTGCTAGGCAAGTTATTCATTGACTAGTTGTCCCTTAGTGACACACTGGATGTTTCTTGGACAAAGCCACTTGCCTGTTTAGCTCAATTCAAGTATGCTCAACATTTTAGGTCCGTTTAAAAATTACTTTTAACTTAGTACAGTCGATCTAGACAAATTTGCGCATACAATTTTTATTCCAAACAAACATATATGCCATTAGTTAAGAACTCTGATATTTTTTGTTCTTTATACCATTTGCATTTCTCCTATCAGGCTTTGGATCTTTTAATCAAAGCCTGGTGATGCACTACTTGTAGTATATGCTGAAGTCAACAGTTTGCAGACCATATTCTCAAAACCAGTGATTAGTTTCATGCAGCAGCCTGTTAAAGCCTTTAGAACTACCAGTAGTTGGAGACGCGAAAATTCAAGAAATTAACAAAAAGCCATTTCTAATATTTACAAATAAAACCGTCTTGAAGAAAACAAATTACGAAACAAAGCAATTAAAATGTCATCGAGAAACCTTGGAAGCAATCTTAGAAAAAACAGAGTCTGATCGAGCAAAGCAAAGAAAAATGTAACCAAGGGACGACGGCACGCACCAAACCCTCCTTCACCTCCCTTAACCCATGGAACTACTCCACTATTACTTACTAATTAACCATATACCAAGATGCACACCTAAAATCACTGTACTTATGTCAGGTGGGACGAGGAAGGCGGTCGTGTTGGGAGATGGAGTGGCGGAAGTGGCAACGGTGGCGGTAGGGTCAGTTATCTCCGATAAGGACCGTGTGGCAGAGTTCGGTCTTGTAGCGCGGTGTTGTATGATTGGGCGGAGTTCACCGATTCCATGTGCGAAATGGCAATGCTTGCCGTAAGGGCACTGCCCGGTCTCCTGCCACTTGTTGCACAGCTCAGTCTTGAACATTCCCTGGCTATACACGTCGAGTTCCACGGCATCCTCTGCTTCTTCTCCATCCTTCTTCTCTGCTCCGCCCACGCGCACTTTCTAATTTTACCATTAAAAAAAAAAAGTCCAAGAATATTTTGGAAAAGGAAAAGTTCAAAAATATTTGTTTAAACTAAATTAATGTATATAGAAATTTTTTTGAGCAAGTAAAGGGATGTGGCCCATGCATCCTACCATCACGAGAGTGGTGGGGTTGGATTCAGAGCTGCTGCCTCCCTTCTGGTGGATCTCAAAATTCATAACATTTTAAAATGAATAATAATAATAATAAACAAAAATCTTTGAATCTTTGAAATACATTTTCTTCCGAGGCGATTGTCCTGGAACCCGAGCACGCTCGTTGGGCTAGCCTCATCGGATGGCTCTGCCAAAGAAAGGCGTCGGAAGTGGTCATCCAGGAGCCACATTGGAGGGCACTCACCGGTCATCGGATTCCTGTACCTACGCTTCGCGGAGTTGTGATTCAACCGCCGGTAGAACTCGTCATTGGTACGGCGGATATTAGCGTTCTGCTGGCTATTGGTCTCGGCCTCGCGCTCGGCATCCTGTAGTTGAGAGAGGTAGAACTCATAGCGGTCGGCAATCTTCTGATATTGAAGCGCGAGGCGGGAGAAGTAAAGGCGACGGTTCTCAATGGCAACAGGACTGTATTGGCTGACCAACGGCGAGGCGGAGGACGGCACGATGCGATCGACTTCGGCCGAAGAAACGAACTCATGTTGCATTTTCGTAGTTAAGTGGGTATGAGGAGAACTGCAAAACCGAAAAATATGCAAACGAATTAGGAACTAACCCTTATGATTTCATCTCATTTTCGGAGTTTTACGACGCTCAATCTCTTGCATAATAAAACAGTTAAATCGCGAGAGGCAGAACTCCATAAAGAAATTCCAAACAAGATAACAACCTTGTCCCAAAAATATGAAGCTAAAAAAGATGAAAACCAGAGACTGGAGAGCAAGCAAAAGTAACTAACAGATCGAGCTTCCGAAGCGAGGGAGCGAGAGAAATACAGAGAGGAGTGAGGAAGGAGAAAGAGACGAGAAACCAAATGATCCGAGAGGGATACTATTTATATATAATCTCGTACGAAATTGCACACCGGAAGTAGACAATGTGACAGTATAATCATATATGACATAACTGAATCTTCTAGATACCGTCCTATATATTAATACCACATCTCAAATTATACATAAATCTTATTTATATATTTTATTAAATTTTAATCAATTTTTATATTCATAAATATTTATATATATCTTGATCGGTTCACCTTTCAAATCACTCTCAATTGTTAAGATAATGAACACTTCAATATCATTTGACATTTAATATTTTACAATATTTATATATTATTCTTGATTCATGTTGCTATTCTCTCAATTATAGAATAATCTAATTTATTTTTCATAATTTTAATATATATATATATATATATATATATATATATATATATATATATATATAATTGATCCAATCAATTTTCATCAATTATTAATTTGAGTTATTTAGTAAAATACTTTAAAATATATTAAATAAATATATTTATATAAATAAATTAATCTCAGATTATTTATTTATTTATCAGTTTTACCAATGATATTATTTTCATTATCAGAAGAGTACAGCATTTCTCGTATACATAAATATTGATAAAATAAATATTGAATATAAATTTTAACTTATTTTCTAAAGCATCGAATTCAATAATAAAATATCAGTTTAAATTAAATTAATTTAATTTAGTAAAATTATAATTTTGATTTATTATCAAATTGAATCAATTATGTAAAAATATAATTTAAAAATTGTTATTAATAAATATTATCTAATAATATAAAATAAAAATAAAATTTATAATTATAAATTTTAAAATCTTTTTATTATTTATCAAGATTTATCACTTTATAAAATTTAAATATTTAAAATAAGATGATACAATCATTATATATAAATATTGTCTAATTAGAGAAATATTAATATAAATTTTCATTTAGATCGAAGCAAACAGCACAGAAATACAATTTAAAATATGATATTAGAATTCGGCCATCATCGAGATCGCCGTAACATTTATCGCCGTCGAGCATCGCCGTGATCGCTGTCGACAACCGCCGATCGCCGCCGTTAGCCACTACCATCGATCACCACCGACCACCGTTGCTGGTCACCGCCGCCGAACATCCCCGGCCGCCGCCATCAGCCACCACCATCGATCATCGTCATCATCGACCACCGCCGTTGGTCACCATTGCCAACCATCGTTTGCTATCTCCGGCTATACCATCATCGATTGCCGCCATCGCCGCCAATTACCGCCGTTTTCCATTATCGCTAATCGCCATCAACAATTATTAACCACCAAATAAATGTTGATTGAGATTTTCATTGTGAGACTTTCTTATATATAATTATGTAATCTCGTTATCGAGAAAACTTAAACTTTGTACTCCTAAACAGATATATAGTGGAAGATTTTTACTATACTAGGCTCGTGATTTTCCCCCTCTTTTTGAGATTTTTCACATAAAAATCATGAAGTTTATTATTCACTCTTCAAATATATGTGTGTGTGTGCAGGATTTCACAACAAAACTAAGGCGCAAACTTTTATTCTACCGTAATTAATTTTTTAGCACGCAACAATTATTATTGAGTAAGAGCTCGATTTGAATTTGAAACATTTTTAGGCCTTTTTATTGTCAAGTTCAAGTCACAATAAAATTTTAATTTAAGAATATTTGAATAAAATTATTATTATGATGAGTCTTATGATTTATATATCTATTTTAAGATAATTGTGACACATAGATAATAAATATTGCACGCATCATGAAATAGATTTAAATGCATAGAAATATATCTTGTCATTTATTTATTAGGATATCTTAATATATTTTTTATTATTTAAATTTAATTATTTTATATTTTATTAACTATATATTTGTATTAATGATGTAGACATATATAGCTTTTATTACTAGTCAGAATTAAATGTATAGGTTTTAAATATATTTTATAAATAAAGTATAAATATTAATAAAATACATATGAATAAATGAATAAGCTGGCTAATATTTGTTATTGTTCATTTATATGATAAGCATTTAAAAAAATATTTATTTATATAAATAAAAGAATTTTATATAAATGAACCGTTCAGTTTAAGAGAGACGTTGTTAGGGTCCCAATGCTTCTTTTCTATATGTTATTAACTTATTCAAAAGTTCTTTAATTAATCTGACTATTTAAATGATGTTTTAAACTTTAAAATATATAAAGATTTAATTAAATAATTTAAAAGATTTAAATGCATATTATATAATTCTTATGCATTTAACAATTTCTTATGCATGAAAAAGCTTATTTCATTTAGCAAAAGTAAATATTAGTAAATGTAATATAAAATATTTAATTGTTATTTATATCAATATTAAGATTTGAGAATTATATATAATAAAAGTAATATAAAATAAGATCATTCTTATTTTTTTAATTTATATTTTATTTCAAAATAAGATATATTTAATAATAATTATTAGTTTTAAAATATTTCAAAATATTTAAAAGTTATTTTAAATATTTTTATAAATAATATTATTTATTTTTTAAAATAAAAAACATATTATATACATATATTTTTAAAATTAATTATAAAAGTAAAAATATAAAATATAAAATAAAATTCATCTCTAAAGTATATCTTTCAGGCTTTGGATCATAATAACAAGGCAAGCAACAAGAACTGAAAAGATAAAGGTTTAGATATTATAATTAAATAACTTGTAACGATCACAACCAAACGAGTAAAATACAGTTCCTGCATCGTATTCTCTTTCTCAGTTCAAAATCCCTATGGCCCATAGCTTAAAATCTACTCCGCGGGCGAAGATTGTATCTTCTACACGCAGAGGTCGTCCTCATGATGGAATTCTCAACGACTTCTTAAGAAAGTTAGGATCAACGACCATATCCACATCTTCAGGTAATTCCTCTTCGATCCATGAATATCCGCTCCAGCTTGTTTCGCTCTCATCGCCAAGACCCAAGTACTTACGCCCTATCACAAGGAAAGCTTTCATCAATTTATCCATGATATACGAAAGAGACATAACTCATAATGAAAGCTAGGAAAGCTAGGCTCCATACCTGAGTTCTGCTCCATGACGCGAACCTTTTCAAGTAGAAGTTGCAGCAATTGATAATTTAAAACCTCATAATCCCTGCATAAGTCGCATCGAATTATGGTTTTCAGGCACAGGGTAGTAGTAAAAAGGATCAAACTTTAAGAACATAGGGGTGCTACCTGTAAGTAAAGATGGAATGAAGGATAAGAGTAGAGGCAGCAACTAAGAATGAAGATCTGGCCATCCATACTTTGGACATTACCCAGTTCTACTGATTGGAGTTGATAGAATTGTATTTAATAATTACAATTTCAGCTACAAACGTGATGCAGAAACTTGTGAATGAATTTGAGTGAACAGTCGGAAACGGTTTTGTATTAGAGAGGGATCATTATATTAATTGGTTTTTTGAAAAAGAAGGGTTCACCTAAGTAGAGACGAGCTCTGATGCCGAAGGTCTACTTCGCACTGGTGAGTATGTAGAGGAGAAAGACTATACAAGAGTAGAAGAAGAATGCTTTAATGAAGCGGGATTCAGTTAGAAGAGCATTCTGGAGTAGGAAGAGCTTTTCAAGATAGGTAAAAATATTTGCCTGCTTCGCTTCAAACTCTTCCTGCAAGTTAAAGAGTTCATGGTCAAAGACTAATATCATAAGAAGAGTTTCTTATAAAATAATTATTGTTTAAGAAAATAAGAAATTTCTTACCTTAATTAAATTTATATTAAGTTTTTTTTTCACAATTCAGTTAAATATAAACTTATAATAAGTCATCAAGCAAAAAATAATGTAGTTTAATAACTATTTTATCAAATGAATTCATGACATTTTTGTCTTAAGCATATAATTTATAAAAAATTTAAATTTTTTTTAAAAGATTAACAAACCTGTGCAGTAAGTATGGCTTGTGAATTTTGGATCGTTGGTCATGAGCTGTTGGATCGATCGCTTTCTCGATAGTTCTTCCCTGTTGCTTGTCCAAACTCTACTAATTTTTTTGAGATTATCCCTTGAAATTTTAATGATTTAAAGCATAAATTAGAAACCTTATCGAATCATACAAAATATAAATTTTTTAAAAAATAAGATAAAAATAAATTTTGATTCTTGGCTTTCTTCAAGAGCTCTAGATTGGAATGTTGTGAGAAAATCTAATCCTGCTTACTCTGCCATCAAGCTTTCTTTTCTTCGCGACAATCACCCCGATATATCGATACTTTAAAGGTTTTGCATACTAGAAGCCATGAATTTTCCAACCCTTCTTATCTCCCTGTCAATCTCTGAAGCGTCGTTCTTGAGTTTCTTGATATCGTCTCCCAAACTTTTGTAGGACTCTTGAAGCAGAGTCATCCCTGATTCAAGCCTCTCTTTCATCTCTGCCTGTCGATCCCTCAGCTCCAACTGAGATGCTGAAATATCCTTCGATTGTTCAAATATTGCCTCGGAGTTATTTAGAATGTCGCGAATTTGATCTTCCACGCTCATTGAAGCATCTGCTAAATTTCAGGTCTGAAACTCCACCGAAGTCAAGGAATCATGTATCTTAATAGAATCCTGCAACAACTCTTCTGATCTTTCTTCAATTATGTCTAATTTATCCTCACGTCGGCGACCTTCAGTCATTGACAAGTCTCTCGTGTTGTCGGGAAGGCATCGTTTTGAAGAGAACATAGCAAATTCTAAAATAGATTCAAAAAAAGAAGACCAGGGCACTTGATCAATTAAAAGAGTGAGGGACTTAACTGTAGTTGGTAGCAGATGGAGTTAGTCTCGAGATAAAACTCAAGAAATACTTTGTGTTCTGCATCATCTAGTTTCTTAAGGCACCTCATCATCGGCCCAGCATCGTCACAAGATGGGAAGCCGCGTCTTCCCGAATCCAATTGAAAGTCCGAGCATCCATGCCGACCTTTCTTGTTTTTCGTTCTTGGAGGCTATCTTGAGCGACTAGAGAAGAGGCTAAGCTCTACGCCAGTGTTGGGTGTTGCAAGCTTCCTCTTCTCCAAAGCTTCATGGCCTTGGAGTCATCAGGGCAGCCTATGGAGAAACTAACTTTCGATCTTCTTCAATGAAGCCCTTGCTGAGTTGTCTATCCGTACGAGGGGGAGGAGGGGACGGAGAAGAGCCACCGAAAGGTAAGGCTCGTGGCGTGAAATAAATAGAGGAAGAGGAATAACACGCCGAAGCGGTGTGGTGGCTTCATCATAATTAAATAAAAGATGCAAACTTGGAAGGAAGAGGATCCTACTTATAACCCAGACGAGACAATAACAAAAAATTTCAAAAATGAGCGGGCTATATAAAAGGAAGATTATCTATTCATAGATTTTGAAGAACGGCTATGCACATCAAGGTGAATTGATTCTGCATTGAAAACAGGAAACATGGGAAACATGGAAAGCATTGAAAGGTTCTAAAACCTCTGCAACTTCCACGGAAGAATAGAAAAAAAAAAAAGGGAATTCATTTGCTTCCTCTACTTACACCTCATAATAACACCGATTGCATATAATAGAATTAATGTGAGTTGCAAAGATCAGTGAACAATGTTGCCGGTGAGCATAACAGATTTATCTCAACAGGGAGATATTAAGGAAGTCTGGAAGAGCGGGCACCCGGCGAGCGTTAAAGACATGGATGCAAGCCGTATTTTTATTATTAACAATAGGCGGCGATTTGAGGCATTGGGTCCACCGTTTCCTGGCCGAGATCTTTTCTTCCCGATCCGCGAAGCGGGAGCGTTCGGGACACGATGGATATGTATATATATATATATATATATATATATATATATATATATATATATATATATATATATATATATATATCTAGCTTGTTGTCTCTTTCTCTGAATTTACTTTCCTTTCGATTCCATGAGAAGAGCGCTCATTAAACCATTGCACATTTATATATGTACTTATCTAATGCGTACTTATATTTTAAAAAAAAAGATACATTTAAAAATTATTTGGACTCACTTTTATTTTTTTTATTTTTTATTTATATTTATATTTTATTATCTTTATGTTTTGTTTCAAATTAAATATATTTGATGATAATTATTCTTTTTAGATATTTTGAATATTTTTGAAAATAATGTTACTTATATTTAAAAATAAAAAAATAAAAGCACATAAAAATATATCAAATAAACATATTATTAAAAATAACATAAAAATAAAAATAAAAAACACAACAAAATTGATCCCAAAAATCTCTTAACTTTTAAAAAATAAATGATGATGATATTTTTATATGATATTGAAAATTGAAGTGTTATCTAAATATAAATATATAAGAATTGTGTGATATATATATATATATATTCTCTTTAATAGATTACAATATATTTTATTTATTTAAAAAAAATTGATTAATAATTACATTAATTGTTTTATTGTATATTAAAAATGGATTTACAGTGTATCACTATTTTATACTTTTTAAATTTTATTGACATCTAAGATGAATTTGATAAATTATTGAGGTCAAAATAGAAATTAACAAATAAGATGAGAGAAGCATATTAGCAAGTTAGCTATTGTTATAAATGTATAAGACAATTCTTAACTTTATACCTTTGGAGACACCATGACATACTATGATCTAAATGTTATGATCTTATGATGATCAAAAAGTGATTTTTAAAATTTTAAACTACGATTGATTTATTTATTTATTTATTATTTATTACTTTTTGAATTATGCTATACATGTTAATATTACAAGTAAGTTTTTAAAGCTTCACTAAATAAATTATTTCTAAAATTTTAAATAAATGCTTAAAGTTATCATTTAGGTTTTTGATCCTTCAAATGCTTCATCTTGAATATCTTGAATTAATTGACATGAATCTCCAATGGTTGACATACATGAATCATTAAGTCATGTACTATAGAAAAATTACTACTATTTATAAAGAATGTTTGCTACAATCAATACATTATTAAGTTTTGAGGCTTATAAAAGATTATTACTTTTATGGTATGAAAGGGTGGACAAATGACTTGAAGTTAGGAGAATGTCAAAATATTATTCACTCATTAATTGAGGAATGCATTAAATACACTTGATTTGGTGGGTGATTAGAGGTGAACGAGACAATCCAACCACTTTTTAATATAAGGAGAGTACTAAATAGCCTCGAGTTATGCAAAAATTAAGAAAAAAATCATGATAAATTTTCTTTAGAATTGAGGAGGTAAAATAAATGACATAAAGTCAACAAGTGATTAGTGGCAATTAGAATAGCCTTCTTTTAAAGGTGGACTAACCAAGTCGATAAACAATTAGAGATAAGTTGATTGACAAAAAGAGACAAATTATTACTTTTTAAAAACAAATAGATGGGATGTACTAAATGGTCTAGATTTGGTGTGTACATCTATGATATGTAACAATTATGATAATATTTTTTTTTCAATATAAGTGATGGATTGAATGACCATGAGTCGATTAATGATTAAAAGTGTGTAGAAGTCTTTCTATTTTAAATACAGAGTGGTAAAATGACCAACCTAATGTTAGAAAGCATCTAAAGGCGATCAAGATAATCTTTCCATTAAACATGAGGACAAAGATAATCTTCAATCACCCATGAGAAGCAAGATAAACTGACATATTATTTTGATCAAGCTAGGGGGGAGATGGTCACGATGATCCTGTTAAATATAAAGGTGGGGTAGCTAAATAAAATGAAATTAATAAATGAGTTAAGGTGGTCAAGATAGATTCTTTTATAAAGTGAGGGAAAACTAAGTAACTTTACGAGTTGCGAAATGATTTGATATGCTAGGGATATACTTTTTGTTCATTGAGGCAAGGTATATTAAGCGACTTGAAATTGATAAATGAAGAAAGACAATCATGACAATCATTATATCTCTTAAACATTAGGGGTTGACTTTCAAACTTAGAAATTTAGGGGACAATCAAATATCTACAATTCTCTAATAATTTGGAGTTTACAACAACAACAAGAAGCCATTATCCCACTAAGTGGGGTCAGCTACATGAATCCTTCGTCTCCATTGTATCCTATTATGTGTCAAATTTTCATTTAATTCAAGTATACTAAGGTCATTTTTTATACATCTTAACCAAGTCTTTTTTGGTCTACCTCTACCTTTCTTAACATAAGAAAAATATAATGCATCTACTATATATGCAATTTATATCATAATTATAAGATAAAATATTTAGAGCAATAAAATGATTGCTCAAAATTAAAAGATATTTAAATATAAATAAAAAATAACTCTTTAGATAAAATAGAATGCATTTAAGGATGCTATTAAGATAAAATCAATATATGATTTTAACATTTATGCTTATTTATAAATTTAGATATCTTTTTCCTATATATATATATATATATATATATAAGAAAAAAATTTAATTGGTTAATCAACACTCTTAAATGGGAGAATGTTTATCCTCACATAAATATGTTTAAAAAAAAATAGGGATTATTTTTAAAATAGGCTTAATGCTAATGATAATTAGTTGTTTAGGCATGAAAATTTTTTTTTAGCAAAATAGGCCTAGTCGTCCGTTTGACGGACGACTGGCTACCTTTTTTTTTTTTTGTGGTTTTACAAACCACGGCGGGAGAGAGAGAGAGAGAGAGAGAGGGAAATTTTATTTTTATTAATTTTTTTAAATAATATAATTATTTAAAGTATATAATTTAAAATATTTTTATAAAATATTTAATAACTAAATATTTATATATTTAGTTATTAATTTTTTATTATATATATAATTAAATATATAATTTAAAAATATTTTTAATTATATATATAAATTTATAAATTTATTTAATATTTTTTTATTAATTAATATAATTATGTATAATATATAATTTTTATTAATTTTTGTTAATATATAATATAAAAATATTTAAAATATATAAATAAATAAATAAAGAAAGGAATAAATTATATAAATATTTTATAAACTATATAAATAAAGTAATTATATATATATATATATATATATATAAATTTATTTAGTTATTTATATATTTAAATTATATAAATATTTTTTAAGTTATATAAATAATTTAAAATATTTAAAATATATAAATAAATAAATAGTTATATATATATATATATAATTAGTTATTTATTTATTTAAAATATTTATTTCTTTAAAATATATAATTAGTTAAATAAATAAATAAATAATTGTAAATTATATAAATATTTAGTTATTTATATATTTATAAAATATTTAGTTATATATATATATATATATATATATATTTATTATATATTTATTCATTTCTTTATTTATTTATTAAAAATTATTTATTTATTTATATTTTTATATTTTTTATATTTTTTGTTATTATTATTATTAAAGACTTATATTAATATATTTATTTATTTATTTATTTATTTATATATAATTAAAAATATTCTATAAAAATTATTTTTAAATTATTTATATAACTTAAAAATATTTATATAATTTAAACATATAAATAACTAAATAAATTTATAAATATATATATATATATATATATATATAATTACTTTATTTATATAATTTATAAAATATTTACATAATTTATTCTTTTCTTTATTTATTTATTAAAATTTATTTATTTATTAAAATTTATTTATTTATATATTTTAAATATTTTTATATTATATATTAATAAAAATTAATAAAAACTATATATTATACATAATTATATTAATTAATAAAAAAATATTAAATAAATTTATAAATTTATATATATAATTAAAATATTTTTAAATTATATATTTAATTATATATATAAATAAAAATTAATAACTAAATATATAAATATTTAGTTATTAAATATTTTATAAAAAATATTTTAAATTATATACTTTAAATAATTATATTATTTAAAAAAATTAATAAAATAAAATTTTCTCTCTCTCTCTCTCTCTCTCTCTCTCTCTCTCTCTCCGTGGTTTGTAAAACCACAAAAAAAAAAAAAAAAGTAGCCGCGCCAATCCGTCACGGCCATTTTTCTTTAAAAAAAAATTTACTAAACAACTAATTATCATTAGCACTAAGTCGATTTTAAAAATAATCCCAAAAAAAAATTATCCTTATTACTAAAACTAAGTTATTTGAGCGCGCTTGAAACATCAAATCTTTGATGGTACATTTATCTGATTTGTGGTACATTTCACAATTAAAAATTATATATATATATATATATATATATATATATATATAAAACCTAACAACCAAGGTGAGAATGGAGAGCGTATTACAGTAGACTAACCCAAGGGTGTGAGATCCGCATAGATAACAATTCAAGCATATTTTTAAATTTTAAATTTAATAATTAATTTTAATGTCAAGAAATATATAAATACTATTATAGTTTTAACTTCTTAGCTTAAAAACAAAGTTATTTCTAATCTTAAATTCATTGAATTTGAATTAATTTTTTTTGAAAAAGTCAATAGACCTATAAGTATCATGAGTACCTTTACTCGATAATATGAAATGAAATTTTCTAAAAAGAAAGAGTTTTAACGGATCAATCTTCAGTTTACATGTATTTATAATTTAATCTTTTTTTATTTTTTTATTTTTTGAAAATATATATAATATTTTAATCTTTAATATCAATTAAAAATATCATCATAATTTATTTTTTAAAAGTAAAATATATATTTTTAAAAATAAAAATATTAAATAGATAAATATTTAATTTTAAATATTAGATATATAAATATATAAGATTGTGTGATATGCATGTAATTGTTTTTTAAAAAAATCAAAAGAAATCAAGTGCCCCATAGTGGGCTGAGAAAATGCTATGCGGGAAAAATATGTATATCCATTAGTATTGATTAAATGTGCGCTAATATTTATGGATGCAGAATATGAAAAGCTACAAAGTTGTGCCAAATGGTTGTCCCACAATAGAATTTGTGAGCTCTGCATAATTTAATTTTTTTGTATTTATTTTCAAAATTAACATTAAATTATTAATATTTATTTATACAAGATTTATTTTTTAAATTACATATAACTACCACTAATGTTAATTTCATATCTTTTTAATTCTTATACACATATTTTAATTAAATTTAATTATTAAAATGTTAAATAAGTAAATAAAGATTTAATTGTTTGATAAGTGAATATATTTAAATTTTATTATAATAAATATAAATTTTTAAGTATTGTTATAGATAATATATATGCAATTTATATCATAATTATAAGATAAAATATTTAGAGTGATAAGATGAATGCTCAAAATTAAAAGATACCTAAATATAAATAAAAAATAACTCTATAGACAAAATAGAATGCATTTAAAGATGTTATAAAACATTTATGCCTATTTAAAAGTTTAGATATCTTTTTCCTCTCTCTCTCTCTCTCTCTCTCTCTCTCTAGAATAATATAGACAATGATATCTCCAAAATTATCATAAAATTATCAATTAGGCCGAGCCATCATGAACTTATTAGAATAACCATAAATTTAGTAAATTTATTTTTAATTCATCAAAATCTTGGACATTGTCACCCTTGATTTTCTCTTGCTCTTTCTTTCTAATATTTATTTTTTTCTCTTTTTGATTGTGTTTGTATAGTTCTAATTTTATCCATAAATAATTTTGAATACAATGCTAATCACTATTATCACCTAATCATTTTTTTAACATATCTATTATTTTTCTAACATTTTCGATTACTCTCATTGGAAGTAATTGACACAACACATCTATTGCCCTAAAAGCTCTATAAGTTTTTTTTAAGTATTTCCTATAATGTGCATAATTTTATGCAATATTAAAATTAAAAAAAAAATCACTCTGCCTTCATAAATATTTTAGCATCAATACGACTAAAAATTTAAGTTAATCAACAACTATAAAACAAGGCATTAATATTTTAATTTATGGAGGATTTACATTTCTATCACATAAATCTCATATATTTACTGTATTTAAAATATAATTCTTGATATTTAGTTCTATAACATTTCAACTTCACAATCACATAAAAAATTATATACAGAAAATATATATTTTATTTTTAAAAAGTTAATATGATAGAATTTCTGATATGATATTTAAGATTTTGTTGCTATATAATTAAATATTAAAATTTAGGTATATATATTAAAATATTGAATTTTTCAAATTCGAGCAAAAAAAATGTTTAATTACTATGAAATTAAACAATCGAATTCATAATTAATTTGTAATATTCCATAAACAAACATCAAACATGTAATTTTTAAGTAAAAGACTTTGGATGATAATAAACAAAAATCAACTTTTAAGATAATGTTTTTTTAAAAAAAAAATTAATTATTTAAAGTTAGTTTGAAATGAATGTAATAATAAATAAACAAAATTAATTTAATAATAAATTGAAAGTTATTAAATCAATGAACAAAGTAGTTGCCTCGGAAACAATGATGCAATATTTTTTAGTGAAAATTTATTGTTAAGCAATTCCTTTTATATATATATATATATATATATATATCTTTTCGCTTTTCGCTCCAAGATCCGCACGTGACAGCATCCTCCCTCTCATTTTTCTCTTCCCTCAAGCAAACCGAAAAAGGCAAAAACCCTTTCCTTATTGTCCTTCCTTCTTCTTCCTTCTCTCTTTTCTTCATTTCCTTCTCTCTATTTCCTCCTCCCTCTTACAAAACTGAAAATGATCCTTCGCTTTCTTCTTCCTCCTTCTTCCTTCTTTTTCTTGCTTCTTCTTCATTTTCCAATCTAAAAATTACTTTCCTATTTCCTTCCCCTCTCCAAAACTGAAAATCTTTTTCCCTCGCTCTTACATATTTGAATTTCTTTTCCTTACCTTACCCCCAATCTGAAATTCATTTATTTTTTCTGCATTTTTATTAAAATTGAAAATCCACTTTCAAATTCTCTCATTTTCTCAGTCCGAAATTCCCCCCTTTTTCCAAATCCGAATTTTCTACTTTGTTTCGCCGCGATCTCCTTCGCGACAACCGGAGAAGAACACCGTCATGAGGCGGGTTCTTCTTTCAGTTTCCGGCGTCGCCCTCCTTGCATTACATTTCCAATTTTTCTTTTTAACCGGAGAAGAACATCATGGTGAGTTCTTCTTTCGGTTCTCATTCTCACCTTTCCAATTTTTACTTCGCCACAATTGGGGAAGAACACCATCATGAGGCGGATTCTTCTTTCGGTTTTCGGCGTCATCTCACATTTCTATCCCCTTTCCGACCCTTCTCTTCGCTATAACCAGACAGGAAAACTATCATGAGGCGGGTTCTTCTCTTGGTTTCCGGCATGTTCAATCTCGTTTCCTTGTCTATCATTGCAACGCGCAGAAAAAAGAGTCAGAACATGTGGGATGTGTGAATGTGGATATATACCTACTTGTGTTTCTTTGTAGGTTTGAAGGCCTTGTGTCATGAGGCGGATTAAAAGCGTTGTGTCAGAGACCTGCTTCCTTCATGAGGCATCTGAGTAAGCCAAAATCTGTTAAATGTCGCTCCCCCTAGACGAAATGTTGCCAAAATTATCTAATTTCTAGACTTAGAAAAAAATGAAATGAATACACATACATTGTATTTCTTTCTACAGGTTTCAAGATCCATTAATGCTTAGAGCGTAGTGTGGCGATGTGGTGTCAAGACACCACTCATTATCTCATGAGGTGCAGAAAGCCAAAATACTCTCGATGCAACCCCACTGCGGGGATGACTGGAGGAGGTGAAGTTTCAATTTCTAGACTTAGAAAATAAAATGAAAAAAAAAGACAATCAAAGAGTCTAAATGGAATTAAATAAAAGGCTTAAATCGAAATTTTGAGCATAAAAAATGTGAAGTTACAAACGATAAAAGAAATACAAGGGCTTATAGGTAGTCTAATAATTTGCTTAAAAATACATTCATACAACTTATCAATGAGCATGTTTCATAACCTTTCTAATGAATGTTTAAACAGTGTTATAATATGTGTTTGAGCAATAGAAGTAGTTAAGTAAAATGCATTGAGTCGTAAAGTGTTAGCTTTCAAATGATGATGGAATCTATATCAGATTTCAAATGAGATTATGTTCAATTCAATAGCTCATTAAGAGCAAGAATCACGATATGTAAAAACATGGCTCTTTAAAGATAACTTAAATAGAGTTCATCATCACGATGCATGAATTGAAAGCATATAAAAAAGAAGTTTAAAAAAAATCAGATAATGAAGTTGAAAGTTCAGCAACAAGCATGCAGTGAACTTCAAAGAAACGTGATTGCACATGTTTCGAAGCGATTTGTAGTTTCATTCACTCGTGTCAAATTGTACAAGCTTTTAAATGTAATAATGTGATACTTTCATACATTAAGAGATATATTCACATCCGACTAGTTGCATCAATGTATATATGAGAAGCTTAAATATACGATGTGGCGTATATTTCAAGGCAAATATTCTAGCTTCAAACTAGATATTTTAAAATTCACATAGCATTTTAAAAGAAACTAATATTCGTACATATGCTAAGGAAATCACTTTATTGATTTAGATATCTTGAAATACATGTAAGAGCTTGAACAAGAGTATGAGTGCTTAGATATATTTTGAAGAAACTATATGCCTTGTCCAAGTGCTTCGTTAGAGCTTTCAATGAATGAATTGGATACTTGCAAGATATCTTTATATTCAATTCATCAAATGACACCGGATTCACAACACATCGTACAAGCGAACAGAAAGTGTAAATTAAAACATTCTCAAATAAACCCGCATGGTCCTCGACACTATGTTGAATGTTTAGATTCAAGTGTATGAGGATAATGTGTGGGTTGCTTTTCAGTTTAGTCTCAGCGAGTCTTGGTTAACAAAACCTAAAAATATATTATAAGAATTTCAACTTAGTAAAATATCTGAGAAACTAATTCTGTCAGGTGATAGTAAAATCTAATCTTCTGTTAGCAATTAAACAGAGTTGACAGGATCTAACTCTTAAACATATTCAAATTAATCAATTTTTTACGTCAAATCCAACTCAAATTAAATATCAATCTAAAAAAATTGCTTAAATAATATTTCATTATTAAAAGCTTAAAGCAAAACTCAATCTTTCCACCTTCTACAACTGTATGTCGAAGGTGATAAACTAAGAAAACTCTAGCTCACAAAGGAGCCAATATCAAATCAAGTGTTCTACTATGTTCACTCTCAATCAATCTCTTACTAATAAGGATGTGGCCCGTGTCCTCTGACTTCTTGGCTTGGCCAATAGGCTCCATAAATGAAGCAGTTACGACCAGAGTCCTCTTATCAGGTGGCTTGGCCAATAAGGCTTCATTATATTACGATCACGACTGTAGCCCGTATGCTCCTCAATGGCTCTACCCTTTGGATTGTGAATCATAGGGTATACTTGATAGGATAAACAATACTTTATCAACTAAGATAGACTTAAGACTGTCTCCTTAGATAAACATCACTCCAAGTCTACAAGATTTCTTGGATGACATAACCCATGTGTTGTTGATAAGGATCCGTCGGGGTTGATTACTCTCCCGACAAAGTAGACTAGGCGAAGGATGATGACAAAACTATGGGATCTAGATCAGGCAAGTCATCATTCCCCCAGCCATCTGGTTTAAGCTGAAATGATGAATTTCATAATTTTAGGTCAAAATGGGTTAACTTGGGTCAAGTTGATCAATTGGTCAAATTTGGTCAAACTAAGGGTTGGGTCAAGTTCATATGAACATTTAAAATATTTTGGTGGCTTTGATTTGGTTTAGTTTTGAATTTGCCTAATATGACTTTATTTAGGTCAAATGGGTCAAGTCTACCTATTTGACCCATTTGACCTATTTGAAGCAGGTCAAGGGTAGGTTTGGTTAGTCATATGGAATGGATTAGTGTCTTTATTTTCAATCAATTTGGGTTAAGTTCAATTTTAGCTCAACATGACCCCTTTAGGTCATGTTAGGTCTAAGTTCAATTGTTGGGGAGTCTAGTTGGCGGTGAGGCTTTGGTCAAGTTCCACAAGTGATTTAGAATGGACTTGATCCATTCGTTTGGATCAATTTGGCTTAGATCAAGTTTTGACATATTGGGTCAACTTGGGTCAAATGGCCAATTAAATTAGGCTCAAATATTGGCTTGGTCAAGTTCAAACATAGATCATGAGTGAACTTAGATCAATGGTTTCAATCAATTTGGCTATGGTGGAATTTGGCTATGTTAGTTTCATTTTGGGGTAAGTGTTGACTTGGTCAACCCTTAGGTTTGACTTGGTTTGACCCAATTTGATTGATTGATCATCCCATGGTGATTGTTGATCTTGATGAGAGACAAATATGAGTTTGGTTCAATCCAATTTGGTTATGATTATAATTTGGCTCATAAGAGTAATTTAGGTCACTTTGGGTCAAGTGAGCTTAGTGAGACAAATGACTTGGTCAAAGGTTGATTTTAAGTTGGTTGATCTTGTATATGGATTTATATTGAAATATAAATCCATTTACAAGTGATTTGAAGTCAAATGAGTTTTGATTCATTTGACAATTTCATATTCAAAGGGAGAATATGAAGGGATTTTGGGTTTGATTTTTGAACTAGGTTTTGATTGTTTGATTTAAGTTTGGATTTATATATGAGCTCATAATTGTAGTGTTGATTGAACCATGAGAAAAAAATCAAGAGTTTGACTTGATTTGAAGTTGATTTGACAAAGTTCAATATTTTGACTTAAAAGGCTTAGATTGGATTTTGAGTGGATTTGAGTTTGATTTTTGAAATTGGTTTTGATTGTTTGAATTTATATTTCATTTATATATGTGAATATAAATGAGAATATAAATTGATCATGAGAAAATTTCAATGATTTGAAATTTAGTCATGATTTGGGCTAAGTTCATTAAGAAGGATTTAAAGGACTTAGAAAAATTTTGCAGTTTGGAGTTTGAATTTTTGAATTTGGTTTGATTGATTTAAATTTATATTTTATTTATATATGTGAATATAAATGAGGATATAAATTAATTATGATAAAATCCTATAAATTTGAGATGGTTTGATCAAGATTTTGGCAAATTTAATTATTTGATGGAAAATTAATCACTTAAGGAGATTTTAAATTGAGAATTTTAATTTTTGGATTTGATTTGATTAATTTATATTTATATTTCATTTATATATGTGAATATAAATTATTTTTGAGAAAATACTATGGGTTTGAAATGGTTTGATCAAGATTTAGGCTAAATCCATTAATGAAAAATTAAGGGATTTAAGGAATTTTAAATTGAGCATTTAATTTGAGAATTTGATTTGATTGATTTATATTTATATTTCTTTTATATATGTGAATATAAATGATAATATAAATCAGTTTTGAGAAAATCCCATGAGTTTGAATTGATTTGATAATGATTTAGGCTAAGTCCATTAATGAAAAATTAAGGGATTTTAAGAAATTTCATGAGTTAATTTGAAATTTTGAGTTTAGTTTGAATGGTTTGAATTTATATTTCATTTATATATGAGAATATAAATGAGAATATAAATGAATTTGAAAATCTCAAAAGATTTGAATATGTTTGAATCATGATTTTGGTTAAGTCCTTAAGAAAGGACTAAACACTTAGGAAGATTTGAACTTAGAAATTTTTTATGAATTTTGATCATGGGTTTCAATCATAGATTTCAATCATGAATTTCAATCATATGGAATTGATTTGAGTTTGGATAAAATCAAATTTGATTTGGAGTTTAACTTGAATGATGGAGAGTGAAAAATGGTTTAAGCTAAGGGTAGGAAGTTTTCCCTAACACCCCTAAGGCATGACCTATTCCTATGGCTAATTCTTCTAAGTCTTCTAGGTTGAGTGTCCACCTAATCACTAGATGTATCTTAAGACTAAGGATCTCTTAGTATCTAAGAGGAATCTTATGTCTAAGATGGAGGTGTTGAGAGCTCATTCTAAAAATGAGGTTAACAATTTGAGTCAAAATGTTTGTCCAAAAATAAAAATAAAATAAAATTTGAATTGCATTACATTTAGGTCATTTGAAGCATGTCCATTTACATGATCTAGTCTATTTAGGGAGTAAAGTTAAGGATTTACTCTCTTTCTAACAATAACCTAACTATCTTGCATAAGCATAAAGACTTGCCTACATATATTTAAAATCGTAGGAGGTGTTAGTTGGAGGCCACCCCCAAGCAGTTATAAGTCCAAGATGTCAGGTGGTTTGTCCTTTCTTGTGATGACAAACTAATTACCCATTTTCACCTTGGATTTAGGTTGCACTTTCGGTTGATAGCAAACTAATTACTCATACCATATATTATTATTGATTTTAATTTGTTTTTCTTGTTCATATTGACCAACTCTTTCACGTTATGTTATTAATTTTGGCCATCAACTGACTTTAGTACTCTCTTGTGTTTATGTTATTGTTTTTTATAAGATTTTATTGTGTTGTTGACTATTAATATGTTAGAGAGTTTCTTCTATGGTGATAAGTAATATTATAAGTCAATAAGGCATATTTGGTTTTCTTATTTGTGGATAGTTTTTTTATATATTAGTTTAGAAACCATTGAGCTTAATGTATGTTACAATGAGCATCAATTTTAATTTAGTTGATAAACTACATGATTTTGAAAATTTAGTTCCTCTGATGTGTGTTTTTAATATAAATATTTATATGTTATTTGTAAAGGAGATATATCTATGAATCCTATATTGAAAGAACTTAATCTAGTTATTATGTAATTGAAACTTTTTGGGGCTTATTGCATGACACATCATCTTCTTCAAATCGAGTTCAAGTGATGTTTATTTTGGTTAAAGAAGAGCATATGGTTTTAGGTTTTAAGTAATGCAAATGCAAAATCTCTGTGTAGGAGAATTTGCAAAATTTCAAAATGCTCATTTTTTTTGAATTTAGAATTTACAAATTGAGTGATTTCAAAATATTAGGATTCCACAACCTGTGCCTTGCCAAACTTTGACCATATTATCATTTGTCCAAACTTTATGCTATCACATCCCCTTGCATGTCCTTGACCTCTATGCCTCTGCACAACCACATCTTTGATCCCAATCCCTTGTTGTCCTAAAGCACCACAACCTACATCATCTTTGATCAAAACCTAGCTCGACTTTGATGCTCGCCACTGTGCCACCACATCATCCTGATACATGAGCATTGTCCTAGCCAACCATGTTGTCGCTGAGCATTGTCCTCACTGTGTTATAATGTATTTTATTTTTAGCCAACTAAACACAAAAAATGATTTTGAATATTTATTTTTCAACTATCCAAATAACTTTTTTAAAAAAATACAATTTGTTAATTTATATTGCATTTGAAATAGAGATTCTTCTTAAATACTTGCAATCAAACAATCCATCAATTTGTTAGATTTATGCTTAAAACCCTTAGGAGTGGAATTTCCTTGTTTGTTATTTATACATTTTGTCATAGATAGATATTTGGCTTACTATCTCACAAGCTGTTAGTATTGGTCAATTTTTTTTTTATTTTGGAATTCCATTAGGCTTTTTCTTTTGTATTAACTTTGAGGATCAATTATCATATTTATTTACTAGATCAAACAATTTCAAAATGAGTATTTTTTTTTAGTTTAGAATATGAATCTTAATTTAAGGATCCATCTTTTAATAAGCCTTGACTTTAGGCCTTTTTCATTGGATTTTACTCAAGCTATTAATCCTAATTCAATTTAAGAGGCATTTTGTTGGTGGCCTTTTAGAAGAGATTGGTCTACTAATAGTTCATCGATCTTCTAGTTAGGTTAGTTTGGATACATACTTTTAAATGATTTTAATATAAGTTTATTCTCATGGGTTTATGTTAATAATGTAATTTGTGTCATTTTTTAAGGAAATAAATCTATCTATATATTCATTAGAGGCCCATACATATATAGGTGGACGCTATCTTAGTTATAGATCTATGGTATACTCAAGGCTAAATATAGATATTAAATCTACATTAAATCTAGAGAAATTCATCATAGCTTCATTCGTTGGAATTGGCATGCAATTTGTGGCTTGCTTTGTTAAGATTGATTGTTTAAGGCTTGCTAATTATAAAAATAGCATGTTGTATTATTGTGATGTAGGAGCCATGAATTGATTTGTTTTTTGTAATAGCATTGGTTAATTGGATCCTTGTTTAAAATTGCATTAAAAAATTTGCCTAAATGTATTTATTTTATTATTATTTTTTGTTTGTTGAAAAAAGCGCACTGAGTGTTACCTCTCATTGGTGCTATGTGAAGCTTATACATCATGATGTGAGTCACCTCAAGACGCATCTTGCCTCAATTTTTATGAGTCGTGCACTTTTAAATATAGATTAAAAAAAATTAAATATAAGTTATAATTACATAAATAACACACATGCCCTAAGACATATGCAACCGATCTAAGGATTGATATTACCTAAGTGCCTCTTCTCTTGTACTTTCTTCACTCATGTATAATCGGTCATGGTATTTACATCATTACTTATGAGATTCTTACTTTGATATTAAATAATTGAAGTAATAGAGAAAACTATCAATGTTAAACTTATTTTAAATTATGGTCATTTGTTGTTACATTGATATCTTATTTATTATGTTGTTTATATATAACTTCTTACTTTAGGGTTTGATATCAAAATATTAATATTACTTGATATTTTGTGTAATTTATTATTTTTTACTATATTAGTATGTTAATATATTACATTTTAATATGTAAATAGGTTAAGATATTAATGTATTATTTCTTATTTTATACTTTAATATGTATATATTACTTCCTATTGTGTGCAGCAAATTGATTTCAAGTCTTACGTTTTAAAATGTCTTGAGGCTTACATCTCAACTGAGATGAAAACATCTAAATTCTGATTGTGTAATTTTAAACTTTGACCAAATACTTAAAGTTTTATTGACATATATATCATTTCATAATTTGTCCACGTATATCATGATTTAAATTTAACAAACAAAAATTTATCATTTTGATGGCTAACAGGATCTGCATAAGATTGGAGAGAGAGAGAGAGAGAGAGAGAGAGAATAGTATCGATCCAACAGCATCAAATTGGCCTAATGATTTTGCAAGTAATTTTCTATCTAATAAAAACATCGTTATTTTAAGTGAAACAAAAAATGAACAACTCAATGATAGCTTGCATTGCTATAATGTAGGATAGTTTTTTTTTACTGAAAAGGAAATAAAGAGAAACCATAAAAATCCAATCAATAGATGTACAGTAGAAATTACATGAAAATAATAGCTTTTTCCTCTCGTTGTCGTTCAATCTAAAACATGCTTGAAAATTAAACGAAAATTTTATTGCGACGACGTTAAATGTAAATATTGTAATTTCATAAGCAAACAATAGATCTGAACATCAATTTATTGAAATAATAGAGAATATACAACATTAACAATTTCTTGTTCTGAATAGTCTAAAATATCTTCAGAAATGATTCACAACAACAACAACAGAAGCATTTGTCCCACTATAGTTATTTTGAATCCTTCTTCTCCATTGTGTGTGTATTTTAATTCAAGTATAAGGTCATTTTTATACATCTTACCAAGTCTTTTAAGTCCACTCTCTTCTTAATAGCAAAAGCATATCCCTAACCTTATCGGACGGCTTTTGTTGTGGCCAAACAAGGATTCTCATAATCTTATCTGGAGCTACTCCAACCTTTTCTAAAACATACTCATTTCACATTTTATCTCTAATATAAATTTTTTTTTTTTCAAACCTAACATTATATTATTAATATTTATGTATACAAGATTTACTTTTTTAAATTATATATAAATTCCATTAATGTTAATTTATTTAATAAAAAAAATATCTTTTTAATTCTTATACATATATTTTAATTAAATTTAATCATTAAAATGTTAAATAAGTAAATAAAGATTTAATTATTTGATAAGTAAATATATTATAATTTTATTATAATAAATATACATTTTTAAGTATTGTTATAGATAATATATATGCAATTTATATCATAATTATAAGATAAAATATTTAGAGCGATAAGATGATTGCTCAAAATTAAAAGATATTTAAATATAAATAAAAAATAACTCTATAGACAAAAATAGAATGCATTTAAGGATGTTATTAAGATAAAATCAATATATGGTTTTAACATTTATGCTTATTTATAAGTTTAGATATCTTTTTTCTAAAATATATATAAGAAAAAATTTTAATTGGTTAACAAACACTCTTAAATGGGAAAATGTTTATCCTCACATAATATATATATATATATATATATATATATATATATATATATATATATATATATATATATATATATATATATATATCCTTATTACTAAATCTAAGTTATTACTAAAAATATATCAAATCTTTGAAGGTACATTTATCTGATTTGTGCTACATTTCTCAATTTGGAGGTACCATCATTTTGATGAAAATTTTTTGTAGAATATAATTTTTTTTCTATAGCAATTCTATCATTATTTTTTTTTATAAAGTTGCACCTGCCTCAAATGTATATTTAACTATTTTTATGTCAATTATCACCTCATTAATCATTTTAAAAATATTAAGCAATTTATTGATGGAATTTGTGACTATGCTTGAATCTTAGAAATATTCATTATTTTCAAAAGAAAAAAAGTTAAAAAATCAAAAGAGGAAGAAAATGAATGAATTAAAAAAAAACATTTAAATGGCAGTAGCATGCCAGCATCTATAGGCTTGTAATGATACTGACCTGTATAAAAGGAAAATGACAATCGATTGTTATTATTTTCTATAAATTATTTCATTAATTTTCTTTTGTTTGGGATAATAATTAGCTCGATAATATGAGATGAAATTCTCTAAAAAAAAAAGAGTTTTAACACATCAATCCCTAATTTATATGTATTTAAAATTTAATCAACTTTTTATTTTTATTTTTTGAAATTTTGGACTCTGTGTATTTGTATATATATATATATATATATATATATATATATATATATATATATATATATATATATATATATATATATATATATATATATATAAATCTTGTTTAATTTATTTGTATGCATTTCTGATTTGGACCCAGACAAAGCTTCACACATCAACAGTACAAGAGAAAAAAAACCCCAGTTTGGCTAAACGACTTTGTTAAATAAAACATAACAAAATAAATACAAATCACTGCTTAGTCACTGCTTAGTAAAAAAATGCAGAGATCCATTGAATACCAGATCAGATAACTATAATAACAGAATAATAGAAAATAATGCAAGAAATCAAGATCTTGCCAGATCAGACAACTACAACAACAGAATAACAGAAAATAGTGAAGAAATCAAGATCTTGATGATAACATTATGTAAAGAAAAGAAATAACTAACAATCTAATAGAAAGTAGTTAGAATAGGCAAGAATGTAAAGAAATTAGGGCTATAAACAAAGCTTTGTAGAAAAACAAAAATAAGCAATAATACTGATCTTCTGCTATCTTCTTCTTCTTCTTCTTCTTCTTCTTCATCTTCCCTGGACCGATCTCCCTCTCCTTGGCCGCAACCCTAACTCCTTTCTCCCGAGCTCTCTCTCTTCCTCTCCACCATTTTCTCTGGAGTCTTCGGCCGCTCAAAAGGTTGCTAATACGCAGTTTGGTTCCTTCCTCGAGAAGCTAAGCGGTTCCTTCCCTGGGAAGATTTATCCACAAGGGACAAGAGAAAGACGCGAGTGGTTCAATTGACGGCCAAGATTAAATCTCGCGACTGCAAATCAAGGAAAATCCAACTGCTGGGAATTAAATTGGGTCGTATCATTTGGTGCTCTCGTTGAACCTTCATTCCTGCAAAGAAACAATGACAGACGACACAAGACATGCAACAAAAATATTGGAAGAATGCGTTGGAAGATTGAATAAAAATGATGAACAGATGACATCAATCACCATCATTTTCAATGAAGTATAACGCAAATTATCAGCCATTGAAGATAAGCTAGAAAAATCGTTTCAAGAACAACAACAAGAAAATAAAGAATCACAGGTATGTAACTCTAATCCTATAGAATTGACTCCTCAAATTAGATCACACAATCAAAATTCAAGACCAGTTAAAGTAGACATGCTTCGCTTTAACGGAGAAAATCCAAGGGGATGGTTATTCAAGGCAGACCAATTCTTTCAATATTATAACCTTTCAGAAGAACAGAAGTTCATTATATCATTAGTTTATATGGATGGACTGGCTCTAAGTTGGTTCCAATGGATGCATCTCAACAAACAACTACATTCTTGGAAAAATTTCAAAGAACAAGTAATACAAAGATTTGAACCTTTAGTATACAGAGACTTACGTGGGGAATTAGCCAAATTATAGCAAAAGATATCAGTGCAAGAATTTTATAATGAATTTGAAGAATTAGCAAATCAGTGAATTCCACAATTCCTCCAAAGTTGTTTTGAATGCGGAGACATTAAAGAGAAGTCGACCATTACAACCAACTTCATTACAACAAGCCTTTCAAGCAAAATTAATGGAAGATAGATTAGCGGATGATGTATATAGGAAGAAGCTCATTACAACCAAACAAGATCGAAACAATAACAACCATTACTACCCACTCCAACTATGCCAATTCACAACAACAGCAGTAGTAATAAACCAAATATACCAATCCAGAGACTTACAGCGACACAGTTAGAAGAAAGAAAAAAAAGAGATTATGCTTTAACTGTGATGAGAAATACCATAGTGGTCACACCTGTAAATCAAAGTTATTTGCCCTCATATTGGTCAATGATGATCAGGACTACAACATGCAGCAAGAAAGCCACCAAGAAAATCTATTAATACATGAGGACATTCCAGAAATCAGCTTCAATACATTCACAGGGCAATCAAACCTGAGAACACTGCATTTACAAGGAATGATTGGTAATAAACCAGTTCAAGTACTGATAGATAGTGGATCAACACACAACTTTATATAGTCCAAACTAGCCAAATTCATAGAACACACAGTCACACCTGCATCTTATTTTAAAGTATTAGTAGGAAATGGGGAGACACTCCAATGCTCAGGAGTTTGCTCCAACATACCTATCAAATTACAAGGATATATATTCATAACATATTGTTACCTTCTGCCTATGCAAGGAGTAGATGTAGTATTAGGTGTGCAATGGGTAGAACAACTGGGGGAATGCACCACAGATTATAGGAAGCTCACTATGAAATTCAGATATAATGACACAATAATACAACTGCAAGGAGACACAGCTTCAAATGTAGAAAGCATTACTCTACATCAGTTTACAAAACTAAAAAATAAGGATGAGATAGCATCCTACTTACACATCAGAGAGGTATCACAGCTGGCAGACTCCACAACAAAAGAATTCAACAGCCTACCTGCAAATATACAATAGGTATTACATCAGTACTAAGATTTATTTTAAACTCCATCAGATTTACCTCCCAAAAGGGAAATAGACCATCATATCAATCTGTCACCTGGCACTCAACCAATAAAAGTTAAATCTTACAGATATCCACATTTTCAAAATATAAAAATTAAGAAATTGATCAAAGAAATGTTGGATATATGGATAATAAGGGAAAGCATTAGCCCTTTTTCTTCACCGGCCCTGTTAATAAAAAAAGATGGGACTTGGAGATTTTATGTGGACTATAGAGCACTAAACCAAATCACCATCCCTAATAGATTTTCCATACCAACACCAGAGGAATTAATGGATAAATTACATGGAGCAACTATTTTTTCCAAGCTAGATTTGCATTCAGGGTACCACCAATAAGAATGGCAGAGGAGGATATATACAAAACTACATTCAGAACACATGAAGGACATTATGAATTCATAGCCATGTCATTTGGATTAACAAATGCACCATCAACCTTCTAAGCTATGATGAATACAATACTTAAACCCTTCCTATGCAAATTTGTGATAGTATTCTTTGATGATATATTAATTTGCGTCTACAACATCAACATCAACATCTACAAGGTTCGGAAAGCTGAAACAAAATGCATTATTTATCAAACCTTTCAAATGCTCATTCATCTAGAAAAGAATATAATACTTAGGCCATATACTATCAGCTCAAGAAATAGAAGTAGATCAAAAGAAAATTGAAGCAGTACAATCATGACCAGTTCCAACTTAAGCTAAGAGGATTCAAGTTTAAGATATTACAGAAAATTTGTAGGCGTATACAATTCGCACCATTATCACTCTAGCTAAATAGCAATTTCAGTAGTCAGAAGAAGCTAAAAAGGCATTCATACATCTAAATGAAGCTATGGTATCCTTACCTGTATTAGCATTTCCAAATTTCTCTATACATTTCATTTTAGAAACAGATGCTTCAGGTACGGCGATAGAAGCAGTATTAATCCAAAACAGCCATTCTATTGCATACTTCAGTAAGAAATTATCTCCAACATTACAAAAGTCATCAACCTATGCAAGGGAACTATATGCCATCACGAAGCGGTAGGAGATTAGAAGCTATTTATTAGAGCAGTCAGGAAGAGCATTATATTGCAGCAATTCGAGACACAAGAACAACAAAGATTCTTAATCAAACTCCTAGGCTTTGATTATACAATAGAATATAAACCAGGGATCATAAACAAAGCAGCTGATGCCTTATCCCGCAAGAATTACAGTCCAGAGGCAGATCAATCTACAACAGACATCTCAAAGGTTTCTACCTATCAGAATCTCTATGCTTATACCCAACAATTCAACTCTTTAATACAACAAACTAAATATGAGACACAAATTATACTAGAACTACAACAGCTCTATCAGCAGATAACAAAAAACTCAGTTTTTTTTCCAAAACACAGAATTTCTAATAGGTTAGTATACTACAAAAATAGAATTTTAATAGCGGCAGAATCAGAAGTAAGAATAACAATCATGAGAGAACTACATTCATCACCAGTAGGGGGTCATTATGGAATAAAAAGAACATTAGCAAGAATAACTTCGAGTTTCTTGGAAAAAATGAAGCAAGACATTGACAATTTATAGCGCCCATATGTCAACAAGTGAAATATGACAAAACCTATATTGCAACCCTTGCCTATCCCATCAGCTATTTGGGAGGAACTCTCAATGGATTTTATCACAGGATCACCCAAAACTCATAATAAAACAGCTATCTTAGTGGTTGTAGATAGACTCTCAAAGTATGCACATGTTTCAGCTCTTCACACCAATTTTTCAGCAACATCTATTGCTCACATTTTCATTTCAGACATATGCAAACTCCATGGCATACCACAGAGTATAGTGTCAGATATGGATCCTATCTTTATGAGCAATTGCTGGCAAGGGTTATTCAGGTTAAGTGGAACCACACTTAGCCATAGTAGCTCATATCATCCCCAATCAGATGGCCAAACAGAAGTCACTAACAGAACATTAGAACAATACCTTAGGAGCTTTGTGTTAGAAACACCAAAGAATTGGTTACAGTTTCTACCCTGGGCAGAATTCTCCTACAACACCTCATTAAACACCTCTACAAAGATGACTCCTTTCCAAATAGTTTATGGGAGACTTCCACCTCCAATCATACCATACAACTGTAACACATCTAATAATACAGAGGTAGACACATTGTTGCAACAAAGAGACAAAGTACTTCAACAGCTTAAAGAGAATTTACAAGAAGCTCAAAATAGAATGCAACAGATGGCTAACAGAAAAAGAAGGGAACTCTAATTTCAAATACATGATTTGGTGCTAGTAAAATTACAACCTTATGGATAGACATCGGTATCACAACATCCTTACACAAAATTGCAAAGACAATATTATGGGCCTTTTAAAATTCTACAGAAGATAGGTTCAGTAGCATATAAAGTGGAACTTCCAGAAACAGCAAAGATCCACAATGTATTCCATGTCACTCAACGATGCAGAGACTACAAGCTACATCCAGCTATACTTCGAGCATAATTCATAGATGACCAGCCATTGGTTAAACCCATCAAAGTTTTAGATGAAAGAACAATACTACAAGCAGATAGACCTATTAATTTTTACTATATGTGCAGGTGATCTGGGAGCCGTACAGCGAGCAGATCACAGCACATCTATCATATACATGCTTAATATGCTTTGACATATGGTTAGCACGAGTCCCTCTTATCAGCTGGAAGAGGGTTGAGTGGCATTTACCAGATAGAGTGTTGCTAGTTATTTATTCCCAGAGTAGATGTAGCCCCCTTGACCCTAGTTTCAAAGGGTCGATGGTCGAGTAAAGCGGATGTCGGGTTGATTACCACACATTGCTTTTGGGAAGGAGGATTGCCTCGTCGAGGGCCTAGATTATGTCATAATGAACTTCTTATTATTTGTCCATTTCTGAAATGAATTGGTTAACTTCATATGATTATCATCCATTAAATTATTATCAACTTTATGCGGTCATGAACCATTTCAAGCTCTAAACCATGATGCTGTTACTTATCTCACACAAATAACACGAAGCCGGTCTCGGCTTCACCTAAAAAATTAACGGCCGGTTGATTAGTGCGAATACTAGTCGCCGATTAGTGGCGGCGCTCCTATCGAAGCCATTCCTTATTGGGTGACCTATCACGTGGCACTCCATGCACGGCGTGCGTGTGACGATTAATTGACTATACCTATTCTTAAATTTTTTTATTAATACTTAATTACTTAATTAAGCTTCTAACCATACTTAATTTAAAAAAATTGCCCAGGAAAAAGTGCATATGACTTCCCTTTTATGGTTGTTGATAAATTTGGATTTCATGTTACGGAGACTGCATTAAGGTCTCTAGCTATCCATCTTCAAGAAGACCAATATTATTCTATGGTTGAAGAGGACATTGCGTGGGATATGCTAGAGCTGTTGAATTGTATGCCAGCTCAACCAAGAGTAGAGATGTGAGATGTCGTGATGGATGTTTGCTAGGAAAGTGTCAACGGGATCACAGCGTATGAAAGAGAATATGAGCTCTTGAGCCGTGCTAATTCAACTTAAATCAGTCCAATGTCAGAATTTACTTAATTTAAAATTCAAGCACTTAGCTTAAATCCTAATTGCGACGCGTTATGCGTGACGAGCAGAACCTGTACGCACTCTTTATTGCACGATGGGGAAAACTCATAGATAACATTCGCAGCACTTAGCCTGCATTGGTGGTGGCTTTGATGGTTATTTCTGGTTCTGGATGCCCTCTTAGTCTCCCTATGGCTTTCGGTATTAGTTTTCCTGTTTACTCTCTCTGTTGTGTGTTGGCTGTTACTGCTTATATTATACTATTTTTCATCTTTGCTATTAGCCATTTAGCCTATTTGGGATTTTGGGTGGAGATCTTGCCTTTGGGGTCTTTTCCTGGTTTAGGCTGGTTGTGGGCCTGTGGTTCTCTCTGTTGGGTGTTGGCTGTTGCTGCTCATATATGTTATGTCTTTGGGATTTAACATAATATGTAATACCAGTGTTTAGGTGAGAACAAAGACATACAAAAGTGATCTTGGTGTTTTAATTTTCATTTATTAACAACTGCTTATATTCTACTGATTTTTTTCCTGCTGCATTGGTGGTGGCTTTGAGCCTTTGATGGTTATTTCTGGATGCTGGCTGTTGGGTATTGGCTGTTTTTCTAATTCCTATAGATTTCGCTTTCCTGTTTGGCTGTTTCCTCTCTTTGAAGTTTGATCAGCTGATGGGTGTTGGCTGTTGGGTGTTGGCTTTTGGGTGTTGTCTGTTTCCCTTTTGATAAATGAACCTGTTTACTGTTTAGGGTTTATAAAAGATGATGGTTTTGATGTTATTTGCTGAAATCTGAATGTGAGCATGGATTATTCTGCTCCGACTTATCACTTATCCAATTATCCTGTTATCTATTGACATGCAATTCCATTTTGTTATCGGCTGAAATCTGAAAGTGAATGGAGTACTGAATTATTTTGTAATTTGTTATGCTGGATCTGGTGGAGTTGTTTAATGTTTACTAATCCAGAGGCAGGATTTGTCGGTACAGTTTGGGAATGTTTGGCGGCGATTTCGGCAATGATGGCTTTGATGTTATATTTCATTTACTACTGCTGGTAGCATTGTATGTGATTGTAACCCTCCAATCTGGAGTTTGGATGCTCACATATTCTGTTGCTCTTAGTAATTTTTTGACTGAGCCTGAGCCTTTATTAAAAAGTGAAAATCAGTGTCAATCAACCTTTGTGAAAATCACAAAAAATTAACATAAAAGTGAAAATCACAAACGTTCCGTTACCATATTGTGCTTTGTTGTTCATTTTTTTCTTGCAGATTTGGTTTTCATCAACCTCCATTCAACAGTGTCAATCATCTGATTCATCTCCATCTCCACTATTTTGCGTTACCCTTTATCCCAAGGTATTGTTCACTTTGTTCAAGGAAAAATTTTCTCTGAAGCTTCTCTTCCTTTTCTTACTCCCAGTAGTTTTCGCAGATGGAAACATTTAAAATACTTATCAATGGGGCCTATTGGGGATTCCTTGAAGAGAGCTGGCCGGAGAGGATTAGACCGTTGTAACATTTGTATTTGTAATTTATTACGATTCTTCTGATTGAATATTTGGAATGTTATTTGGAATATTTCTTACCGTTTTCTAAGAATGTTTATGAATGTTTGTAATATACTAATATTGCAATTATAATTCTTTTTAAATGTGGAATGTTGATTTCTGCATAGATTTGAATGGCTTAGATGGCAGGTTTTAAGTTGCTGGGTACCACAATATTGTTCTGGGCAAACTCTGCTATTTTGTGCTATGCATCATTCTTCTATAAAGTTGTTTTAAAGCTTTCTAGTTTCTATTGACTGTGGGAAAGCCTGTGCCATGAATTTGGTTGGATGACTCTTTTATATATGCTTTTGAATTTTCAGTTCTGACATCCTTTTCTGCAATTTGACGAGTGCATATATTTTATCATAGCAAAGTATACTGATGGTTGATTATTTGATGAAGAGGGAAATGAGGTAAAGTTATAGTCTTTCTTAAAGCCCTAATCTTTTTTATTGCTTCCATAGCTTTTTTTTTTTTTGTGAGCAATGTCTCTCTTACTATTATTTGAATGAAGTAAATGATTAAGAGAAGTTGTTGCACAAGTTACGATTATCATTATAAATAAGAGGATCCAAATCACGGGTACATTAATATTTAAGCTTGTAAAGTACTGTTTCGAAATGAAAGCATATATGCTACAGATTAAAACATGCAGTTCCATCATAATTTACTTTAATCACCAAAATTTAGGTTTTTTAATGAATTAATTTGTTTGTTGAAATCAATTAAGGTAAAATTGTTCTTTGGGTTATCTATCTTTAAGAAGGAAGACAAGTCTAAGTCTCTTTTTAGCATATAATTCTTTTTAATTATTTTCGGTTTTTAAAAAACCGAACCGAAAATCCAAACTTTTTTTTGGATTGGATTGGTTCGGATTATATTAAATTTTATACGGATTGGATTTTCGGATTATGAATTTCAAACCAAACGGATTAGCAAATTAAAAAACCGATCCGTCCAATCTGACCGAATGCACACCCCTAACGTAGACACACTTCGGCGCCAGTCGTCCGTCAAACGGACGACTAGGCCTATTTTCATAAAAAAAAAATTTCAAGCCTAAATTGCTAATTAAGATTAGGATTATACCTAATTTAAAAATAACCCCTATTTTGAAGGGCCAGATTGGCATTACTTGAAAAGAGATAGAGAGTCATTTTCAAGGTGGCCTACTATCAAGTTTGATCCTGTAGATCGGTGTGGTGAAGCACTTTTATACGGACTTCAGATGGTTATTATGAAGGCTGCTCAGGCTGAGCAAGGATTAGTTGTGGATGATGAGCCTTCAAATTTATGTGCAAGTGTTGATGTTCACATTGAGTCTTCTTACATAATAAATTTACGAATTTACGTCTGCCACATGATGTTGCTATATTTTCATCAAAAACAGGAGAACCCCTGTTGCTTACGTTGGTAAATGATGGAAGAGTTGTGCAAAGGCTTGATCTTATGAAATCTAAAGCTTCAGTGTTGACTTCGGCGATTGCAACGGTTGGGTGTTCATTCTTTTTTCTTGGGCAGTCATTTGGGAGATAGTCTCCTCGTACAATATAGTAGTGGAACTTCGTCGCCAACATCCATACAAACTAAAGAAGAAGGAAGCAATTCAAATAGCCATATCTCCACTATATCAGTACCTCATAATGAAACGATGGCTTGCCCGTCAACTTTTGGGAAACTGAAAAGAGTGGTGAATGACAGAACCGGAGCAGGTTGTGAATGTGCAACAAAATAAGCTTGAACGTGTATACGGAATATATATATATATGTATATATATATGTATATATATATATATATATATATATATATATATATATATATATATATATATATATATATATATATATATATATACTTGTCTTTATACAGGTTTGAAAGCCTCATTGTCAACCAGAGATGAAAAAGATCGGCTGGTGTTGCAAGACACTCACTGCAGAAGGCGTCTTGAGTAAAATACCCGTCACCCCAGGGATGATCTAGGAGGTTGCCGAAATTTTGTCTAATTTCCAGACTTAGAAAAAAATAGAATAATAATATATTGCATTGTATGTATTCTTGCAAGTTTAAAGACCTCGTTGAGCTCAGTAGGTCACGACGAGATAAAAAAATAGGATGTGGTGTGTGACACCACTCTTTCGGCATCGAGCAAGCCAATACCCCGATCTGACCACATGGGATGAAGCCAGAGGTCGAAATTTCATCAAATCTTTTGACTTAAAAAAATGGGAGAATGAAATGGGCTAATTTAGGAGTGCTTAGTAGGAAAACCTGCAGCTAATTTTATAGCGTCAAATAAGAAAAGGGGGGGAGCCTTTAATACAAATATTGGAAAGAACATAATATTCATTTAAAATCTAAGTAAAATTTGGGAGAGGTTAATATTAAACTCACAAACTCTAATAGCTATTCTCTATAGCTTAAAAGGAAGTAATGAGTGAGTTCTCTTTTTATTGTAAATTCTCAAAGAAGCTTTAATTGGAATTTGGGGAGGACTAATGCTAAACTCATAACAAACTTGCAATAAACTCAAAATCTAAGGATAAATTCAAATTGAGTTTAAAAACTCTTATATTAATATGAAGGTGATTATTATGCTAATTAATAATCATGAGTAGGGATAAAGCAACAAACACTGAAATCAGCATAACTTATCAAAATTGATGTAAATTGAGCATAATCAAGCTCAGAGAATTACAAAAACTTAACAAGTAAACTAAGTGACACTAGTGTTTTAAACTATAATCTAAATCAAAATGCATTCTTTTCCACCAGATCTACAACTCTTTGTACAAGTAGACAGAAGGCGATACTAAATCCAGTTATATAAAAATCATAAGACTTTCTTCAATAAAAAATTAGAGAATTTCATCCTAACTATGATTTTCACAATCAATGATTTATTAATTAGATGAAATTGTCTAAGCTATAAACTCTGCATGTGCTCGGACATAGAGATTTCAAGTGCAAATTTTAATGTCTGAAAAGTCTGTGCGGTTTGAATTGAAATACAAAATAAAAATACAAAATCAATTTCACAATGCAAACACAAAATCACCTAAATTTTCAAACACACCCGCATGTGCCCCGGCACTATGATAAATGCTTAAATTCAAGTGTGTGAGGATGCTGCGCGGGTTGCTTCCCGGTTTAGTCTTAAGACTGGGTCTAGGTTAACAAAACTTAAAAACTTATAATAAGAGTTTCAAATCAATGAAATGTCTGAGAAACTAATTCTATCAGGTGACAGTAGATTTAATCCTCTATTAGTAGCTAAACAGAGTTGAAAGGATCTAAAGCTCTTAAACATATCCAAATTAATCTAATTTTCAAATCAAATCAAATAAAATCAATCTAAAATTGCTCAAATGAAACTATCATTAAAAACTTAAAATCAAATACAATCTATCCACCTTACACAACTATTTATCGAGGATGACAAACTAAGAAAATTCTAGCTCACAAAGGAGCTAATGTCAAATCAAGTGTTCTACTATGTTCACTCTCAATTAATCTCTTGCTAAGAGCGTGGTCCTCATTGCGATGATGAGCTCCAGATGAAGCAGTTATGGTAGAATCCTCCGACGGGTGATTTGGCTCTATTATATTACGATCACGATGCAGTATGCTCCCAATGGCTTTGCCCTTTGAGTTATGAACCATAGGATATACTGACGACCATCTGTTAAGGTGGACTTAAGATTGTCTCCCCAAACACCTACGAATTTCTTGGATGATGTATGTTCTTAATGAGGATCTTCAGTTGGGTTCTCCTCATTAGACATACTAGGGACCCGGCCGGGATGGCGGACAGGATCTAGATGCATGTCATCATTCCCCAATCATCCGGTTTAACGAAATGATAAATTTCATATCTTAAATTCAAACTTCACACGTCCTACTATATCTTGCATTTAGCGATTTAACGACAGCTTTAATCGAAAGTTCTCTCACTTAATGAGAGGGGTAACTATAGGGGCTTCCTATAGAACAGATCTAAAGTCCTCACCAAATGAGAACGAAATCTCTGGATAGTGTCTTATCTACTATCTCATCTGTCTTCTGAAAATTACACCGATACTTTAAACTACTCTTTTCATCGAAGAAGTCAGTGGCGAATTTTCAGAGCCCACAGATTTTAATTTTAATTTTTGGATGGATAAGAAAGGATATAACCATAAACTAGTAAATGTATTTTCCCTATGAGTCTATGAACAATACGATGAAACCAATTTCAATATTATGCTTTCTTCTCACAAAAAATGAAAATTAATTATATTATGAAATTACATAAAAAATAATATTAAATCACAAATTATACGTTATTAAGCAATATTGATGAAATAATCAAGTTTACACATAAAAAAGTTCTTTACTAATTTAAAAAGTCAAATTTGTTGAATATATAAAAATATTTGATTATTTAGTGTAAATTATCTCAACTAAAAAATCTTGAATTCAAATTCTTATACATATATTATGTGCGATATTCTAATATATATATCCATAAGAATAATAATTCTAAGAAAACTCTCTTTTATTTCTAATACAATAGGAGAAATTTGACCTACCAAACTTATGCTGACAAATCCAGCCAAGCGAACTTAGCTTTACGTAGGCTCTTGCTTAGCTCAAACTTATTATAGGCTTGATATTTGTGTGCATATTTTAAAATATTAGACTCAATCTTTACTCAATTCAAAATCTAGCCTAGCTAGAGCCGGCCTATATTTTAAATTCATTAAAGGAATTAAAAGAAATGGGAAAGCATGACAGGAGCATGCGGTAATCCCCAATGAAAACTTTAATTAGGTAAAGATATTCCAATTAAATTTTAATAAAAAAATATATCATTAATTATTTTTTCAAATAAAAATAATACGAGTTATAAAATAATTTATATTACAATTATCTTAGAATAAATTAAACTGAATTAAAATATGTCATGATAAAAAATTTGATTACAATAAACAATGAAGATGCGGTAATGCGGTCAAAAATAAAAAGAGCCCTGATGAACCTATGAAGAAGTCTTCAACAAAAATCAATAATTATGAATATATATTACAATAACAGAGCTCAGATGTTCTGTACAAAGCAGTACAACACACTAATATTACAAAGAAACAAACATAGCACAAATATTACAACCCAAACCTATATATTCTCCAGCCAAGCAATCACCTTTTTAAACCCCAAAAAAAACAATCAATTTACTCTCACTTCAAGCACCCTAACACAATTATCTCCTCCACAAGAAGCAAGCTGCATGATTTTTGAATCCCCCATATCATCAGACCTCCAAGCCAAACGGTACACCATATGTGCGATAGGTAAGGATCGAATCGCATCGCCGCAGAAGCATTAAGTGGCAGCGATGGATTGACCTCACCGGAAACATTCCATAGTTCAATCAGGCCATCGTCCATGCCGACGGCGAGGATTCCGGTGTTCGAGGACCGATCACAACCAAGCCAAGATAAGGCTGTAAGCCTGTTACACTGCCCTTGAAGATTGGCAAGGTTGTAAGCTGCTTTACAGAAGAGGTAGAGCTATCGATGGCCCAGATCTTGACAGACTTGTCCCTTGATCCAATTGCAAATTGGTGGCAGAAGGGGCTCCATGAGCAAGCTCATATTATTCTTTTGTGTGCCTCTTGTGTGATCAGTCGATGGTTGGTTTACTTTATCTCCTAGAATAAAAAAATTTCTTCTCATGAAAAGTAGCAGTAAATTGAAAAAAAAAAAAAGAGAGCAAATTATTAAGTCATGGTTTAGATTAGAGATGACAAGTTAATTAGGTTCTCATGATAGTCATGGTTTTATTATAGGGCTATAAAATATATAAGTCTAATAAATTTGCAACCAAAGAAAAGGAAGGTACCAGGAATATACTTGTGATTGCATTTAGCATGAACCAACTATCCAAAATAAGAAATGTAATCTGCTTGCATAGTAGATTAAAATTTTAGATGGAATTATATTGCCTCAAAATTGATTTGTGAAACTAACACAAAATCTTGGGGGCCATTTAAGATCACTTTTATATTTATATTTTATTTTATTTATGTTTTGATTCAAAATAAAATATTTGATGATAATATTTATTTTTAAAAACACTCATAACATTTAAATATTGTTTAAAATGTTTTTAAGAATAAGAATACTTACATAAATAGCAGAAAATTCATGCATTTAGATATATGACATCTAAAGCTTAATATTTAAGAATATAATATTTTTCTATATAATAAAATGTATATTTCACTGTAAAAGTTAATGATGATAGAATTTTTGATGTAATGTTAAAGATTTAGTTATTAGATACATAAATATATAAGAATTGTGTACTCTATATGTAAAAGCTCATTTAAAATAATATTATTTACTTTTAAAAATAAAATAATTAAAATATATACTACACAAATATATTTTAAAAAAAATAAAATAAAATTGATCTCAAATAATGTGAAATATCTGTTTCTGGTTTGGAAAGTTAGAGGTTCGATACTGTCGTGAAAGATCTAGTTTTTCTGCATCATTGTCAAAATAATTCAATCATGTTCTATTCTCTTTAAAAGCCATAATTATCAAATACACTGCAGATGGACAAACCAAGCAATGTGGTTTGATCTAGATACCTACAGTGCTGTAAGGTAACTCAGAAATGGAATAGATTGAAGGCAAGCCATTTCTTCCCAACTAATGAAGGAAATGAAAATATGTACCAGATTTCAAGATCGCAAAGATGGAGAACTGGCGATCCCTCGAAGCAGCCAAGAGGAAAGAATCATCATGAGAAAATTCAATTTTTTGGTTCTTTAAACTATGAGACCAAGCGACCAACTGCCTTCCATGATGCAACTTCCCACAGCCATATTTCTGCAACTGCTACCGACTGTGCCTGCAGGAGGGAAGAACTAAAACTAGTAATACAAGGTAAAAGTTTCAAGAGATTCAAAACCTCAGTTAACATAATAATGAAAATTAAATATTGAACCATTTATTTTAAAATATACATGTGGACGTCGAGTATTCACAGTAATTTATAAGAAAGAGGTTATTGCCACAAATTTATGTTCAACCCTGCAGTTCACAAGAGCTTCACGAACATTATGCATACAACAATAAGCCTTTATCCCACTTGCATGGGGTTGGCTACATGAATCATTTTTCTCCATTATGTCCTATTAAGTGTCAAATTCCTAATAAAATAAGGTCATTTTTTACCACCTAAATAACTCTTTTTAGGTCTCTATCTTTCTTAGCATAAGTCTAATAAATCTATTCTCCTAAATCAAATCGACATTTTATGTGACCAAACCATCTAAAGTAACTCTCCCTAATCTTATTTGCCACTAGCGGTACTCCAACCTTTTCACATATATATTTGTTTTGCCTTTTGTCTCTAAGTGAAAAGCCACTTATCCACCTGAGCAATCCTCATCTCTGCAACACTTAATTTTATACTTAGATTTTGAAAAATTTTAGCAACATATCTTCATGGTGATAGTTTAATGCAAAGTTAGCACACAACGCTTTACCAAAAAGAAAATTGGAATAAAAAAATAGAAGAACAAGTTGAACCCTTTAGGGCCTTGAGTTAATACCAGATAAAATACTTGAATCACTAGTAAAGGTGGTCTAGTTTTGACACCTGAAGGATATGCATGTAAGTATCAGAAAAGGAAGGGTTTTAGTAGCCTTTGCAAAGAACAATAAATTACGTAATATGCGATTTGATACAACAATTACTTTCTAAGTTTATAACCATTTTGGGAATCATCCAGCAACGGGCAGGCATCAATCTCATCTTTACCAAGTCTTAGAATCACATGGAGCTATATTTATGGCAAAGAGATCACACAGAGAAAACAACTTGAAACATCTATCACAGACAAATTTCCCAAGAGCAAGTTTCCAAAAACTGTAACATCAATAAGCATAAGAATTTCCAGAAGGGGGAAAACACGAGATATGAACTATAGCTTAATTTGTATTCAATTTTATCCAAAGCAGTAGATGTAAATGCTCCATAAAAAATTGCCACACAAAAGTACTTCATCAAATTTAAGTTCTTATAAATGCATTAGAGCTACCATTTTTCATAGAGTCTGCAATCATTGTATGCTGAGAAAGCTAAAAATTTTCTATGGCGCACTAAATTTATAAACTTCCTGGTTTATAAAGAAACTTTGTTTCCTTTACTAATCAAAGATAGAGATAAAAATGCCCGTATTTGAGCTTTATAATGTCAAACTTAAACTAGTAAAAAGGGTTTCATTTCTCAATTTAAAGCAAAAAACTAATCACCCGACATGAACGTAGGATGCATCCAAACAAAGTAGAAGCAGGGAATTAGGGCACAATAAGGCATGTGAGCCTATTGTTGCACGTCTCTCTCCACTATCAAAGATTAAAACACATGGTGGTCATAATGCTTCTCGTCGACCTCTATCCTGAATCAAGAAGATTCCCACCACTTGCTTCTTTCTCTCCAGAAAGCTTAACTTAGTGCCTCTACAGCTCTACCTGATGACAGGAGACCAAGGATCCCTTCGAAGATCTCAAACATCTGGTCCACCATCTACATCTTTTTTTTTTTTTTTTTTTGCTTGTTTCTTTAAATGAACAAAGAATTAGATTTTACATATCAAGAGTTTAACTCTGTGAAAGAATTGATATAATTGGAATTCATGAAGTATTTATATTTGACTAGATCTAAATAGATTTTATGAAGTTTCTTACTTTGAATCCTTTGTATAAATATAACTCCTAAGGCATCTAAAAATCATTGAACATTAAGGATTGCAATAAGCATTCTCGTTTTCTTTAGCTCGTGTGTGTTGGTTGGAACTTGGCAGCATATAATTCAAATGCATCTCTAGTGTTAATGACTACTCTTGGGGGATGTTTCCTTCTACTAGTACAACGCATGACTCTTCCTTTTAGGTGTGTAAGCGTAGTAAAACCTTTATTATTTTCGCTTGAATTGTTGAATGACTCATATAGACTAGAAAAGAAAAAAGCAATAATCTCAAAAATCTGTAGAGAGTATTTAAACCTAAACCAATCTTTCATGGCAAAGCTCCAATCATTAAGTCATGATTATATATATATATATATATATATATATATATATATATATATATATATATATATATATATATATATCTGTGTATGTATGTGTGTGTAATATAATATAATATAATGTAAATTTTATTTCGAAAATCAATGAACATAATCGAGCGAAAGATTGTTCTTATTCTCGCTTAACGAACGAGAATCGCTTGCATATACTCATAATATTTGTGTGAAATTTCAGATCTTGATGATTATAAAGTTAGAGTTTTGAATGAATGATGTGTTTACTATTTGTTAATTAAAAGTAGCTGACATTTACTAAAGTTAATAATTGGTAAACTACATATTGTGATTCCTTTTATATGTTGTCCTTGTGTATCTCATCCTACTTGCATTAATAAATCTAAAATCTTAGTAGGCTTACATCATCTCTCCCCGAGCAGACCAAAGGTCTTTGTTTCAAAACTTGGAAAATGCTTATATTCTTTAATCCAATGATCCTAATCAGGACTAATTCAAGACTAACTCAACATCCCTAGTTAATTATGAAATTCACTAATCTAATTCCTAGCATTTAATATGTAGGCAGGACAATTCAAGTTCCTCTATTAAAATATGAATCTTTAGAAAATTTCATCCATGCTCTATTTGTCATGCATACTTGATTAGCATCCCTAATGTATTAAAAAGCCCATCATGCCTTGGTGAAATTATAAAAGCACCATGATGATGAAGATCATTTGATTTTACTTGACCTGTAAGGGATTTCCATTGGAACCATAGCTCAGCAGTTCATCATAAGATGGCATAGAAACCAACAACAAGTAAGTGAGAATAGAATAGCCTTTGAAAGTATGAAGCTTTTCAAATATGCATCATACTTAATGAAGCACATAGTTTACCTTGCATGATGAAGCAACAAGCTTCCCTCATGATCACAGCACAGTGAAAATAGCTCATTCCCATGGTCATAAAGTTTGTGAGAGTGTGCCAGGCTAGTTGTTCTTCAACTGGAGGTTGATTCAAGACAACTGGCACAGCATCTGGAATTGTTTCCAATGAATCTGGGATGTCCTCCATCTTATTGGAGGCCACATTTACAGCTGGATTGAATGATCTTTACAATAGGTATAAGCCTAATTAATCACAGGGCATAAGCACGTGAAAAATATACACTTGAAATAAAAGTTTATAAAATAAATAAAATCCAAGTGAAAATATTTTATCATGCTTTTGTGCGTACATACATGCATAAAAATATATAGCAAAAAAACACCACTCTATGGCTGGAAATGACTTGAGTGCAAGCAAATTTGCATCAATTCAAGTTTTAAGTACATGTGCATCTAAATTGAGTGAGTGAACATGAGCGAAAACTCTACTTTGTCCTCGCCGTTGGATTTTGACAATAAAGTCTCCACAATAAGAATCAAAACCATAGAGCTTGATCAACAATGAAATTTTTTTGAAAAGCTTCAAGATAATAAAAAAGATGTCAATAAGTTTGGTTGAAAAAGCAATAACAACAACAAGCCTTTATCCACTACATGGGATCGGCTACATCAATCCCTCTTCTCCATTGTATCCTATTAAGTGTCAAATTTTCATTTAATTGTAATGAAATAAGATCATTTTTTATACTACCGCCAAGTCTTCCTAGGTTTATTTTAATTTTTTATTTATTTTAATTTACTGTTTGTTATAAACTCACTGTTAAGAAAAAAAAGTATAAATATATAATTAAAAAATCCTATTTAATTTTATACAGGTTTGAAGGTCTATGCGATGCTTCCCATAAGCGTAGTAGGTACAAAAATTACTCAGTTGTGGTGTCGCGAGACCTATGCACGCTTCCCATAAGCGTGGTGGGAATCTTAGTAAGATTAGCTCTGCGAGGGGCGATCTTGGAAGCTGGATTTTAAACTAATTTGACCACAGAAAATCGAATGTATAAAACCTTTAAAATTTGAAATACTCAAGATAAGCATAATTTGACTAATAAAAATAAAACATTAAGTTAAGACAAAAAAACATACAAAAGAAAAAACAAAAAATACTTACTTGAAAAAAATAGATGCTCGAGCAAAATTCTTCCTTTGAATTGGAAGGTAGAATAATTTAAATTTCAAATATGTGTGAAAAGTATAGTGAGCTATTTGCCTCTTATTTACAAGGGAGAAAAGAGCAATTTCTATTAATGGCATTCAATCACCATTTATGACAATCTAAATCCCATTAAATGATCATTCATGAAAATTAATAATAGCTTAAATGGCTATTCAAGAGAATGAGAAAAGTTGGGTGACGCCCATTAATCTTGTGAAGCATATTTTGCTACATAATGTGCAGGATACAACTAATATGCATCTTTTATTTTATTATTGGGTGATCCTAAAGAAATGACATATGGGTGTATATGGCTCTAAAGCTAATTACATGTCCATAGTATCACACTAAAATACATGAGAATAATTTAAAGATTTAAATAATACTCATATTTTAGGATAAATTGGTGCCTAAAATCATTACACAAGGATGTGTATAATCAACCAAACCTTACAAATGTTAATCATGCACGCATTATGAGGCAATTAGAAAATTAAAATTAGTCTTTTTATGCATGTAATTAACAAGATTAACTGTATGCATGCATTATAGGTAGCATCAACCTGAGTCTAGTGCTCTAAAAAGCATGTAAATGCTCATAAATGGCCTATATGTTTTATGAGGAATTTCTCAAAGTATAATTCAATTGCCTTGAAAAGCATGAAGTCTCTCAAATTACTCAAAGATTAATTATGCTAGAAACCATTACACTATGAATGTTTAAACTTAATTAATGCAGGATCAGTGGGTTCTTCCTTGATCTTAGACGCAGTAATTAAAAACTCTAATGATATTATTATAATATCTTCAACCTAATAAAACATCTGAGAAACTAATTATGTTATATGACGGTCGATCCCCTATTATTAAATTAACGAGTCGGCGATCACAAATAAACAATATACTCACCGATGATGGTTTGTGAATGAAATTTCAACCGGAGGATTACTTTTCAAAATGTGATTATTATTTCAAATCAAATTAATATAACTTAAATATCAATCCAAATAATCGATGAATTAAGATTAAATGAAAATCAAATAGTTAAAAAAAACTTAAAGCAAAATGCAATTAATCCACCTTCCGCTATTGTTTTTGTGTAACAAATTAAGAAAACTCAAGCTCACAGAGCCGATGTCAAGTCGAGTCGCGTCTATTCATACTCAATCAATCCCATCTAATAAGGGCGTGACCTGTCCCACGCGTGGCTTGGCCACTCCATGATCGATTATGGTAGAGTCCTCGAGAATGGTTTGTAAATGACTCCACTATCACTCGCGGCATGCTTGTATATACGCTTTCGCTTTTGAGTTGTGAACTATGGGATGTGATAGGGAAAAAAGCCTTCGGTAGGTGGACTTAAACTTGTCTCCTGGGACATCACCCAGTCTAACTTGAGCAGCCTTGGCCATCCTTCTAGGGATCCTCTCATTAGTAGGCCCAGGGAATGACTAACCTATGGAATCTAGGTCGATCGCTCTCAACCATCCGCTTTAAGCTAAAATGATGAATTTCATAAATTCTAAATCCCAAATTTCAAAACTCCATATCTTCTTCTTACACTACACGCGTTAAGCGATCAATGATTAGCAATCGAAAGTTCTCTCATCATTGAGAAGAATAATTAACTATAGGAGATTGCTATAGAAACCTAGAACCATCTAAAGTTCTCACAAAGCGTGGGTGAAATCTGTCTATCTACTATTTCATCTATCTTCAAAATTACGACACTTTAAATTACTCTCTTCATCGAGAGATGGGTAATTTTCGAACAAAACTAAAATGGTTTTCAATAATTTTGTCATCATATACTCATTACATGGGGATAAACGACCTTGATATTTATCATTTGGAAGCTTGGAGACTTAGGTATATCAGAAAATAAAGATTGAGAGTAAAAAATAGTTTTCAGTTGTAGACTACAGTAACTCAAAAATTGGATGTCTAATCAAATGAAAACATATAGGAAAGTAATATTGCTAGTTTATTTTGATAAAATTTTCTAATTTATTATTGTGGTGCAAGTGGAAATTCATGGTTGAGATTAATTTTCAAAGGTTTTGCAAGCTTACCAAGTGAATATATAGGCTTCTGTGAAAGCCCAAGAGCAGACATATTTGCACCCAAAATCTGTACATCTTGCAGATCCTCAAAACTATAGTTTTGGAGAACAACATGGTTATGAGTTTTCAAAATGATAGAGGAGCTTCAAATACTCTTGCAACTTTTCTTCGGCTCCACTAACAAATTTGTGATTTCCTGTCCCCTTTATAATGGCCACACAATTGATGTCATGCCCGTGAACTTGTGGCCGTGCTATTTCATGCCAAGGAACCCTAGCCCCATGGCATACTTCATCTCCCCATGGTGAAAAGATTCTAGTTGTCTGCAGCCATAGTTAACAACATAGTTAACTAAAATCTAAAAACAATAAATAAGAAAAAATAACCAATAAAATCAATTACCACAATCAGCCAAAACATGAAACATAGAAATAATAAATCTCGTGAAAGGATTGGTGAAAAATTTTCAATCAGCTTGCAAGGTAAGATGTGCTATAACTAGATTCGGATATTTATTTTATGTTTTAAGAGAAGAAACCTCCAACTTGATTGTGTCTTACAACATATACAGATTCAATATTATAATTACCATAAGTTTGTTGTGAGAAAACAAAATTATGCATTAACAATAAAGAAATATCAAATTAAATGATTTAAAATTTTAAATGACAGTTTACAACAAAAAATATGCCATTAAATATTTTAACTTATCCTATGTGACACAATTAGATACATCAAAAGAGAGAGGAGATACTCCGTAGGAATTTTCTAAGGTTGGCGAGCAATGAGAAGGAAGAAAATCAAAGGATGGATCAGAAAGAGAATTATCGTAAAAGAGAGATCCCCTTTGACTCAATAAATTAGAAGGAATATCATATAAACCAAGAAAAATGTTGGTAGCACTCAACCCCATTTGTAGTTTTAAAGAAAGCAGGATGCCACATAACTGAATATACCCAGTCTTCGTGTCCCACAAGAAGTGATTCTAGTGACACTTGATAGCACATATTCCCTACCATAAATAGAGGTCCTTCAATAAAGGATGTCAAACCTATATCTTCCTTGCGATATGGCACATCAGGTGAAGAACCACGTAAGGACAGCTTCCATATTCGTATTGTTTTGTCCTTAGATGAACTCACAAGAAAAATGCTCTTCTTCTCACCATCCAAACAAATTGGTAAAGAAAAATCTAAACTTCTGATCCAGTCAACGTGGGCTTTCAGCTCACAAACATGCACAAACTGTATACAGCAATTCAATATTAGTCAAGGGAATGGCACTGTAAAGATTACTAAGACATGAATGACAATTCACTGGCCTTTCCCTTATGACCACCACAATAAAGATGGATCTTGTTGTCTAAGCCTCCAGTTGCTAAAACTATATTTTCTTTATCATCGGGCAGTTCTGTCAAGGACAATGCAACCACTGGTTTTGAACCTGCTGAAAGGGCTTGCAGGCATGAAATTTTGCATTCATCTGTTATAAAGCAAAAAATATTTAACACAATATAGCCATAGGTAAACTAGAGAGTAATATAACATGCAATCACTAAACCTTTGTTTTAAAGCATTACAAGATTCTAAGGTAAGTTTATGCTCAATATGAACATTATCATCACCATCATCTTAATGCCATATCTCAACTATATGGGGCCAGGTTTATGAATCCTGATTACCATTTAATTATGTTGAAATATTAACTTTGATTCATGTAATGTCTTTCCATACAACTTCTAGTCACATAATATTTGGTCCGTCCTTTGCTTCCTGATACCTACTAATTGTGGTTGGCTTTAGGAAACCTATTAAGTTCACCTTAAGTTCATATAAAATAATTGACGCATTTTCTACATTTCAATGTACATGCCCAAATGATTAACTCCATATTCCAACAGTTAAACTAAATTTTCTGCATCATCTGGAATATTCTTGTCAAAGAAACGCAACTAATAGTTTTGAACCCACGGAGGGAAGGATTCCAAGCATGAAATTTTACAAGAACTATCGCCAAGAAAGGGGTAATCAATGAGTATATTAGTGCTTGATGAGTGCATATTTAGCCTTTAGATATGACATGTGATGCATATTTATGCTCAATATGATCCACAACATCAGCCTCTTCCCAATAGTTTGGGGTCAATTCTCTGACTCCATTCATTTTTACAGCGTGCAAGTGTTAACTCTAGTTTATATAAATCTTTTGGCATAATGTCTATACATGTTATATTTGGTTCATCATTTTTCCTTATAAGTTATCTTCATTTTTCTTTGCATACCATATTGATGAATCTCCTAAATCAATTACAAGATGCCTACATGCGAAATCATTACAAGTGACTTGAAATGCAAGTACATGAATCATGCTCAATATGCTCATCATCATCATCATTAGATTTATCCCACCTATTAGCTTTAAAACAAATTTTCTCAATATTTTCATTGAGTGCTAAAAGTGTTTATTTTAGTTCATGCAAGCCTTTCTGCACAATTGTCCTAAATCTGGTTCGTCTCTTTTCCTTCACATTTATATTCTTTTATGCTTTATTGATACCTTTTTTTTTTCCTTTGATATTAAATTCCAACCCACTAAGGCTATCAAGTGGGGTGTCTGACCCATTGACACTCAAGCACAAACTTTAAATGCCCTAATAGGATAATCATAATGGTTATAAGCATAAATGACCCAACCATATAGGACTCAACGCTTGCCCATAAGCCCACATGAAACTTAAAAGCCTCACCAGAACCCCTGATGATCCATGTAGAATAACTCAAAAAATAAACTAAAAATATTATTGGAAGTATGATTTGAACCTATAACTTCTCATAAACAAAATAAAATGCTTGCCTAATCTTTTACGTAAAGTTTGTATCATCATTATCATTGTCATCATTAATTTTAGACTTCATAAACTATCATTTTTTATTCATTCTTGCTAAGTGTAGCTAGAGATGAACTTATGCAGACTAAAATTTTCAAAATTCATGAAAATCTCTGTTGAGCCAACAAAATGGAAATAATCGCTCTCTATATTTAACATTCAGAAAGAAATATAATAAATGTTAAAAATTTTAATTTGTACTAATATTTTTTAGAATAATTGAGTTCAATTTAAAATTAATTTTTTAATTATTCATAAAGTACATATTCAATCAGCTTGAAATTTTTATAGTATGATAATTAAATCATTACTCATACCCCATAAAAATTTTAAAACAAATTGAATACTAGATTAAAAGTTATTAAATTTTAAGGTATATTTAAAAAAATTAATTAAATAATTAATTTAAATTAATAAAAATTATAAAAATGACACCAAATGGCTTAAAACATCTTGTCTAATAGAGAGCAACTTAAACAAAATATTTTGAATCTCTAATTCTAATTAAATCATAAAATCATTAAACTTAACTTTTAAATAGCCTAAATTAATTGATTTAATAAAAAAATTTAAAGAAAATTCTAATAAATCATTATAGATCAAATACTTTACTAAAAATTATGAACAAACTCTATTTGAATTCAATATTAGAGAAAATAGTATTACGTGATTGTTTGGTTGCATGTATTTAGAGTGTAAAATAAACTAAATGTAGGGAATCTAACTTTTTGAGTGGTTGGTATGGTGCAAAGTAAAATTTCAATGTATTTGTAATGTATTTAAAATGTATTAGAGTTGTTATTTTCGGTGTATTTGAAATTGCGATTTGAAAATTTTAAATACATAATGTAAAGTCTTTGACTATCGCCAGCCGCGGGTTCTCGCCACCACGACCGTGGCCTCTATTTCTTTTGTCGACTATCGCCGCCTATAATTTCAAAAATATTTTACATTACATTTATTTTATAAAAAAAAAAAAAATTCATGTATTTATAGAGTTTCAAACCAAATAAGTTAAAGTAATCAAAATACACTGCGTCTTTTTATTTATATTTATTTTACATTGTATGTTTTTTTCAAGCAAACAAACAACCCCTAAAATAAAATCTCTAAATTTTATCAAGTCATTAAAGATTAATTAAGAAATTTAAAAAACTTAATTAGTAAAATTAATGACAAAATACATGTCTAATTGAGATTAAACTTTTAAAAAACATTCTTAAGAGTATTCCCCACAAAGGTGAATTTTTCAAAGAAGTTGCTTATATCTTATGATTAATCATTAGAGCTTAAGCCTCACATAAGGATTAAAAATTAATAATTGATTATCAAATTACAAAAGTCATGAAAATAAATAAATTATGTTTAAAACACTTTAATAGATAAAAAAGCAAATTAATCATTAGAGCTTAAGCCTCACATAAGGATTAAAAATTAATAATTGATTATCAAATTACAAAAGTCATGAAAATAAATAAATTATGTTTAAAACACTTTAATAGATAAAAAGCGAATTTATTAATTCATTGAACTTAATCAAAGATAATTAATCATATATTTAAGCTCATTCAATCTTTAATTAAACAAGTTAATTAATAGTCCATGTTTAAGGAATTCAAAATCCAATCAAATTAAAACCCTTAAAACAAAAAATGGATTCTTATCAAACTTAATTAGTATTCAAGATTAAAGAAAGTTAAAAATTATGAGTAATTAATCAATATTTTAAGTACTTCAGTAACATAATCCAAATTAAATATGTAAAAATGCACAAAAATCTAAATTAATCCCAAATAATTTCAAAAGTATATGATTGTTTTGGAGGGTGCCATTAACTTTAGGAATTGATCCTATGAAGTTAGAAAGTCATTCAACATTAAAATAAAAGTTAAATATAATGAGAATATATAATTTAACAATAATCAAAATAAAACATCCTAATTATTTAAAACAAATAAAATTCACATTGAGTCTTAAGCATAGCTTATTATCCATTGGTGAGATGTCTATTTATTAAGATAGCGTGAAAGGTGAGAAAACTTTATCCTCAAGTGGGGTCTACTCTTCACACACTTAAAAATCTTAAATCTAATTTTAACCCAAATTAAATCAAAACTTAAAATTCATTTCACAAATATTAATAACATAAATAAAAATCACCTAATGATAAATATATTAAAGCCTAAACTTAAATAAAACTTTAACCCATACAAGCCTAATGTATCCTCACTGCACTAAACTATTAAGCCATCAATTCAACGCCGATTAGGATGTTATTTTGTTTATGATGTATTAATTTTCTTATTTTGTGGTTTAATATTTTAGACTTGATGTTAGTAAATATTTTTCTAAAGATCGATGTTAGGCCAATCTTTTGAAATTCTAATAATATTTTTTTGTAGGAGCTATCAAAATAATTTCATAGGTTTAATTAGTTTGTTTGCAAGTGTTATTTTCTTAAGTCCCTAAGCATAGATTATTACAAGTATTGGTACTTGTTAACTATGTATGTCACATGTACCAGCAGCCGCCAAGTCGGCCCGTGGCCCGAGTCTTCTTCATGGCCGCATACGCGCACCCGCTTCCGTGATCATAATCTTGTGCACCCATGAAGATCTATTATCTCGAACTATATTAGACGCAAAAGTTAATGAACCCACAAATTTCATTGAAAAATATATTATTTTTAATTATTTGGCACATATTTTTGGATGAAAGAGATAATATCAAAAATAGACGATATATTAAAATGTCACTATAAATAATTTTGATTTAAAATAAAATGCCAACTGTCAGGTCACACAAGAAATCACAAAAAAAAAAAACACTATTTAGATCTTTATTAAATCACTCTACAACCCTAGCCTCGTACAAACAACAACTAGTTTATAGTTTTGTTGTTATATATATCATTCCTTAAATCACTCTTATAATGTGACTTAAATTATGCACATAAAAAAGTGAAGTGCATCACTAGTCATTTTGTAGAAAAATAAAAAAAAAATCTCCAAATCTTTATTAAACACCTCGTTGATGACATATTCCTCAATCTTTTGATTTTTGGTTAATCCTTGTGTGAGGTACACATCTTTATTGTTGATTGTAGATAGCCTCCTGTTTTTCTTCAGATCATATAAAATACTCTCTTATCTTCTGACAACTCGCATGTTTCTTATCTTCACTATGTCATTTTTTGATGATCTCTTAGTTATGTCTTTTGGATGCGCTTTAATACTTCAGCTTCTTCTATCGTGTTTATGAATATTGTTTATGCTTCCCGATGAATATATCATTGCAATTCATTGTTAGATATTTTAAAGAAAAATAAAATTTTGAAGCACTTTTCTAGGCACTCAAAAGTTTTATTTTATATTATCGTTATATTTTCATAAATAAAAAAGTGAAGTGCCTAACTAGATTTTAAGGTTGTGTGTGTGTATATATATCATTAAAAATCACTATTACATTGTAACTTTAATTATGCATATAAATGTGTATTTCATTTCATTTCTTAAATTATTTATATGTTGGTACTTAAATTAAGAACAAAAAAATGTAGTACTTTGTTAGATTTTTTTTATAGAAATATAAATTTTTGCTTATTTATATACTTAAGAGATTTTATTGGTGTATGCATCATTTCATTTCTGATCTTTAATACATTATGAATTAAATTAAATACAGATTAATAATTCACATGCTTTGTTAGGTGCTTAAAATTTTGTTGATAAATTTAATTTTTTTTAAATAGCTTATACATTGTAATTTAAATTAAGTACATAAAAAGTGAAGTATTTAGTTATGATTTTATTAATATATATATATACTTAAAATATCTCTTATATTGCGACTTAAATTAAGCACTTTAAAAGTGAATTATTTTGGAAGGTATTTTATAAAAAAATAAAATTCTTGAAGTAACTTTTTTAGATATTTGAAATTTTATTGGTATAATCACCACTCCATAATTTTTTCTCATGTCATGGCTTAAACTAAATAACTAATAGAAAGTTAAGTACTTAGTTTTGATAGTATATATATTATTTCAAAAAAAAACTCCAATCTGACTTAAATTACACATCAAAATTGAAGTAAAAGGTTTTATATGTATATAATTTTTTAAATAGCTTCATACATTGTTGAATTGAATTAAAACATAAAATTAAAGCGCCAAAGTATTTTATAGAACTTATAAGCGTGGGTTATTGATTATTTAAAATTTTAATACATTTGACTCTAATTCATAATAAAAGTGAAGGGTATTTGAAATCATTTTTTATTTTTATTTTTTATTTTTATTTTATTTTATGTGAAAATAAAATATATTTGATATTTTATGAATTTTAGTTTTAAAATAAAAAAATAAAATAAAATATTTAGTTTTATTTTTTAAATTTTTAATGAAAAAATAAAATAATAAGATTAATTATTACACTCTAAGAGATTATTTGGGACTATATATATATATATATATATATATATATATATATATATATATATATATATATATATATATATATTAATTTTAAAATAAAATAAAAATATGTTTGATATTTTTTTATTTTAACATAAAAAAAAAATATTTGAAACGACGATGATGGATGTTAATTTATATATTTGTTTTATTACTTAAATAGAATCAAATGTAATGATAATTGTTGAAAGTGATGAAATTAGATTTGAATAATCATCTAAATAATACAAATAAGACTCTTTCATAAAGAGAAACTTAGAAAAATTCAAAATATAAAAATTTATCAAACAATTTATAAATGCGATATCAGCGATTTTGAATATTATTTTTGATTATCGATGTTGTTAAAAAAATGTCGCTTATAAAGACAAAACATCGATGTATTTTAAATATTAAAAATATAAAAGAAAGATACATTTATAGGAATTGATTCATAAACATGAAATGTAAAATAATTAAGTATATATTTAAATTCTATGAGAAATATAAAATTTATGAAAAGATATAAATATATTTTAAATAATAATTATTGATCAAGTAAATTATTATTATTATTATTATTATTATTATTATTATTATTATTATTATTATTATTATATAATCAAGTTAAATTTAATTAGAATCAATCAAAATTATATATTATATATATATTTATATATATATATACAAATATGATATATTACAATTAATCTCTTATTATTCTGCATTCAAGATAAATTTTGTTAAATTAAATCAATTAAAATTAACATTATTATATAATATAATAAATAAAATAAAATCTAATATCTTAAAAATCTGAAAAATATGGCGGGATGTTTTAAAAATAAAGAAAAAAAAAACAGATTTTACATATTTTAAATATTTAGATGTTATAATATCATTAAATAGATTATAACAATAATTTAATTTTTCTGATAATTTTAAATAATAATTTTATAAATAATATTTAAAATTTATTTTAATGTCATCGCTAAATAATGACAAATTTACTCACATACAGTTATTAATTATTTAATGGTTTAGAGAAATGATAAGAAAGCAAATCATAACTTTTTTTAATCTTTTTAAGTTCATCCTATTTTAAAGTAAAATAATGTTAAACTTAACATTTCACATTTAATATATCAAGTTATTATTTAAATATTATAATTATCTAAAAAACATCTAATCATACCTCATAAGAAACCATTAAATTTATCTGAATTTAAATCCATTCAATCATGGCGCTGTTGGTTTACCTTTTGAAATTCAACTATTTATTTAATTTAAATGAAAAAAAATACTAATCAAGAAAAGAAATTTCACTTACGCAAAATATTTTCAATTCAGGACTGTTTGGTTGCCTGAAAAAGGAATACAATGTAGAAACTAGAAAGAATGTAATATATTTAGATTACTTTAAATTATTTGATTGAGAATTTTACAAATTTATTAATTTATTAAAAAAAATATAATGTAAAATATTTTAAAAATTTTCAACATAATGGTGTGATTGATGACAATTTTACATTATGTATTTGAAATTATCAAATCAAATCACTAAAATATAACTATATAATTCCAAATCATTACATCACTTTAAAATTTTATTTTACATCGCACGCTAAAAAATCTAAAACTCATATATTTATTTTACTTTGATTCCAACCAAATAACCCTGATTACGTGTTTGGGCTCCAAATTTTAAATTTAAAGTTTTTTATATACATTTGCATTATCTTTACTTAAATTTCAACACAGTATCTATTAAGTAAATGAATCAAACTTAAGAGGGAAAACAAAACTTGAAATCAAAACGTACCCTAAACTAAAGATTTTAGCTGCTGATGCTTTTAAATTACTTATTAACCTTTTGATGAGAATGTATCCCTTAAAATCACAACCCAACGATGATTAAGCGGAAAAATTGAACTAGAAATTTTATCAAATCGGGACCAATTCATCAGATTGCATTAGCATTGCAAAATTGATTTTAAAATTGTACACAACCATGACCATTCGGATCAATCGATCCAACCAACCAATCTAATTTTCACAATGTTGTTTATACCAACATCAAAAAGATCATCTCATGCTATCAAATCTTCCACATTATAAGAAAAGCCCTAAGATTATAGTATATATATATATATATATATATATATAGATGATAAGGAACATAAATTGTTGGAAAAATAACTTAAACAACACAGCCATGGTCCATACACAATCCTAACATTGTTTGCATGCACCAAAAAAAAGGAAAAAAAGAGCTGTTATATGTTACATCAATAAAATTATGATAAAGTATTATCTTTCCATACCGTTTCGAATATATTGGATAAATTGGATGGCACCTTCATTTTTCGAGGTAGATTCATAAATAATTATCATCAAATTCAAATCATAACAACAATGAAAGTCAATGCTCAAAGCTTACGAAGGACTTTATAAATGAAAGATGACACCTTTTGTGTTATACAATGCATCAACACATTTATGCGGCCAGGAAAAGAAGCATTCGAATCATTCTTAGGTTTTTTTAGTCATACATTTTAATGTCATTTTGGCGTTCAATGCATCCTTAATCATAATTAATATTCACAAAGCATTTTCTCTATCCTCAATAAGCATAAATTGTTTCTTAATCCTTACAAATGTGAGTTCATCATTGTGTTAGTATGCTTCTTGAGAGTTTTACCTACCTATAAGATGTTTGTTGATCTGCCACTAGCATAAGATCTTTCGAGTAAGAGATCTTGTCAAGATCAGTCTACACAAAAGAACAATTCCAAGATCAAACCTCTCAAACTAGTCCCCTTCCCATTTACAACACACTCACACACACACAAAAATGATAATACCTACATTAACTCACTCCTCGAGTTACACATTTCATCAACATTCAACATTGCCAACAGCTATTTCTACCTGCCATCCCACCATGCAAATCGATGAACTTGAACTACTTACTGTTTTACATAACTATATGTTTTAGAATTGTGTTTTCCCATACTAACACAACTATATATATTATTCAGAAATTATGCATTAGTTTGAACTCTAGGGAATAATAATCAACTTATATATGAATATAGAAGAGAAACAAACCTAATATGATTTGATGTATAAATTTGGGAAAAGTTTTAATAAAATGAATTCTTCGCTTAGCAATCAATACACGCCAAAGCAAGGGATGTGCACCAATGCTATGGCTAAATACCTAATTAAGATTTACGTTAGTTTTATTTGAGAAGTAGGAGGAGCAGTATGGTCGAGGTTATATGAAGCTCACCATAGAGGTGCCTGTATGCTGAAAGCTCCATGAAGGGGTAAGGCCACGAGCAGAACAAGTTAAAAAATCACGAAGAATCTAAGAGAAATCCAATATCATAAGAACAAATCATCATCATTAGCTTTATCCTAACTATTCAAGATTGATTTTATGAATCCTTATTTTTCATTCATTATGTTGAATTTTGAGTTTGAAAAAGGGTGACCTCCTTGGAGTTTGTTTGGCTAAGATGAACTTATTTTTGAAGTGTTTTCACTCAAAATAATGCATATCAATAGCGATAATCAATATGTCTAGACACCATTTAAATAGATGTATATCTAAAGATAGATGGAAAAGATGCTAATGGAATCGAGATATACTTCTTAAGGTATAAAACCTAATTTTTAGTAAATCATTTTGAATAACTTCTACCTATGTTATCTTAGGTCATATCTTTTTCCTTCCAAATATTCTGATAATAGTTTAATCTAATGAATTCATTTATTTGTTGTACATATCTAAATCATTAAGTCTATTTTTAATTACTTTATATTTAATTGATGTCAATATAATTGTTCTTCTAATATAACCATCCCTAGATAATATGAAATGTTTTCAACTATCAAGCATTGACCACTTGTATCGTGATCATGAATGCATTAGAAGTGGTTTGCATTTTTTAACTAGAAAGAAAGTAGAGATAAAAAAACATGTTTATTCACTATGTACAAAGATTACATGAAACAATAAAGCTCGTATAGCGTAACCCACCTGGAAAGTCAAATATAAAGTCCAAAGAACAAAATATGCCATTTCAAACCAGGAAAAGGTACGAGAAATTACTTCAAGGACAAAAGAATATATGGACATAACAACAATACATTGCAAAATACATGTGAGCGATTCACGGCGGTGTCAATGAGAAAAACACAAAGATTCAGAGAGTCTTATCATTATCACATCAAACTGTAAGACAAATAGCCATCATAAGCATTAAACATAGATATAATGTCAATGAGCCATATCCTCATTGACCATAGAAATATTGTTGTCTTAACATCCTAAAACAACATAATTCTCTTGGCATAAGCCAAGTAAAAGCAAATTTTCCTCCAATGTTATAATAAACTTCTTCTGATTATTTGTATGCATAATATCATTATTTTATCTCTCATCCAAAGGACTCCATCGCATACATTTTTCCATGGTGTTTATAAGAGCATAAGTTCTTCAATCATAAAACCCTCTTTTGTATGATCGGAAATCCAAAGTGCAATTTTACAATAAATAATACCCACATTAGTTTAAATTACTATCTCCGTGATGCAATGATAACATGAAAAAATTTGAGTTAGAATATCCCTGTCCAAAACAAATCATGGGTTTTATATCCCTTAAATATGTTTTTTTATGCAACACCAACAACAATAAGATCCTTTATCATTAAATTGTTTTGAGATGAATGTAATATAAATTTTGATTTATAATATATATATTGTACAAAGTAAAATCAATCTATAAAATTTATTTGGACCAAATTTGCTTAAAATCACTAAAATTTTCCTTCATGATAAAAAAAAATGCAAAAAAAATGATCATCTTCCATTTAAACTAGCAATTATTATATTAATAACATAATTATAAGTAATTCAAGAGATAAAATACTAACCAAATCGCTCGAGATGCATCCATGAATGATACTGAGGAGAAACCAAAACCACATCCATCACAAAACACTTATCGACAAAAGAATACAAATTAATCAATTTAATAATATCCTAATCATTGGATAACTTATGAATATATATATATATAGATTATAGAAACCAAGAAAAATGGTGAAAATATTTTTACTACCCAAGAAAACTTTTGTTAGATTTATTTCCTAAAACACTCCTATTGATTTGGTGAGTCTTATTACATGATCTTCATGGGAATGAAGACGTTACAAAGATATGCAAAGCAAAGTGTAGGATGTAGTTAACAACTCATTTCCAAACAAGAGTCTATTTAACGCTTTTTTTGCTTGAGGAAAGATGGTTATATTATAGTTTAATTTAACTGCTAGATGATTTGCATTATATAGCCCCAAAACCACCTTTTTCTCATGCGGTTTTCCTTCCGCGGTTTGGTAATCTGTTATCTTCCACTGTATGTATCAGAACGTTAGTCGGTCATTATTATTTACGGTCACCTTTAAGGAAGTCGTTAATTCATTCTTGAATATATCCAATATGAGCGGATATTATCTGTCACAAGCATTGAAACAAACTAAACAAACAATATCAAATTTCTTGGAGCACTACATGAATTTACAAGTAGAGAAGGATAGAGTTTCTGATGTTTTAAAATGTTCTAACCATCTTTTCAAAATTATAACTTAGAATAATGATAAAATTTGGGAGAAAGGACAATACCACAAAATAGATGATGGTAGTGTAAGCGTCCAACAACATCATTTATGGACAAGAAGAATGAGCATAGATAATCGAAAAGAAAGATGCATAAAGATGTAATCTCATGAGTGAAGGCTAAAAGAAACATTTCTACTCTTTCGGTATTATCGAGGGGCATTCACTCATAATGATTTTTACGTCGAGAACTTATACAAAGAATAGTCAAAGCGAATAGAATCGTGGAAAAATCATAGATTATCACTCAAAATCAAAAGCAAATCATAAGCATTTCAAATCTAATCAACATCTAAGTAGAGCATAATGATCCTTTCACTTGAAAATCCCTTATTTAATCTAAGCAGGTAAAATCAGTTCACGTATATTCTCTTTCTCGATTCAAAAGCTTGGTGAAATCTCATGGCACATAGCTTAAAATCTATTCAGCGAAGATTGTATCTTCTACACACAAGTCGTCATGATGGAATTCTCGTGACTTCTTCTCGTAAAGCGTGGTTAGGATCGCCATATCCACATCTTGGGTAATTCCTCTTGATCCATGAATATCGCTCTCCATTTCGTTTGCTCTCATCGAGACCCAGTACTTACGCCTTTCACGAGGAAAGCTTTCATCGATTTCTCCATGATATCTGAAAGAGACAACTCATAATGAAATTTAGGAAATAGGCTCCATACACGAGTTACGCTCCATGTGAACATTTTCAAGTAAAGTTATGATTGAGAATTTAAAACCTCATAATCCATAAGTCGCATCAATTATGGTTTTGGTATGAGGTAGTAATAAAAGGCTCGAACTTTAAGAACGTGGGGTCTTACACATAAGTAAAGATGGAATGAAGGATGTGAGTAGAGGGCTGAAGATCACACATCCATATTTGGACATTACAGTTCTGGCGATTGGAGTTGATAAAGCGTATTTAATAATTACAATTTTTACAAGCGTGATGCACACATGAATGAATTTGAGTGAACAATGGAAGCGGTTTTGTATTAGAGAGGGATCATTATATTAATTGGTTTATTGAAAAGAAGGGTTCACTAAGTAGAGAGATTTCGATCAAGGCACTGCTTGGTGAGTATGAGGTAGAGAAAAGACCATGAGTAGAAGAAGAATCTTTAATGAAGCGGGATTAGGTTAGAAGAGCATTACGGGAGGGAAAGAACTTTTGAGGCGGTAAAATATTTGCTTAACTGCTTACTCTTCATAGTTAAAGAGTTAAGTGATTAATATCATAAGAAGAGTTTTACCGTAAAATAATTATTGTTTAAGAAAATAAGAAATTTCTTACCTTAATTAAATTTATATTAAGTTTTTTTTCATAAAATATAAACTTATAATAAGTCATCAAAAATAATGTAGATTAATAACTATTTTATCAAATGAATTCATGACATTTTTTCTTAAGCATATAATTTATAAAAAATTATAAAAATTTTAAAGATTAACAAATGCGATAAGTATAGGCGTGAATTTTGGATCGGTAGGTCATGAGCAGTTGGATCGATCCTTTTCTGATTCTTCATTGCTTGTGTCCAAACTATTAATTTTTTGAGATTATCCTTGAAATTTTTAATGATTTCAAGCATAAATTAGCTCTTGAATCATACAAAATGTAAATTTTTTTAAAAACAAGATAAAAATAAATTTTGATTCTAGCTTTCTTGAGCTAGATTGGAATGTTGTGAGAAAATTTGTCATCTTGCGCGGCCTGCCCAGTAAACTATTTTTTTCAATGATCTGCAACCTTCTTAGATATCGTGATCTTTTGAAGGTTTTGCAAACTATAAGTCATGGATTCCCGACCCTATTATCTCTCTCGATCTCAAAGCGTGTTTTCTTCTTGTATCGTCTCCCAAATTTTTGTAGGACTCTTGAAGCAGAGTCATCCCTGACTCAAGCCTCTCTTTCATCTCATCGATCCCTCGACTCATGGGATCTTGAAATGTCCTTGATTGATATTGCCGGAGTTATTTAGAGCGTCAATTTGATCTTACTTCGCGATCACTAGAATTCCAATTAGAGTACAGAAGAGGAATCATGTATCTTAATAGAATCTTGCACTTCTTGATCTTTCCTCGATTATGTCCAATTTATCCTCATCGGATGACGAGAATGTTGTGGGTCTACATGTTTCAAGAGAGAAGACACAGAATTATGATAAAAGCAGTGGTTTCAAAAAAAGAATCGGCATGATCAATTAAAAGAGTGAGGGACTTAGCGTAGCTTGAGATGGAGTTGGTCTCGAGATAAAACTCAAGAAATACTTTGTGTGCATCATCCAGTTTCTTAAGGCACTCATCATCTGACCGTCCTGAGATGGGAAGCCGCATCTCGAATCTAATTGAAAGCGGTCGAGCATCCATGCCTTTCTTGTTCTCGTTATTGGATATCTCAGAACAACTAGAAGAAAGGTTGTAAGCTCCAAGTGTTGAAACTTCCTCTTGCCTTCTCAAAAGCTTCATTCATCGGGCTACTTGGAAACTAACTTTATTCTTGAAGCCTCATGTCTATCCGTCTGAGGAGGGAGGAGGGGGATGAGAAGGGCACGAAAAGGTAAGGCTGTGGGAAGTAAGAGAGGAAGAGGAATAATGGAGTGTGGTGGATTCATCATAATGAAATAAAAGGCTTGGAAGGAAGAGGATCCTATAACCTACAACGTAGACAACAACAAAATTCCAAAATGAGGGTTATATAAAAGGAAGATTATCATTCATAGATTTTAAAGAAACGGTATGCTATACACATCAAGGTGAAATGACTGCATTGAAGGGAGCAGGGGAAACATGGAAAGCATTGAAATGTTCTAAAACCTCCTTCCACAGAAAAAAAAAAAGAGCAAGGAATTTTTTGCTTCCTCTACTTACACCTCATAATAACACCGATTGCAGATAATATAACTAATGTGAGTTGCAAAGATCAGTGAACAATATTGCTGGGTGGCGTGATTTACCTCAACGGAGATATTGAGGAAGCTTATCTGACGGCGCTTCGCGTTAAAGACATGGATGCAAGCCGTATTTTTATTATTAACAATAGGCGGCGATTCGAGGCGTTCGGGACACGATGGAGCATATATATATATATATATATATATATATATATATATTCGTGGGCTTGTTTTCTTTCTCTGAATTTACTTTCCTTTCTATTCCATGAGAGGATTAAACCTTTGCATTTAAAAATTATTTGGACTCACTTTTATTTTTTTTATTTTTTTTATTTTTATTTATATTTTATAATCTTCATGTTTTGTTTCAAATTAAAATATATTTGATGATAATTATTCTATTTAGATATTTTGAATATTTTTGAAAATAATGTTACTTATATTTAAAAATAAAAAATAAAAGCACATAAAAATATATCAAATAAACATATTAAAAATAACATAAAAATAAAAATAAAAAACACAACAAAATTGATCCCAAAAACCTCTTAAATTTTAAAAAATAAATGATGATGATATTTTTACTTTTATATGATATCGAAAATTGAAGTGTTATCTATATATAAATATATATATATTCTCTTTAATAGATTATAATATATTTTATTTATTTTAAAACAAAAAATTGTTTAATAATTACATTAATTGTTTTATTGTATATTAAAAATGGATTTACATTGTATCACTATTTTATACTTTTTAAATTTTATCGACATCTAAGATGAATTTGATAAATTATTGTGATCAAAATAGAAATTAACAAATAAGATGAGAAGCATATTAGAAAGTTAGCTATTGTTATAAATGTATAAGACAATTCTTAACTTTATACCTTTGTACTGACATCTTATGATCTAAATGTTATGATCTTATGATGATCAAAAGTGATTTTAAAATTTTAAACTACGATTTGATTTTTAATTTATTTATTATTTATTACTTTTGAATTAGGCTATACATGTTTATATTGCAAATTAGTTTTTTAAGCTTCACTAAATAAATTATTTCTAAAATTTTAAATAAATGCTTAAAATTATCATTTAGGTTTTTGATCATTCAAATGCTTCATCTTGAATATCTTGAATTAATTGACATGAATCTCCAATGGTTGACATACATGAATCATTAATCATGTACTATAAAAAAATTACTACTATTTATAAAGAATGTTTGCTACAATCAATACATTATTAAGTTTTGAGGCTTATAAAAGATTATTACTTTTATGGTATGAAAGGGTGGACAAATGACTTGAAGTTAGGAAGCAATTGGAGAATGTCAAAATATTATTCACTCACTAATTGAGGAATGCATTAAATAATCTTGATTTGGTGGGTGATTGGAGGTGAACGAGACAATCCTACCACTTTTTAATATAAGGAGAGTACTAAAAAGCCTCGAGTTATGCAAAAATTAAGGAAAAATCATGATAAGTTTTCTTTAGAATTGAGGAGGTAAAATAAATGACATAAAATTCGGCAGTGAGTGGCAATTAGAATAACCTTCTTTTAAAGGTGGACTAACCAAGTCGATAAACAATTAGAGATAAGTTGATTGACAAAAAGAGACAAATTATTACTTTTTAAAAACAAATAGATGGGATGTTCTAAATGGTCTATATTTGGTATGTACATATATGATATGTAACAATTATGATAATATTTCTTTTCAATATAAGTGATGGATTGAATGACCATGAATCAATGATTAAAAGTGATTAGAAGTCTTTCTTTTTAAATACAGAGTGGTAAAATGACCAACCTAATGTTAGAAAGCATCTAAAAAGCGTCAAGATAATCTTTCTATTAAATATGAGGACAAAGATAATCTTCAATCACCCATGAGAAGCAAGATAAGCGACATATTATTTTGATCAAGCTAGGGGAAGATGGTCACGATGATCCCTTAAATATAAAGGTGGGGTAGCTAAATAAAATGAAATTAATAAATGAGTTAAGGTGGTCAAGATAGATTTTTTATAAAGTGAGGGAAAACTAAGTAACTTTAAGAGTTACGTGATTTGATGTGCTAGGGATATACTTTTTTTCAGGCTAGGTATATTAAGCGACTTGAAATTGATAAATGAAGAAAGGCAATCATGACAATCATTATATTTCTTAAACATTAGGAGTTGACTTTCAAACTTAAAAATTTAGGGGACAATCAAATATCTACAATTCCCTAATAATTTGGAGTTTACTACAACAACAAAGCCATTATCCAACTAAGTGGGTCGGAACATGAATCATTCGTCTCCATTGTGTCCTATTATGTGTCAAATTTTCATTTAATTCAAGTACACTAAGGTCATTTTTTATACATCTTGACCAAGTCTTTTTAGGTCTACCTCTACCTTTCTTAACATAAGGTAAATCTAATGCATCTACTCTCCTAACCGGGTCATCGGACGGTCAATGCTTTATGTGGCCAAACCATCTACGGTGACTCTCTCTAATCTTATTTTCCATTGGAGCTACTCCAACTTTTTCGCGAAGATACTCATTTTGCATTATCTCTAAAAAGTTACTCATCCTCATCTACCGCATTTCCCTTAACTTTTCTACACATTGGTCAAATCATTCCTCCACTTCAACCATCCAACTTGAATTCTACAAATAACATCTCCATCTATTTTACCATCATTTTGAATAATAAATATCTCAATCGCTCATTGTAATGACTTGTTTAATGTCAACACTACCACTAGAACTTCTACAACTAAAATTACACTCCATATATTCGGTTTTCTACTTAAACGAAAACCTTTCTAAAGTTCTCTTGGACTTCTCTCTAGTCTTATCAACAAGAAGAATGTCATCAACAAAAGCATACACCAAGGAAATCTTCCTATAAATGCCTAAGAACATCCATAACTAAAGTAAAAAGATAAGAGCTTAAAGGATCCTTGATGTAATCCAATGAAATAGGAAAATGTTTTGTCAATCCTCCTTGTGTTTGGACAAGTAAAAAGATAAGAGCTTAAAGGCGATCCTTGATGTAATCCAACCTGAAATAGGAAAATGTTTTGTCAATCCTCCTTGTGTTTGGACACAAGTAATAGTTAATATACATATCCTTAATGACTTGAATATAACCAATATTAACTCCTTTCGTTAGAGCTCTCAAGAGCATCTCTTGAAACTTTATCATAAAGCTTTCTCTAAATCAATAAATATTATATGTAGATCCTCCTTTCTCTATGCTTCTCCATCAAACAAGCATTATAGCATCCATTAGATCTACACGGCATGAAACCAAACTAATTGTAAGAAACTTTTGTATCACATCGTAACTTATGCTCAATTACTCTCTCCCATAATTTTAATGTATGCCATTAACTTAATTCCTCATAATTTGCACACTCTTGTGCACCTTTATTCTTAAATATAGGAACCAACAAACTCTTTCTCCACTCATCGACATCTTTTAGTCTTTAATAATATTAAAAGATTTGTAAGAAATTCCTTGATCTCCTAAACATTTTCACACTTCTATTGAATATTATCAGGTTGTTTTTTCACATATCATTTTCTTTAAAGCTTCTCTAACATCAGATTTACTAATATGACGATAAAAATGAAATTTTCTATTTTTTTCGTGTATTAAGGTTCTTAAAATCAATCGTATTTTAGATCCTTCATTAAAAGTTTATCAAAATCTCATCCATTTATTTTCAATATCCTTTTAAGAAAAATACTTTATTATTTTCATCCTTAATATCCTTACTTGACTATATCTTTATTTCTCCTATCTCTTTGATTTAACTTATACATACATTTTTCACCTTCTTTGGTATCTCAATCTGTATAAATCATTTAAAAAATTTAAATTTTTTTACATCATATATTCTTTCTTAGAATCTCTACGTACTTTATATCTTTCCCAATTTTACGGGTTTTACATCTAAAAAACTTTTATAATAATCTTCTTACTTTATCTTTTTTTTCTTGCATCGATTAAACCAACTATTCTTATTTAAAGAACTTCCTTTTGATTCCCAAACACATCTTTAGCGTCTTTGCTTAATTTCACTTGTCGTTTTTTTCACATAATATTAGTTTTTTAACATCCCAAATTCGATCTATTGTAGCAGTTCTTAAAAGTATTTTATTTATGTTTTTAAATATTCATCTAATCACAAGACAATAATTTGATTTATTTTTCCTCTTATAACCTTTCATCTTAAAATCTAAAGTATGATCGATGTTGGGTACTTAAATTTTCACTTAGAATGATCTTACAATCTTTTCTAAAGCGATCTATTTTTCTTATCGAAAAAATCAATCAGATATTTTACTAGATTCATTTTATAAATAATAATATATTGCAAAATCAGTAAATGAAAATATATTTTACCATTTTGCAATCTAAAAAGAGCGAACTAATTTCAGCACAATTAAATTCATCTAATGAATAAAGTAGATTTAATAAATGAAAATTTAATTTTAGCACATATACAATTTTATAAAATTAAAAATTTTAATTTTAGCAGATGAAAGATTAATATAATAAATGCAAAAACTTTAATTTCAATAATGCGGAATTAGCAAATGCAATTTCAGCAAATCAGTTTCACAAATATGGGATTTTAGGCACTGGAAAATTTATTTCAGGCTTTCAGCTAATGCGAAACTTGATTTCAGCATATGTAATGCTATATAATGTAATAAAAACAAGTAGCAAGATGGATCTAATAAAATTGTATGAGACTTGTTCACACAAATGATGGATATTGTTCCCTTGAGAATAGCAGCATATGGAAGATGCAGTTTCAGTATAAATTGCCACATATAAACACATTGTGTAGGGATTTGAGGAGGTAGGAAAATGATTACCCGGCAAATAGAAGAAGGCTAGAAACTTTTGCTGCCTGCAAGCATTATTTTTAGACTTGAAATAGAGGTGCGAATGTAGCCGGTTAAGGTAGGGTCGGTGAAGGGGCGTTGCCTCACGAGTCACGATCCTTGCAAGTGGAGCCGTCGATGAAGACGACGAAGGAGTTGCCGAGGGCAGCGGAGGCGATGCTAGCAATGCTTCACAATCCTCGCAACTCGGAAGCGAACCCTAGCCTTCTCACGCACGAAAGAAACGGTGCCAAAACTGTCAGGTCTCACGAGAAGTCACGAAAAAAAAACAAACGTTTTATTGTGTTTTCTTATTTGATCATTGGTTGTTTTGTTTGGCTGATTTATTAGCGTGTTTTATATATCTTAAATAAATAATATATGAAATATTTTAATTTTTAGTGTCAAAAATTTTTCTAAATAAAATACTCGTAACAAATTATTGACTCTAGAGTGTGTATTCAAATTGAAAAATCAAATCGAACTAATATTATTTAATTAATTTGATTTAGTTTGCCATACATTTCTACTAAAACTTACCTCTAAAACTAGTAGAGAATCTAATTCCACATTTAACGCCTATAACTCGCTCAACTTTGAGGTTCAAATTTGAAAATACTGTTACACAATCTCTTCCTAGCAGACAATTTAGTTTCTTAGTAACCACTAGAAAGAAGTAAAATTAGCGGGTAGGAAAGCGTAAGCTTACCTTAATGGGGATGTCTAAGAGAAAGGCGAAGTCCTCGATCTACAACGATCGAAGGGATTGATCGTTGGCAAGGTCTTGATCAAGTAGAATATATCATGCAACACCTCGATCCCATCGAGCTCGCATCCACATAAAAGCGGCACGTGTCGTCTGACAAAAGCAGACCCAAGCCCACGATCCGGTATAGCGTCAGGGCATCGTAGTCTATAGAGAAAAGTTCGGTTTCGAATCTGATCCGAGGTGGAGGTCAATGGAAAGCGAGCGAAGGGTTGAAGGAGGCGTGGGGCGATGGTCTTGCGCGGGAGATGGGGATCGAAAGGCCGGGAGAAAGAGGTAGCACGATCAAGGATAAAGCGGCGGAGAGAAGTGAACCAACGTAGTTGACTCTACTCTTTAAATACAAAATCATTCACGAACTATTTTTTTGGGCATATTAGAATATTTGATAGCCTTGTTTAATATAAAGATTTGAATAAATCATAGATTAATTTTAAAAGATCCTATGATAAATTTATTAAATTTAAAAGGTCTTACAACATCTTGTGGGATATCATAATAAATTTTATGTCTCCAAATTTATTCCTTATTTCTAGTATAAAAAAAAGCCATCCAAGGAAGAATATCATACCACAACCAAATATGAAGAATAGAGCAATCAAATAATAAAGAGATTTTTTACTATTTTGTGCATGCTAGTAGAAGGGAGATATTCTATTCCAAAATGAGCTATATAAAGGAAGATTCTATTCATACATTTTAAGAAGCAATGCACATCAAGGTGAATTGACTCTGCATTGAAAACAGAAACAGGGAAACATAGAAAGCATTGAAAGGTTCTAAAACCTGCAACTTCCACGAAGAACAGAAAAAAAAGGAATTCATTTGCTTTCTCTAACACCTCATAATAACACCGATTGCAGATAATAGAACTAATGTGAGTTGCAAAGATCAGTGAACAATATTGTCGGTGAGAAGGATTTATCTCAGGGAGATATTGAGAAAGCTTGGTATCTGGCGAGCGTGGCGTTAAAGACATGGATGCAAGCCTTATTTTTATTATTAATAATAAGTGGCGATTCGAGGGTCCACCGTTTCGGCGAGATCTTTTCTTCCCGATCCGAAAGCGGCGAGGCTCGAGACGATGGAGTCTTGTACACACACACACACACACACACACACACACATATATATATATATATATATATATAATTCAATAATTATAGCTTGTTGTCTCTTTCTCTGAATTTACTTTCCTTTCGATTCCATGAGAGGAATGCTCATTAAACATTTGCACAATTATATATGTACTTATCTAATGCTGACTTATATTTAAAAAAAATATACATTTAAAAATTATTTGGACTCACTTTTATTTTTATTTATTTTTATTTATATTTATATTTTATTATCTTTATGTTTTGTTTCAAATTAAAATATATTTGATGAAATTATTCTTTTAGATATTTTGAATATTTTTGAAAATAATGTTAATTATATTTAAAAATAAAAAATAAAAGCACATAAAAATATATCAAATAAACATATTATTAAAAATAACATAAAAATAAAAATAAAAAAACAACAAAATTGATCCCAAAATCCTCTTAACTTTTAAAAATAAATGATGATGATATTTTTATATGATATTGAAAATTGAAGTGTTATCTATATATAAATATATAAGAATTGTGTATATATATATATATATATATATATATATATATATATATATATATATATATATATATATATATATATTCTCTTTAATAGATTGTAATATATTTTATTTATTTTAAAACAAAAAATTGTTTAATAATTACATTAATTGTTTTATTGTATATTAAAAATGGATTTACATTGTATCACTATTTTATACTTTTTAAATTTTATTGACATCTAAGATGAATTTGATAAATTATTGAGATCAAAATAGAAATTAACAAATAAGATGAGAGAAGCATATCAGCAAGTTAGCTATTGTTATAAATGTATAAGACAATTCTTAACTTTATACCTTTGGAGGCACCATGACATACTATGATCTAAATGTTATGATCTTATGATGATCAAAAAGTGATTTTTAAAATTTTAAACTATGAATTGATTTTTTTATTATTTATTATTTATTACTTTTTGAATTAGGCTATACATGTTTATATTGCAAGTTAGTTTTTTAAGCTTCACTAAATAAATTATTTCTAAAATTTTAAATAAATGCTTAAAATTATCATTTAGGTTTTTGATCCTTCAAATGCTTCATCTTGAATATCTTGATTTAATTAACATGAATCTCCAATGGTTGACATACATGAATCATAAAGTCATGTACTATAGAAAAATTACTACTATTTATAAAGAATGTTTGCTACAATCAATACATTATTACTTTTTGAGGCTTATAAAAGATTATTACTTTTATGGTATGAAAGGGTGGACAAATGACTTGAAGTTAGGAGGCAATTGGAGAATGTCAAAATATTATTCACTCATTAATTGAGGAATGCATTAAATACTCTTGATTTGGTGGGTGATTAGAGGTGAAGGAGACAATCCTACCACTTTTTAATATAAGGAGAGTACTAAAAAGCCTCGAGTTATGCAAAAATTAAGAAAAAAATCATGATAAATTTTCATTAGAATTGAGGAGGTAAAATAAATGACATAAAGTCAACAAGTGATTAGTGGCAATTAGAATAGCCTTCTTTTAAAGGTGGACTAACCAAGTCGATGAACAATTAGAGATAAGTTGATTGACAAAAAGAGACAAATTATTACTTTTTAAAAACAAATAGATGGGATGTTCTAAATGGTCTAGATTTGGTATGTACATATATGATATGTAACAATTATGATAATATTTCTTTTCAATATGAGTGATGGATTGAATGATCATGAGTCGATCAATGATTAAAAGTGATTATAAGTCTTCCTTTTTTAAATACAGAGTGGTAAAATGACCGACCTAATGTTAGAAAGTATCTAAAGGCGATCAAGATAATCTTTCTATTAAACATGAGTGATATGACCATGAAAATTCCTCTAGTCGAAGTACGAATCTTGATGCCGAAAGAAAGCTTATCAGAAATTGAAACTGGTAGAGATCAAACACTTAAAATATCATTGGAAACTTTGGGACATCAGTTAAATTCCTAAAAAGCTCTCAAATATGGAGTATTTATAATATCGGCGTCTGATGAGCGGTTCTAACAAGCCAAAGATCTTATAATTTGACTTCATTTGAGCATTCAAATACACAATACATCATGATCATCATATGATATATATATGATATATATATATATCCGTTTTCGGTTTTCTCTCCAAGATCTGCACGTGATAGCATCCTACCTCTCTCATTTTTCTCTTCCCTCAAGCAAACCGAAAAAGGAAAAAACCTTTTCCTTCTTGTCCTTCCTTCTTCTTCCTTCTCTCTTTTTTTCATTTCCTTCTCTCTATTTCATCCTCCCTCTTACAAAACTGAAAATGATCCTTCCCTTTCTTCTTCTTCCTTCTTCTTTCTTTTTCTTCCTTCTTTTTCTTGCTTCTTCTTTTTTTTCCAATCTGAAAACTACTTTTCCTATTTCCTTCCCCTCTCCAAAACCGAAAATCCTTTTTCCTCGCCCTTGCATATCTGAATTTCTTTTCCTTACCTTACCCCCAAACTGAAATTCATTTATTTTTTCCGCATTTTTACCAAAATTTAAAATCCACATTCAAATTCTCTCATTTTCTCAATCCGAAATTCCCCCCTTTTTTCAAATCTGAATTTTCTACTTCGTTTCGCCACGATCTCCTTCGCCACAACTGGAGAAGAACACCATCATGAGGCGGGTTATTCTTTCAGTTTCCGGCGTCGCCCTCCTTGCATTTACATTTCCAATTTTCGCTTTACCACAACCGGAGAAGAACACCGTCATGAAGCGAGTTATTCTTTCGATTTCTGGCGTCACCCTGCTTGCATCACCTTTTCAGTTTTTACTTCGCCGCAATTGGAGAAGAACACCGTCATGAGGCAGGTTCTTCTTTCGGTTTCCGGTATCATCTCTCATTTTCGTCCCCTTTCCGACCCTTCTCTTCGCCATAACCGGACAGGAAAATTATCATGAGGCGGATTCTTCTCTTAGTTTCCAGCATGTCGAATCTTGTTTCCTTGCCTATCATTGCAACACGCAGAAAAATGAGTCAGAACATGTGGGATGTGTGAATGTAGATATATACATGCTTGTGTTTCTTTATAGGTTTGAATATCTTGTAGTGCTCATGAGAGCGCGACGAGATTTAAAAACGGCTGCGGTGTCGCAAGACACTGCTCGCTACGCTCTTGAGGGCATACCAAGTAAGCCAAAATCTGTTAGATGTCTCTCCCCCTAGACGAAATGCTGCCGAAATAATCTAATTTCTAGACTTAGAAAAAAAATGAAATGAATACACATGCATTGTATTTCTTTCTACAGGTTTCAAGATCCATTTGCTCATTAGAGTAGTGGGTGTGAGGACGATTGTGGTGTTGCAAGACACCGCCACTATCATGAGGTCTGAAAGCCAAAACACTCGATGCAACCATCACGGGGATGTGGCGAGAGAGTCGAAGTTCAATTTTAAACTTAGAAAATAAAAATGAAAAAAAGAGACAATCAAAGAGTCTAAATGGAATTAAATAAAAGGCTTAAATCAAAATTTTGAGCATAAAAAATGTGAAGTTACAAACGCATAAAAGAAATACAAGGGCTTATAGGGAGTCTAATAATTTGCTTAAAAATACAATCATACAACTTATATGAGCATGTTTCATGACCTTTCTAATGAATGTTTAAACAGTGTTATAACATGTGTTTGAGCAATAGAAGTAGTTAAGTAAAATACACTGAGTCGTAAAGTGTTAGCTTTCAAATGATGATGGAATCCGTATCAGATTTCAAACGAGACTATGTTCAATTCAATAGCTCATTAAGAGCAAGAATCACTGATATGTATAAACATGGCTCTTTAAAGATAATTTAAATAGAGTTCATCATCACGATACATGAATTGAAAGTATATAAAAAAGGAGAAGTTAAAAAAACAGATAATGAAGTTGAAAGTTCAGCAACAAGCATGTAATGAACTTCACAGAAACGTGATTGCACATATTTCGAAGCGATTTATAGTTTCATTCACTCGTGTCAAACTTGTACAAGCTTTTAAATGTAATAATGTGATACTTTCATACATTAAGAGATATATTCACATCTAAATAGTTGCATCAATGTATATATGAAAAGCTTAAATATATGATATGGCGTATATTTCAAGGCAAATATTCTTGCTTCAAACTAGATATTTTAAAATTCACATAGCATTTTAAAAGAAACTAATATTTGTACATATGTTAAGGCAATTACTTTCTTGATTTAGATATCTTGAAATACATGTAAGAGCTTGAACAAGAGAATGAGTGCTTAGATATGTTTTGAAGTAATTATATGCCTTGTCCAAGTGCTTCGTTAGAGCTTTCAATGAATGAATTGGATACTTGCAAGATATCTTTATATTCAATTCATCAAACGACATCGGATTCACAACACATCGTACAAGCGAACAAAGAGTGTTAATTAAAACATTCTCAAATAAACCCGCATGGTCCTCGACACTATGCTGAACGTTTAGATTCAAGTGTCTGAGGATGATGTATGGGTCGCTTTTCAGTTTAATCTCAAGACTGAGTCTTGGTTAACAAAACCTAAAAATATATTATAAGAATTTCAACTTAGAAAAATATATGAGAAACTAATTATGTCAGGTGATAGTAAATCTAATCTTCTGTTAGCAATTAAACAGAGTTGACAAGATCTAACTCTTAAACATATTTAAATTAATCAATTTTTTAGTTCAAATCCAACTCAAATTAAATATCAATCTAAATAAATTGCTTAAATATAATTTTATCATTAAAGGCTTAAATCAAAACTCAATCTTTCCACCTTCTGCAACTATTTGTCGGAAGTGACAAACTAAGAAAACTCTAGCTCACAAAGGAGCCAATATCAAATAAAGTATTCTACTATGTTCACACCCAATCAATCTCTTACTAATAAGAATGCGGCCCGTGTCCTCTGACTACTTGGCTTGGCCAATAGGCTCTATAGATGAAGCAGTTACAACCAGAGTTCTCTGATCAGGTGGCTTGGCCAATAAAGCTCCATTATATTACGATCATAGTGGCAGGTATACTCTCAATGGCTCTGAGTTATGAATCATAAGGTATACTTGATAGGATAAACAATATTTTATCAGCTAAGATAGACTTAAGACTGTCTCCTTAGACAAACATCACCCCAAGTCTATAAGGATTTCTTGGATGACATAATCCATGTATTGTTGATAAGGATCATTCGGTCAGGTTGGGTCGACTACCTCATCTGACAAAGTAGACTAGGGACAATGACTGCCCGGGATGACGAAACCATGGGATCTAGATCAGGCACGTCATCATTCTCCCAACCATCTGGTTTAAGCTGAAATGATGAATTTCATAATTTTAGGTCAAAATGGGTTAACTTGAGTTAAGTTGACCAATTGATCAAATTGGGTCAAACCAAGGGTTGGGTCAAGTTCATATGACCATTTAAAATATTTTGGTAGCTTTGATTTGGTTCGATTTGGATTAGTTTTGAATTTGGTTAATATGATTTTATTTAGGTCAAATGGGTCAAGTCGACCTATTTGACCCATTTGACCTATTTGAGGTAGGTCAAGGGTAGGTTTAGGTTAGGTTAGTCATATGGAATGGATTGGTGTCTTTATTTTCAATCAATTTGGGTTAAGTTTAATTTTGGCTCAACATGACCCTTTAGGTCATGTTAGGTCTAAGTTCAATTAGGCTAGGTTGGGTCTAGTTGGCCCATTGAGGCTTTGATCAAGTTCCACAAGTGATTTGGAATGGACTTGACCCATTGGTTTGGATCAATTTGGCTTAGATCAAGTTTTGACATATTTTGACCCTTTAGGTCAAAATGGGTCAACTTGGGTCAAGTGGCCAATTGGGCTAGGTCAGGCTCAAATATTGGTTTGGTCAAGTTCAAACATAGATCATGAGTGAACTTAGATCAATGGTTTCAATCAATTTGGCCAATGGTGAAATTTGGTTATGTTAGGTTTCATTTTGGGTTAAGTGTTGACTTGGTCAACCCTTAGGTTTGACTTGGTTTGACCCAATTTGATTGATTGATCATCCCATGGTGATTGTTGATCTTGATGAGAGGCAAATATGGTTTGGTTCAATCCAATTTGGTTATGATTATAATTTGGCTCATAAGAGTAATTTAGATCACTTTGGGTCAAGTGAGCTTAAGTGAGACAAATGACTTGGTCAAAGCTTGATTTGAAGTTGATTGATCTTGTATATGGACTTATATTGAAATATAAATCTATTCACAAGTGATTTGAAGTCAAATGGGTTTTGATTCATTTGACAATTTCATATTCAAAGGGAGAATAAGAAGGGATTTTGGGTTTAATTTTTGAACTAGGTTTTGATTGTTTGATTTAAGTTTGGATTTATATATGAGCTCATGATTGTAGCGTTGATTGAACCATGAGAAAAAAAATCAAGAGTTTGACTTGATTTGGCTAAGTTCAAGATTTTGACTTAAAAGGCTTAGATTGGATTTTGAGTGGATTTGAGTTTGATTTTTGAAATTGGTTTTGATTGTTTGAATTTATATTTTATTTATATATGTGACTATAAATGATAATATAAATTGATCATGAGAAAATTTCAATGATTTGAAGTAATTTAGTCATGATTTGGGCTAAGTTCATTAAGAAGGATTTAAAGAACTTAGAAAAATTTTGCAGTTTGGAGTTTGAATTTTTGAATTTGGTTTGATTGATTTAAATTTATATTTTATTTATATATGTGAATATAAATGAGGATATAAATTAATTATGAGAAAATCCCATAAATTTGAGATGGTTTGATCAAGATTTAGGCAAATTTAATTATTTGATGGAAAATTAATGACTTAAGGAGATTTTAAATTGAGAATTTTAATTTTTGGATTTGATTTGATTAATTTATATTTATATTTCATTTATATATGTGAATATAAATGAGAATATAAATGAGTTTTGAGAAAATCCTATGGGTTTAGAATGGTTTGATCAAGATTTAGGCTAAGTCCATTAATGAAAAATTAAGCGATTTAAGAAATTTTAAATTGAGCATTTAATTTGACAATTTGATTTGATTGATTTATATTTATATTTTATTTATATATGTGAATATAAATGAGAATATAAATGAGTTTTGAGAAATCTCATGAGTTTGAATTGATTTGATAATGATTTAGGCTAAGTCCATTAATGAAAAATTAAGGGATTTTAGAAAATTTCATGAATTGATTTGAAATTTTGAGTTTAGTTTGAATGGTTTGAATTTATATTTCATTTATATATGAGAATATAAATGAGAATATAAATGAATTATGAGAAATCTCAAAGATTTGAATATGTTTGAATCATGATTTTGGTCAAGTCCTTAAGAAAGGACTAAATACTTAGGAAAATTTGAACTTAGGAATTTTTGATGAATTTTGATCATGGGTTTCAATCATAGATTTCAATCATGAATTTCAATCATATGGAATTGATTTGAGTTTGGATAAAATCAAATAAAATTGATTTGGAGTTTAACTTGAATGATGGAGAGTGAAAAATGGTTTAAGCTAAGGGTAGGAAGTTTTCCCTAAGGCATGACCTATTCCTATGACTAATTCTTCTAAGTTTTCTAAGGCTAGGTTGAGTGTCCACCTAATCACTAGATGTATCTTAAGGCTAAGGATCTCTTAGTGACTAAGAGGAATCTTATGTCTGAGATGGAGGTGTTGAGAACTCATTCTAAAATGAGGTTAACAATCCTATTAGCCTGAGTCAAAATGATTGTCCAAAAATAAAAATAAAATAAAATTTTAATTGCATTACATTTAGGTCATTTGAAGCATGTCCATTTACATGATCTAGTCTATTTAGGGAGTGAGATTAAGGACTTACTCTCTTTCTAAATAAACAACAACCTAACTATCTTGCATAAGCATAAAGACTTGCCTACATGTATTTAAAATAGTAGGAGGTGTTAGTTGGAGCCTACCCCGAGGCAGTTATAAGTCCAAGATGTCGGGTGGTTTGTCCTTTCTTGTGATGGCAAACTAATTACCCATTTTCACCTTGGATTTAGGTTGCACTTTCGGTTGATAGCAAACTAATTACTCATACCATATATTATTATTGATTTTAATTTGTTTTTCTTGTTCATATTGACCAACTCTTTCACGTTATGTTATTAATTTTGGCCATCAACTGACTTTAGTACTCTCTTGAGTTTATGTTATTGTTTTTTTTATAAGATTTTATTGTGTTGTTGACTATTAATATGTTAGAGAGTTTCTTCTAAGGTGATAAGTAATATTATAAGTCAATAAGGCATATTTGGTTTTCTTATTTGCGGATAGTTTTTTTATATATTAGTTTAGAAACCATTGAGCTTAATGCTTGTTATAATGAGCATCAATTTTAATTTAGTTGATAAATTGCATGATTTTGAAAATTTAGTTCCTTTGATGTGTGTTTTTAATATAAATATTTATATGTTATTTGTGAAGGAAATATATCTATGAATCCTATATTGAAAGAACTTAATCTAGTTATTATGTAATTGAAACTTTTTGGGGCTTATTGCACTACACATCATCTTCTTCAAATCGAGTTCAAGTGATGTTTTTTTTTTGGTTAAAGAAGAGCATATGGTTTTAGGTTTTAAGTAATGGAAATGCAAAATCTCTGTGTAGGAGAATTTGCAAAATTTCAAAATGCTCATTTTTTAATGAATTTAGAATTTACAAATTGAGTGAATTCAAAATATTAGGATTCCACAACCTGTGCCTTGCCAAACTTTGACCATATTATTGTCTGTCCAAACTTTGTGCTATCACATCCACTTGTATGTCCTTGACCTCTATGCCTCTGTACATCGACATCTTTGACCCCAATCTAGAGAAATTCATCATAGCTTCATTCGTTGAAATTGGTGCTTATAACTTATGAGTTAGAAATTAAGGAATATACTATTGAGTTAAGACCTTTGGCATGCAATTTGTAGCTTGCTTTGTTAAGATTAATTGTTTAAGGCTTGCTAATTATAACTTTGTGGCTTGCTTTTAGTTAATTGTTTTTATTCTGCCACTCCATAAGACATAAACATCATTAACAATAAAAAAATGTTGGCCAAATTGATCAAAAACTTTTGATGCTTGCTTTTGATATTACCTAAGTGCCTCTTCTCTTGCACCCTCTCCACTCATGTATAATCTTTGGTCACCGACTACCATCATTACTTATGAGATTCTTATTTTGATATTAAATAAGCGAGTAATAGGAAAACTAACAATGTTAAACTTATTTTAAATTATTGTCATTTGTTGTTACATTGATATCTTATTTTACTATGTTGTTTATATATAACTTCTTACTTCAAGGTTTGATATCAAAATATTAATATGTTACTTAATATTTATACACGATTTATATAAAAATTAATGGAAAGATATTAGAAAAATATAATGGAGTTGTATTAATTAAAAGAATAAAAAAAATAGTATTGCATATTAAAATATTTTTAAAAACAAATGCTAATTATTAATAAATAAAAAAATGAACTAAGTGAAAATTTTATCAAAGTAATAATTTAATTAAAAACAATAGCGAGAGAAAAAAAAAGGCAAAATTGTCTATTAAATACGAATTAAATTTTATTGAATATTTACAAAATTTGAGAATTTTAATAATTTTAAAACATTGGTCACTTGTCCCTCTTTGAGTCTTTGTTACATCAGCATAATTCATATCTGTGATTCATATCTGTGATGCATATATGATTTATTTGTAAAATTAAAATCAAAATAATTTTATATAATAATTTTGAAGAAATATAGCACCTATGGAACCATAGGTGCAATCCTATTGATGAAAATGGACTATTTGGCGACACAATAATATCAAGAGCTGCACTTCATGCTATATATCAAAAAAAATTTCCAATCATAATATTTTCATTCTTCTGTTCAATCATCTTCAATTTTTTATTCTCTTTTGCAGGCATTAACCATTCAAGAAAAAGTTGGTTTACCATGTGGCATAGAGGAAAATCATGGAGATGTTGAAAGTATAAACCACATATCTGTAAGTTAGCATTATCCTCATCCTAGAAGCAGATATCAGCCAATTTACATGGGTGAGGTGAAAAAAAAGCCTTAAAGTTTACAATCTCTTCTGCAGACTCTCGGGAGATAGTTTCAACGAACTGAGGAAGAAAGTGATGCCAAGAGCACATCACTCAAGGAGGGAATTTAGTTCAAAAATTGAATGGATAAAAGCTGAGTTGGGAATTGGAACCAATGCTGAGCAAGGAAGCAACTAAGAGTGCTGTAGTTTTCTCTGAAAATAGTTTAAATTCTTCTCCAAGTTTGATATTACAGCAGTCTGATTATCTCAATATGTATATGCTTTCACCTGACTTAGACCTCGGTGAATTTATGTTAGACTACTGCAACAATGGCTTATATTGGGAAAGAAAACATTTTGAATTTGAAAATAAGACTGGTCTGCATCCTTCACCTGAAGCGATGGCGATCCAGAAAAGAGTGAACATGACAGTGTATCTGTGACTATTCTTCAGAAGGCCGTTGTTGATTTAACTGAGGCCTTTCTAAGAGAGAACTCTAACAACTCAAGCGAGAACAAAGAGTTTCATCAACCAAAAGGCATCGTCAATGTGTTAGAGACGCTGAATTCAAACAAGCAGCTATTCCTCAAGCTTCTTCAAGATCCGAATTCACCTGTCCGAAAGCATATCCAGGAACTTCAGAATGTTCACTTCAGTAAATCTTTTATACCCATCCAAAATCAAGTGTTAGGGGAACTCCCTGGATCAAAGAAGCTTCAGAAACAAAGCAGTTCTTACTTATTTAGGATTCGACGAAGCTTTGTTGTTTGATGAATTGGAAAACTCCTACATGCTGTTTATCGATGATCCAAAGCTTCTCTTTGATTCCATTGATGATGTGCTTACTGAAATGAAGAAGAGACATTTCAGTTGCACTCCCGGTGTCTTTATCAAACTAACCATTTGGTCAGTGCCTAAACAAGAATATTTCATCAAGGAAGCATGCAGAAGGATGAACTGGGATTTGGATGTGCAAAGCACATTCAGGCTGTCGAAAATTTGGATGGTTCAACTTGGTTTGATCTTCAGTTTGAAGCTGAAAGTGCAGTTGGTGAGATTGAAGATGCCATTTTAGATTTTGTTTGAAGAAACAGCACTGGAATTGTGGGATTGGTCTTGAGTGTTCAGTGGCAAATAATGGTTGAAAAGTAACAACTTGTTAACAATTATGAAAGGGTGTTATTAACATGGGGATGGCTCAACAAGTGTTTGTACTAACATAAGAAAATTAGATCTCTCTCTCTTTCTCTAACTTGCCCCCTCCCTCCTGAATGTAGATACCTACTAAGGTTCAGCAGTTTTAGTTTTGAGGAATTCTTGCTTTCTTGGTGATGTAAAAATGGTGGAAATTTGGAATTTATGAGTGCTGAATTTTCTATTTTGTTTGTTCATTACTTCTTTTTGTTTTTGCTCTGATGGTTTTATGGCTGATTTAAAAATAGTCAAGTTATTTTGCACTATAACCCAATCCCTCACCAAAGATCTCTAGCATATGCACCATACTCCTTGGTTGTCAAGGTAGAGGTCATATCTTGAGTTTGGATTCAGACTTTCTTTAAACGAAATATTCATTAGCTCTTGGATTGAGACTTTCTTACCCAAGTAATTTTAATTTGCCCTTTTAACAATCCATCTTAAAAGATTAATAATTTTTCATCTTTAAAATTTTAACTATCTTATTCTTGGATTAAATTTCAGAATTCAATCTGATCTCTATGAATGCAATAAAAAGAGAAGAATCAGAAATGCAATAAAGGATTTTTTTTTAAGCGCACGCAACTGAATGTTCACAACCAACAGCCTTAGAAGCAATACAGGTCAATTTTATGCATTCTACTTTCAGAAAACACCACATTCTTATAGTATTGACAAAATCACTCCCAAAGTTCATACAATCCATATTCTGTATTCTAACAAACAAAAGCTAGTTCTAAACTCAGACCAATCATTGCACAAAACTATAGAAATTTGATACATTCTGTGCTAAGCAGTTGTCACAAGATGAGAACCTTACAGCATAGTTTGTTTTCACTCATGGATGGATCATCTCATTTATCTCAGAATTAGGTGGCTTCTACGATGACATCGACTCTTCTTTAAATCGTATATAAATTTATTTTGTCATAAAATTTATTTTTACACCATAATGGTAAAGAAATTTAAAAAAAAGAAAAAATTTCTAACATGAAATTTAAAAGTAACAGATTTTAGAGAAGAACAAAGGAAAAAAGCGAACATTCAAATGTGTTTTCCTTTATAAAAATGTAAGAACAATTCCTAAACAAATTTAGTTAAATCTTGTTGTTACATTATGAGATAAAACCTGAAAAGAATGTTTGTCTTATTAGCAATAAAAGAATATATTTTGTAGATTTAGGCATGGTAATGAAAAATATCAATAAGGGCATTTAGATTTAACTTAGTTTAAGTAAGCGGGCTTGAGGCTTGAGCAAATGGAAATTGGAATGAAAAAAAATCTTTGAAGAGTATTTTATTGTAGTATGATAATATGAAAGCATGAAATCAAGTCTTGAATCATCATCAATTTTAAGGATGGGCATATTTATATATTAGGATAAAATAAATGGCAAAAAAATTTTAAAGACTAATTTGATCTTTATATAAGAGAAATTATCAGTTGAGGGAGGCTGAGAGCAATGAACTATGTAATTACCGCCTCATATGCTTAAAACAGTAATCTATTGACATTAAATATATATATATGCATATGGAATGATTTTACATGAATCAAAATTTATCAAATTTTAAAATACATAAAATTTTTTGTATGTATATAAATTTCATCTAAAGATTTAATATTACATCAAAATAGCATAATCATTAATTTTTTAAAAGTGGAATGCAACATTTTCTATATAAGAATTATATATATATTTATAAATATTAAATTTAAGATATTAGATGTGTAAATACATAAGAATCGTGTGCTAAGTATATAAATTTGCCTATAATTTATTTATTTTTAAGTAATAATTATAAAATATTATAAACATTGACAATTTACCTTCTTTATAGATATTCTCTATTAACCTAAGATACATGCTTGAACCATATTATTAGTGTTATTAAAATCTTGTCATAATGCATTGTTATTATGCTAATTTTTTTAAAGCATAATTTGTAAGTTGAGCAGAATTTTAACAATAAAAACATAATTCCAAAAATTTTCTAAAAGTTATTAAAAGTCATAAAATGCATGAAGGGTTCAATATTTTTATTTACAAAATGAAAAATTATGTTTTATTTTATAATATTTTAAAACTAATAATAAAAAACACAAATCTATAAGGAATTTTATACAAAAAAGGGATTTTTCTATGAGAAATCACATTATTTTTTGTGTTATTATCATAATTTAAATATTCTATAGATATGATAATAACTTATTTTAATTCAAAAACAATGACAATAAACCTTAAAGATGAAGCCATACAAGTTCATAGTACATTAACATAACTAAGAAAATCAAGTATCATCAATCCACAAACATTGCTATTTCACTAAATAATACACCCATGGATGTACATGTAAAAAAGCTGCAGTTTAGTAGAAGATAATGATGTATCGACAAAGTTCCACTAGATATCGGCAAGTATTTTTGACATCATTCTTTTAATCTGCGTGAAAGAAAAATAAAATAAACTAAATAAGAAAACTTCCTATATTTTGAATTAGGACATTAAAATGAAAATGTTACCCTTAGAAGAAAGACCCAATTCTTTAAGATCATCAATCGATTAATAAGAGATACAAACATAGTTTATAGATTCGATTAAAGAAGTTTTTATGTTAAGGTAAAGATTTTTTTTTATTATAACTAGTGTTAACTTACTTCCTTAAAAGGTTTTGGAGTCTCTTCACGAAGTTCAATTATGTAGGTTGCTCTCTTCTCACCATTCACCAATTCCCTACAAGAAAAAATCATTTTTAATAAATAAGCCATACCAATATACACATTAATACATCAAATTATAAATAAAGTTTTTGGGCCAACCTTCAATTGCTTGAGCTCCTCCCTAGGAATAAAGAGTTCAAAGACAAACATGAAATCATTAGTTTCTTTTAAATTGATAAATAAAATAAAAAAGATGAGCACTTAATTTTGTCAACTTCAAAAAACTAAATGATAAAAATCATATTGCACATTTAGTTAAGAGTAGCACTCAAGTAAAAAGACACTATAATATGACATAAGCATTGCCTATATATTATACTTAACATGGGTCATACATATGGTATTGTCAATGAACAAAATAATTGATATAAATAAAAATAAAGCATGCCTCATCCTTAAACCCTAGTATAAATTAATATTCTTCAACTAAAGCAAGTTTTTTGCATGCCCATACATGTCTTTCTACTTTTATGATATCTTCTTAAGTCAAAATCATTAGTTCTCTTATGTGTGCATGTTTGCATTCTTTCTTTCTTTTTATTTTACGCTAGAGTCTATACTTAACATGGGTCATACATATGGTATTGTCAATGAACAAAATAATTGATATAAATAAAAATAAAGCATGCCTCATCCTTAAACCCTAGTATAAATTAATATTCTTCAACTAAAAAAGTTTTTTTGGATACATGTCTTTCTACTTTATGATATCTTCTTAAGTCAAAATCATTAGTTCTCTTATGTGTGCATGTTTGCATTCTTTCTTTCTTTTATTTTATAGATCAAAGTTTTTTTTTAACATTGTGGGATCCAAAATTCATGTCACCTCAATTAAATGTAGGGTGTGAGTTTGGTTGATTTGGATGGATTGGATGATAAATTTAAAAAATTGATTTTGGATTTAAATATATTGACAAACCAACCAAATAAATAAAACCAAACAAAGAATAATAATTTGGTTCGATTATTTGGTTTGGTTTGATAAAAATGCTACATTTAAAATTATTTGCATAATTTTTATTGTATAATGAACAGTTATAAGCAAAATAATATCAATATAATCAAAATACAATTAATTACTTCATGCGATAAAAAATATTTAAAACTAATTTTTACTTACTTGAACGATGTTTTGAATTTAGAAGTTGATAACTATATTACCATAGTATGAGATCAAAATATTTTGAAAAAAATTAGATAATGTCTTCTAAAAGCATCTACTAAGTAAAAAATAAATAAAAATAAGTGTATATGAGATAAAATTATACATAAATAATATTATTATATATAATTACTTTGATTTATTTGGTTCCATCCAAAATTTTATTTAACAAACCGATCCAAAAACCAAAAACCAAAGTTTTCATTAATTAAAACCAAAATCCAAATTACTAAGTTCAAAACCGAACCAAATTACTTAAAAACTTTGGTTCGGTTTGATTTTTTTGGTTAAAACTAAATAATGCACACCCCTAATTAAATGAGTTTAGATTATTGTCGAATAAATTTTCAAAAGACGAAATAGTAGATAAGATCATCAGATTTCACTCATTTTGTGAGAACTAATTGTTCAGAGTTTCTTATAAGCGCAAATACCCATAATTAATTATATCTCCTAATGTTGAGATCGATTGAGACTAATTGTTGTTGACCTCCATATGTGTCATAAACGTCAAGCCCAAGTCAAATTACGGACTTGATGGCGGTCTAAATCAGCTCAAAATCGGCACGTCATCGAAAATAGTCGAACGACATCCGATCGACGAGCGACTTGTCGTTCGCGTTGAACGTCGGAGTCAAAATTTAAATATTGCATAATCTAAAGCGTCGGCGTCGAGCTATTAATGTTCGGCGCATATATCGGAGTTGTATGCGACGATGTCAAACGACCTCCGTTCATGAAATTGATCGTGTAGCTTCGCATCGAAACTATCAAATGAGGGTCACACTTAATTGAACGAGTCTGTGCAAATGTCGAATGATTTGAAGAGACAATACACAAATCGAGAATGCATACACAGGACGTCGCCAAAAAAACTATGTAAACAATGAACAAGCAGAAATACAGTTTTAAAAAATAAATAAAAATTTAGTTACCTGCATCTTTGCTTCAAATCCGGCTTGTCACCGCTCATATTCTCGAGCCGAATGTCAACAAGTATAAGCCTTCCTCCTAGATGAGACATCCGGATAATCGCCAAAATCAAAAAATTCAAAAAAAAATTCAAGATATTCAACAACTTAAAGAGAAAAAAGTGAATGAACTGACCACACAATGGCTTCGAGAACTTCTTTCATTCAACAAAGTGTTCTTAACAATCCTGCGTTTCTCAACTTTTGCAACTTCTTTTGATATTTTTCCGACTTCATTTCAGATATATAGGTTGCATTCTTTGCCTTTCTTCCCATCATTTCCAATCTTGCGTATAGCGGAGTAAGCAAAGTTATTCTTGTTAGTAGAAAATAATCGATATTATGATTCCTTAAGATGATTTACCTTCTTTAAAAAAAGTCGAATACAAAATAAAATCATATATATATATATATATATATATATATATATATATATAACTAAAATAATAATAATATTAAATTGACATAGCTCAAAAGTCAAAGGCGTGACTAATGCCATGAAATTGATATCTGAGAATCGGAGAAGTTTTTTAACTAATCAAGTCAATATCAACGAATATACACTTGTGAAGCAAGGTATTGATAGAAATAGAACAATTGCTGGTAAAATCACCAAGATTTTGTTGTAAACTGGAAGAGAGAAAGTAAAGACCAATGAAGAAAAAGCTGTCGAATGTCAAAGAAGTTAACAATAAAATAAGCAAAAAATTAAGCATATCTGTGGCAAGTTCAGGTGTAGACAAGTTGTCAAAATAAACTTTTTAAATTTCATTATCAGAAATAGTACCTCAGAATGCACAACAAAATTAAACCAATCTTCATTCTAAATAAATTTCTCAGCAGTATACACTTTGTCTAAATTATCAACCTTCTCTCTTAAAATTATGATCTTATTTTGTAGTTGTCTTCTGATATTGGAAACCTCTTACGGATGTGAAATATCGAGGGTTTTATATCCATATACATTACTAAATGTTTACAAAAAAATTGTAATTGAATGAAGGATAATCTTGAATAGATACAAAGTATTTAAAGAAAAAAGTAATGTTAGCGATCATTTGAAGAAACCAAATAGAAGACATTATCCACAATTGAGTTTCCAAATTACCACAAACATAGGTGATTGCAGAGCAAAACATCCTAAAAGAAGCTCCTGTATGTGTTCAAGGAGAAATTTTTACTCTGTTGATTAAAAAAAAAAATTTAAAGAAATGATGAAAGCTCTGTAATATTGAAAGATATCTGCTTTTGTAAATTCTTATGAGAAAACAAATAAAAATATAGGTGCCCTTTTCTTGTATTGTCATAATAACAAAAAATAGCAATTTCTACAAATTATGATCTTATTTTGTAGTTGTAGTGTAATATTGGGCTTATTGCATGGATGTGAAATATCGAGGTTTTATATCCATACACATTCTAAATGTTTACAAAAGGTTGTGATTGAATGAAGGATAATCTTAGAAATACTACAAAGTATTTAAAAGAAAAATGTAATGTTCTAACGTCCATTTGAAGACCTTGAGTTTCCAAATTACGCACAATAGAAGGCTACATGTTTTCTATATCCATACACATTGTTAAATGTTTACAAAAGGTTGTGATTGAATGAAGGATAATCTTAGAAATACTAAAGTATTTAAAGAAAAATGTAATGTTCACTAGCCATCCATTTGAAGACCACAATTGAGTTTTCAAATTACCACAAACTTGATAGAAGGCGATGCAGAGCAAAACATCCTAAAAGAAGCTCATGTAAGTGTTAGGAGGAATTTTACTCGTTGGTAAAAAAATATTGTAAGGAAATGATAAAAGCTCTATAATATTGAAAGATATTTGCTTTGTAAATTCTTATGAGAAAACAAATAAAAATACATGTGCTTTCTTGTATTGTCATAAAGACAAAAATAGCAATTTCTACAAATTATGATCTTATTTTGTAGTTGTATTGCAATATTAGGCTATTGGACAAGAATGTGAAATATTGAGGTTTTATATCCATATACATTCTTAAATGTTTACAAAAAGTTGTAATTGAATGAAGGATAATCTTAGAAATATAGCTACAAAGTATTTAAAGGAAAAAGTAATGTTATTTAACATTTGAAGAAATCAAACCGAGACAATATCTCTACAGCAGTTTTCAAATTACCAAATCTGATAGAGAAGTACAAGAGCAAAACATCCTAAAAGAAGCTCATGTATGTGTTCTTGAGAAAATTTTACTCAGTTGGTAAAAAAAAAATTTTGAGGAAATGATGAAATATTATTATGAAAAATATATGCTTTTGTAAATTCTTATGAGAAAACAAAAAAAAAATAGGCCTTTTCTTATATTGTTGTAATGACAAAAAATAATTTCTAGATCATCAATGAGAATTCTATTAGATTATGGATAGAAAACTGAGGATCGCTTGAACCCATAGTACATTAGTTGGAAAAAATGTGCAGAATCTCAAAATGCTGGCTTTGGAACAAAAACTTCAGGAGCAAAATATGATAACAGTTTTCAGCTGATTTAGGATAAGAACTTTTCGGTGACTAAAATAAGCTAAATTGCAACTTGGATTACTAGTTTCAGCTAGAAGGTGTCATTAGCTTGCCTACAACCAGCAATTCTTAACCAAATTTTAAAAGAAAAAAAAAACAAAAGACACTAAATGAAAATGCACAGAAATTTTCTCTGAAATCCTCCTGCCGTATAGAAAATAAGTGCTGCTGGAAGGGCTGTTGTGGCTATGTAGATTGAAAACATATTTTATAAAAATAATTTCATTTTGCACTCATTTTAGAGAGAATGAAATAAGTAATTTGAGGAGATTTTGTGAACCATAGTTTTGATGTTAATTTCTGACTACAACCTACCGAATAATTGGTTTTGAAAATTTAATTATTTTCAAAAGCATATTTGTTAACTTAAAAGCAACCAAAGGAGACCAAAAACCAAAAGCTTCCGGATATAAACAGAAAAGTCACACTTCAACATCATCAAAGCATTAACTACTGCATTACCAATGAGCCTATAGTCATAACTAAAGAATACATACACAATAATTAAATAAATAAATAATATTCAACTGAAAGGAATTACTTAGAAACAAAAGTTCAACGAAACACAAATAAATATCAACCTGACTTCCAGTAAGAAATCAAGAATAAAACTCACCTTGGGAGTTCTACCCTTCGGAAGCGCAATCCCAGAAGCTCCAGCACCATTTCCATTCCAACCAGAAAGAAGATCATAAATCTCCTCATTATATATCTCCAAAACTGCAACTTGGACAACTAACGTAATTCCAAACCCGCCACCATCCCTATCCCCTTCCCCAAGAATATCCTTAAGAGCCCAGTATACGATCCCAAACTCCCTTGTGCACCCAAACATGGTGTGGCTCTTCCCAACTCTCGTTGGTCCGTATATTATAATGGTGGACTTGGCACCAGAGCGCACCCCCTGTACCCTCGATTCCACGAACCTCTTATAGAAACCCTCTAGATCCTCGTTCTCCGAGAGGGAGACACCATCAAGGCTGAAATCCCTGTAGCCCACGTCAGAGCGTACGCCGAGAGAGCAACCATCGTCGCAGAGTTCTAGGACGGAGGAGGAAGATGACGAGGATTTGTCCATGCGATCGGGAAGGTCGCGGATCCGGCCGATAACTTCGACCGGGTGTTCTGTTGGGGTGACGGAGAGAGGGTTGAGGGCTGGATGAGGGTTGGTGCTGCCTTTTGGGTTGGGGAAATTGAGGCGTTGTTTAGCTTGAGGGCGTTTTGTGGGTTTGGTAGCTTGGGTTCAGGGATTTTCGGGAAGGCGTCGGAGCCATTGGAGAGATGGATCAGAGATGTTTGTTTGAAGAGGTGCCTATGTAGCCGGCTAAGGTAGGGTCGGTGAGGGGGCGTTGCCTCACGAGTCACGATCCTTGCAAGTGGAGCCGTCGATGAAGACGACGAAGGAGTTGCCGAGGGCAGCGGAGGCGAAGCTAGCAATGCTTCACGATCCTCGCAACTTTGAAGCGAACCTTAGCCTTCTCACGCACGAATGAAAGGGTGCCAACTGTCAGGTCACACAAGAAGTCACGAAAAAAACAAACGTTTTATTGTGTTTTCTTATTTGATCATTGGTTGTTTTGTTTGGCTGATTTATTAGCGTGTTTTATATATCCTAAAAAATAATATATGAAATATTTTAATTTTTAGTGTCAAAATTTTTTTTCTAAATAAAATACTCATAACAAATTATTGACTTAGGAGTGTGTATTCAAATTGAAAAATCAAATCGAACTAATATTATTTAATTAATTTGGTCTCTGATCTCTGTAACAGTATCGAAGGCGATCGATCGCTTGGCAAGGTCTTCGATCAAGTAGAATATATAATGCAACACCTCGATCCCATCATGGAGCTCCGCATCCACATAAGGCTGGCGCCTAATGTGTCCTTCGACAAAATAGACCAACATCAGCGGTAACCAAAGCGTCTAGGGCATCGTAGTCTAGAGAGAAAAGTTCGGGTTTGAATCGATCCGTAGGTGGAGGCCAATGGAAACAGAGACGGAAGGGTTGAAGGAGACGTGGATGCGGTCGGTGCTGATGCGAGCGACGCGGAGATGGGGATCGAAAGGCCAAAGGTGAAAGAGGGAGACACCGATCAAGGATAAGGCGGCAGCGGCAGAGAGAAGTGAACCAACTGTAGTTGACTCTACTCTTTAAATACAAAATCATTCACTTAACTATTTTTTTGGGCATATTAGAATATTTCCATAGCCTTGTTTAATATAAAAATTTGAATAAATCATAGATTAATTTTAAAAGATCCTATGATAAATTTATTAAATTTAAAAGGTCTTACAATATCTTGTGGGATATCATTATAAATTTTTTGTCTCCGAATTTATTCCTTATTTCTAGTATAAAAAAAGTCATCGAAGGAAGAATATCATATCACAACCAAATATGAAGAATAGAGCAATCAAATAATAAAGAATTTTTTACTATTTTGTGCATGCTAGCAGAAGGGAGATATTCTATTCCAAAAATGAGCTGACTATATAAAAATAAGATTATCAATTCATAGATTTTAAAGAACAGCAATGCACATTAAGGTGAATTGACTCTGCATTGCAAACAGGAAACAGGGGGCAACATGGAAAGCATTGAAAGGTTCTAAAACCTCTGCAACTTCTACTGAAGAAGAAAAAAAAAAAAAAAGGGAATTCATTTGCTTCCTCATAATAACACTGATTGCAGATAATAGAACTAATGTGAGTTGCAAAGATCAGTGAACAATGTTACCGGTGAACGTAACATATTTACCTCAACAGGGAGATATTGAGGAAGCTTGGCATGCGAGCGGACCCCCGACGAGCATTAAAGACATGGATGCAAACAGTATTTCTATTATTAACAATAGGCGGTGATTCGAGGCGTTGGGTCCACCGTTTCCTGGACGAGATCTTTTCTTCCTGATCCGCAAACAGCGGGCGTTGGGACACGTTGTGGGCACATCGTGAGCTTGTTGTCCGATTCGTCTTGTTGTCTCTTTCTCTGAATTTACTTTCCTTTCGATTCCATGAGAGGAGCGCTCATTAAACCTTTGCACAGTTATATATGTACTCATCTAATGCTGACTTATATTTAAAAAAAAGATACATTTAAAAATTATTTGGACTCACTTTTATTTTTTATTTTTTATTTATATTTATATTTTATTATCTTTATGATTTGTTTCAAATTAAAATATATTTGATGATGATTATTCTTTTTAGATATTTTGAATATTTTTGAAAATAATGTTACTTATATTTAAAAATAAAAAATAAAAGTACATAAAAATATATCAAATAAACATATTATTAAAAATAACATAAAAATAAAAATAAAAAACACAACAAAATTGATCCCAAAAACCTCTTAACTTTTAAAAAATAAATGATGATGATATTTTTATATGATATTGAAAATTGAAGTGTTATCTATATATAAATATATAAGAATTGTGTGATATATATATATATATATATATAAATCTCTTATATATATATATATTCTCTTTAATAGATTATAATATATTTTATTTATTTTAAAACAAAAAATTGATTAATAATTACATTAATTGTTTTATTGTATATTAAAAATGGATTTACAATGTATCACTATTTTATACTTTGGCTTTGTATTTTATTTGGTCGGTTTAGTTCAATATTTTAGGAATCCAAAACTAATCGGTTTTAAAAATTTATCATCCAATCCATCCAAATCAACTAAACGAACTCCCCTACTTGTAATGATACTGACTTGTATAAAAGAAAACTAGAACCGATTGTTATTATTTTTTATAAATTATTTTATTAATTTTCATTTATTTGGGACAATAATCAACTCGATAATATGTAATGAAATTCCCTAAAAAGAAAGAGTTTTAACGGATCAATCTTCAGTTTACATGTATTTATAATTTAATCTTTTTTATTTTTTTATTTTTTGAAAAAAATATATAATATTTTAATCTTTAATATCAATTAAAAATATCATCATAATTTATTTTTTAAAAGTAAAAAAATATATTTTTAAAAATAAAAATATTAAATAGATAAATATTTAATTTTAAATATTAGATATATAAATATATAAGAATTGTGTGATATGCATGTAATTTTTTTTTTTAAATCAGAAGAAATCAAGTGCCCCATACTGGGCTGAGAAAATGTCATATGGGAAAAATATGTATATGCATTAGTATTGATTAAATGTGTGCTAATATTTATGCATGCAGAATATGAAAAGCTATAAAGTTGTGCCAAATGGTTGTCCCACAATGGAATTTGTGAGCTCTGCATAATTTAATTTTTTGTATTTATTTTCAAAATTAACATTAAATTATTAATATTTATGTATACAAGATTTATTTTTTGAATTACAAATAACTACCACTAATGTTAATTTCATATCTTTTTAATTTTTATACACATATTTTAATTAAATTTATATATTAAAATGTTAAATAAGTAAATAAAGATTTAATTGTTTGATAAGTGAATATATTTGAATTTTATTATAATAAATATAAATTTTTAAGTATTGTTATAGATAATATATATGCAATTTATATCATAATTATAAGATAAAATATTTAGAGTGATAAGATGAATGCTCAAAATTAAAGATACCTAAAAATAAATAAAAAATAACTCTATAGACAAAATAGAATGCATTTAAAGATGTTATAAAGATAAAATCAATACATGGTTTTAACGTTTATGCCTATTTAAAAGTTTAGATATCTTTTTCCTCTCTCTCTCTCTCTCTCTCTCTCTCTCTCCCTCTTTATATATATATATATATATATATATATATATATATATATATATAAGAAAAAAATTTAATTGGTTAACCAACACTCTTAAATGGGAAAATATTTATCCTCACATAAATATGTTTAAACCTAACAACCAATGTGAGAATGGAGAGCATATGACACTCAAACTATCCCAAGGGAGTAAGATCTCCAGGGGTAACAATTCATGCATATTTTTTAAATTTAAAATTTAAATTCAACAATTAATTTTATTTATTCATCAACATTTTTTTGAATGTTAAAAAATATATAAATATTATTATAATTTTAACTCTTTAGCTTAAAAATGAAGTTATTTATAATCATAAATTCATTGAATTTGAAATAATTCTCTTAAAAAAAATCAATAGACCTATATGTATCATGATTATGCTTACTAGAGATAGAAATTTTGTGATGAGTTTAAAATCTGTCACAGAAATCTCATATATTTACTGTATTTAAAATATAATTCTTGATATTTAGTTCTACAACATTTCAACTTCACAATCACAATAAAATTATATACATGAAAATATATATTTTATTTTTGAAAAGTTAATATGATGGAATTTCTGATATGATATTTAAGATTTTGTTGCTATATAATGAAATATTAAAATTTAGGTATATATATTAAAATATTGAATTATTGAAATTTTAGTAAATAAATGTTTAATTACTATGAAATTAAACAATCAAATTCATAATTAATTTGTAATATTCCATAAACAAACATCAAACATGTAATTTTTAAGTAAAAGACTTTGGATGATAATAAACAAAAATCAACTTTTAAGATAAGTTTTTTTAAAAAAAAAAATTAATTATTTAAATATAGTTTGAAATGAATGTAATAATAAATAAACAAAATTAATCTAATAATAAATTGAAAGTTATTAAATCAATAAACAAAGTAGTTGCCTCGGAAACCATGATATATATATATATATATCCGTTTTATATTTATATATCCGTTTTCGGTTTTCACTCCAAGATCCGCACGCCACAGCATCCTCCCTCTCTGGTTTTTCTCTTCTCTCAAGCAAACCGAAAAAGGCAAAAACCCTTTCCTTATTGTCCTTCTTCTTCCTTCTCTCTTTTTTTCATTTCCTTCTCTCTATTTCCTTCTCCCTCTTACAAAACTGAAAATGATCCTTCCCTTTCTTCTTCCTCCTTTCTTTTTCTTTCATCTTTTTCTTGCTTCTTCTTCATTTTCCAATCTGAAAATTACTTTTCCTATTTCCTTCCCCTCTCCAAATCTGAAAATCTTTTTCCCTCGCTCTTACATATCTGAATTTCTTTTCCTTACCTTACCCCAATCTGAAATTCATTTATTTTTTCTGCATTTTTATCAAAATTGAAAAACCACTTTCAAATTCTCTCATTTTCTGAATCTGAAATTCCCCCCTTTTTCCAAATCCGAATTTTCTCTTTTGATCTCCTTGACAACAAGAATACGTCATGAGCGTTCTTCTTTGGTTTCATTCACGCCTCCTTGCATTACATTTCCAATTTTTAGTTTATTTGGAGAAAAACAGTCATGGTGATTCTTCTTTCGGTTTAGCATCGCCCTCCTTTGCCTTTCCAATTTTCTTCATAATTGGGAAGAAACGCCGTCATAGGCGGTTTTCTTCTTCGGTTTCCGTCTCCGTTTTGCCCCTTTCCGACCCTTCTCTTCCCATAAGGACAGCGTAATGAGGTTCTTCTCTTAGTTTTCAGCATGTCCAATCTTGTTTCCTTGCCTATCATTGCAACGTGCAGAAAAATGAGTTAGAACATGTGGGATATGTGAATGTGGATATATACATGCTTATGTTTCTTTGTAGATTTGAATGTCTTGTCATGCTCCTGAGAGCGCGATGAGATTTAAAAGCAGGCGGTGCATTAAGACACCGCCTATCTTGAGCATCTGTAAGCCAAATCGTTAGATGTTGCTCCCCTAGGCAATCTTGTCATTATCTAATTTTTAGACTTAGAAAAAATGAAATGAATACACGCTTCTAGTTTCAAGATCTAATGCCCATTGGTAGTGAAGTGTGATTATGGTGTTTGAGACACAACTCCTTCGCTTGAGAGTGAGAAAGTCAAAACACTCTCGATGAACCCTGCAGGGATGATTTGGGAGGCCGTCAGTTTGTCAATTCTAGACTTAGAAAATAAAATGAAAAAAGACAATCAAAGAGTCTAAATTTAATTAAATAAAAGGCTTAAATCAAAATTTTGAGCATAAAAAATGTGAAGTTACAAACGCATAAAAGAAATACAAGGGCTTATAGGGAGTCTAATAATTTGCTTAAAAATACAATCATACAACTTATCAATGAGCATGTTTCATAACCTTTCTAATGAATGTTTAAACAGTGTTATAACATGTATTTGAGCAATAGAAGTAGTTAAGTAAAATACACTGAGTCGTAAAGTGTTAGCTTTCAAATGATGATGGAATCTATATCAGATTTTAAATGAGATTATGTTCAATTCAATAGCTCATTAAGAACAAGAATCACTGATATGTATAAACATGGCTCTTTAAAGATAACTTAAATAGAGTTCATCATCACGATGCATGAATTGAAAGCATATAAAAAAGGAGAAGTTTAAAAAAATCAGATAATGAAGTTGAAAGTTCAGCAACAAGCATGTAATGAACTTCAAAGAAACGTGATTGCACATATTTCGAAGTGATTTGTAGTTTCATTCACTTGTGTCAAACTTGTACAAGCTTTTAAATGTAATAATGTGATACTTTCATACATTAAGAGATATATTCACATTTGAATAGTTACATCAATGTATATATGAAAAGCTTAAATATACGATGTGATGTATATTTTAAGGCAAATATTCTTGCTTCAAACTAGATATTTTAAAATTCACATAACATTTTAAAAGAAACTAATATTCGTACATATGCTAAGGCAACACTTTCTTGATTTAGATATCTTGAAATACATGTAAGAGCTTGAACAAGAGAATGAGTGCTTAGATATGTTTTGAAGTAATTATATGCCTTGTCCAAGTGCTTCGTTAGAGCTTTCAATGAATGAATTAGATACTTGCAAGATATCTTTATATTCAATTCATCAAGCGACATCAGTTCACAACACATCGCAAATGAGCGAAAGTGTTAATTAAAACATTCTCAAATAAAGGCATGGTTCTTGATGATCTATATTTGAGCGTTTAGATTCAAGTGTCTGAAGATGATGTGTGTGTTGCTTTTCAGTTTAATCTCAGGACTGAGTCTTGGTTAACAAAACCTAAAAATATATTATAAGAATTTCAACTTAGTAAAATATCTGAGAAACTAATTCTGTCAGGTGATAGTAAATCTAATCTTTTGTTAGCAATTAAACAGAGTTGACAGGATCTAACTCTTAAACATATTCAAATTAATCAATTTTTTTAGTTCAAATCCAACTCAAATTAAATATCAATCTAAAAAAATTGTTTAAATATAATTTTATCATTAAAAGCTTAAATCAAAACTCAATCTTTCCACCTTATGCAACTGTTTGTCGGAAGTGACAAACTAAGAAAACTCTAGCTCACAAATGAGCCAATATCAAATAAAGTATTCTATGTTCACTCAATCAATCTCTTACTAATAAGGATATGGGTGTCCTCACATGGCTTGGATAGGCTCTAGATGAAGCGATTACGACCAAAGTTCTCGATCGGTGGCTTGATAAAGCTCCATTATATTACGATCATCATCAGGTATGCTCTCCAATACCCTTGAGTTGTGAATCATAAGGTGTACTTGATAGGATAAACAACACTTTACCAGCTAAGATAGACTTAAGACTGTCTCCTTAGACAAATATTACCCCAGGTCTACAAGGATTTCTTGGATGACATAACTCATGTGTTGATGATAAGGATCATTCGGTCAGGTTGGGTCGACTACCTCCTCTGATAAAGTAGACTAGGGACAGTGATTGCCCGGGATGACGAAACCATGGGATCTAGATCAGGCACGTCATCATTCTCCCAACCATCTGGTTTAAGCTGAAATGATGAATTTCATAATTTTAGGTCAAAATGGGTTAACTTGGGTCAAGTTGACCAATTGGTCAAATTGGGTCAAACCAAGGGTTGGGTCAAGTTCACATGACCATTTAAAATATTTTGGTGGCTTTGATTTGGTTCGATTTGGATTAGTTTTGAATTTGGCTAATATGACTTTATTTAGGTCAAATGGGTCAAGTCGACCTATTTGGCGCATTTGACCTATTTGAGGTAGGTCAAGGGTAGGTTTAGGTTAGGTTAGTCATATGGAATGGATTGGTGTCTTTATTTTCAATCTATTTGGGTTAAGTTCAATTTTGGCTCAACATGGCCCCTTTAGGTCATGTTAGGTCTAAGTTCAATTGAGCTAGGTTGGGTCTAGTTGGCCAATTGAGACTTTGGTGAAGTTCCACAAGTGATTTGGAATGGACTTGACCCATTAGTTTGGATCAATTTGGCTTAGATCAAGTTTTGACATATTTTGACCCTTCAGGTCAAAATGGGTCAACTTTGTCAGTATTTAGGCTAGGTCAGGCTCAAATATTGGTTTGGTCAAGTTCAAGCATAGATCATGAGTGAACTTAGATCAATGATTTTAATCAATTTGGCCTATGGTGGAATTTGGTTATGTTAGGTTTCATTTTGGGCTAAGTGTTGACTTGGTCAACCCTTAGGTTTGACTTGGTTTGATCCAATTTGATTGATTGATCATCCTATGGTGATTGTTGATCTTGATGAGAGGCAAATATGAGTTTGGTTCAATCCAATTTGGTTATGATTATAATTTAGCTCATAAGAGTAATTTAGGTCACTTTGGGTCAAGTGAGCTTAAGTGAGACAAATGACTTGGTGAAAGCTTGATTTGAAGTTGGTTGATCTTGTATATGGACTTATATTGAAATATAAATCCATTTACAAGTGATTTGAAGTCAAATGGGTTTTGATTCATTTGACAATTTCATATTCAAAGGGAGAATATGAAGGGATTTTGGGTTTTATTTTTGAACTAGGTTTTGATTGTCTGATTTAAGTTTGAATTTATATATGAGCTCATGATTGTAGCGTTGATTGAACCATGAGAAAAAAAAAATCAAAAGTTTGACTTGATTTGAAGTTAATTTGGCTAAGTTCAAGATTTTGACTTAAAAGGCTTATATTGGATTTTGAGTGGATTTGAGTTTAATTTTTGAAATTGGTTTTGATTGTTTGAATTTATATTTCATTTATATATGTGAATATAAATGAGAATATAATTTGATCATGAGAAAATTTCAATGATTTGAAGTAATTTAGTCATGATTTGGTCTAAGTTCATTAAGAAGGATTTAAAGGACTTAGAAAAATTTTTGGTTTGAGTTTGAATTTTTTGAATTTGGTTTGATTGATTTAAATTTATATTTTATTATATATGTGAATATAAATGAGGATATAAATTAATTATGAAAATCCATAAATTTGAGATGATTTGATCAAGATTTAGTCAAATTTAATTATTGATGGAAAATTAATGACTTAAGCAGATTTTAAATTGAGAATTTTAATTTTTGGATTTGATTTGATTAATTTATATTTATATTTCATTTATATATGTGAATATAAATGAGAATATAAATGAGTTTTGAGAAAATCCTATGAGTTTGAAATGGTTTGATCAAGATTTAGGCTAAGTCCATTAATGAAAAATTAAGGGATTTAAGAAATTTTAAATTGAGCATTTAATTTGACAATTTGATTTGATTGATTTATATTTATATTTCATTTATATATGTGAATATAAATGAGAATATAAATTAGTTTTGAGAAAATCTCATGAGTTTGAATTGATTTGATAATGATTTAGGCTAAGTCCAGTAATGAAAAATTAAGGGATTTTAGGAAATTTCATGAATTGATTTGGAATTTTGAGTTTAGTTTGAATGGTTTAAATTTATATTTCATTTGTATATGAGAATATAAATGAGAATATAAATGAATTATGAGAAATCTCAAAGATTTGAATATGTTTGAATCATGATTTTGGTTAAGTCCTTAAGAAAGGACTAAAGACTTAGGAAGATTTGAACTTAGGAATTTTTGATGAATTTTGATCATGGGTTTCAATCATAGATTTCAATCATGAATTTCAATCAAATGGTTGGATAAAATCAAATAAAATTGATTTGGAGTTTAACTTGAATGATGGAGACTGAAAAATGGTTTAAGCTAAGGGTTGGAAGTTTTCCCTAACGCTCAAGGCATGACATTCACATGGCTAATTCTTAAGTCTTCTAGTAGGTTGAGTGTCCACCTAATCACTAGATGTATCTTAAGGCTAAGGATCTCTTAGTGTCTAAGAGGAATCTTATGTCTGAGATGGAGGTGTTGAGAACTCATTCTAAAATGAGATTAACAATCTATTAGCACAGTCAAAATGATTGTCCAAAAATAAAAATAAAATAAAATTTGAATTGCATTACATTTAGGTCATTTGAAGCATGTCGATTTACATGATCTAGTCTATTTAGGGAGTGAGGTTAATGACTTACTCTCTTTTTAAATAAATAACAACCTAACTATCTTGCATAAGCATAAAGACTTGTCTACAT
>CM038217.1:112271519-112318940 GCA_021442155.1 Cymbidium sinense
CTTAGCCATAGTAGCTCATATCATCCCCAATCAGATGGCCAAACAGAAGTCACTAACAGAACATTAGAACAATACCTTAGGAGTTTTGTGTTAGAGACACCAAAGAATTGGTTTCATAATTCTCCACAACACCTCAAGAACACCTCTACAAAGATGACTCCTTTCCAAATAGTTTATGGGAGACTTCCACCTCCAATCATACCATACAACCAGAACACATCTAATAATACAAAGGTAGACACATTGTTGCAAAATAAAAGAGACAAAGTACTTCAACAAATTTTAAAGAGAATTTACAAGAAGCTCAAAATAGAATGTATGGCTAATGTAAGAAGGGGAACTCCAATTCCAAATACATGATTTGGTGCTAGTAAAATTACAACCTTATAGACGCCAAGATCACAACATCCTTACACAAAATTGCAAAGACAATACTATGGGCCTTTTAAAATTCTATAGAAGATATGTTCAATAGCATATAAAGTGGAACTTCTAGAAACAACAAAGATCCACAATGTATTCCATGTGTCTAGACTCAAACAGTACTGGCAAGACTACAAGCTACATCCAGCTATACTTCCAGCACAATTCATAGATGACCAGTCATTGGTTAAACCCATCAAAGTTTTAGATGAAAGAACAATACTACAAGCAGATAGACCTATTAAAAAACTACTAATACAATGGAATGGTATGTTAACAAAAGATGCATCTTAGATACCATTCAAAGAGTTTCAGAAGGCTTACCCTAATTTTAACCTTGAGGACAAGGTCAATTTTGAAAAATGATATGGACCTGCATGAGCTTCACACATCAATAGCACAAGAGAAAGAAAATCCCCGGCTAAAAGACTTTGCTAAATAAAAAAAAAATAAATACAAGTCATCAAGTAAAGAAAACCCAAAGATCCACAGAATACCAGATCAGATAACTACCACAACAGAATAACAGAAAATAGTGCAAGAAATCAAGATCTTGCCAAATTACAACTACAACAACAATGTAAAACAAGGAAGAAATCAAGATCTTGATGATAACATCATGTAAAGAAAAGAAATAACTAATCTAAAAAAGTAGTTAGAATATGCAAGAATGTAAAGAAACTAGGGCTATAAATAAAGCTCTATAGAAAAACAAAAATAAGAAATAATACTGATCTTCTGCTATCTTCTTCTTTTTCTTCTTCTTCTTCATCTTCCCTGGACCGATCTCGCTCTCCTCAAAGAACCCTAACTCCTTTCTCCCGAAGCTCTCTCTTCCCTCCACCATTTTCTATGGAGTCTTCTACCAAAGGTCGCCACGCAGCTTTGGTTCCTTTCTCGAGAAGCTAAGCGGTTCCTTCCCCGGGAAGATTCATCCAAGGGACAAGAGAAAGACGCGAGTGGTTCAATTGACGGCCAATATTAAATTCCGCGGCGGCAAATCAAGGCAAATCCAACGGCTGGGAATTAAATCGGGTCGTATCAACTTCACATTTCCTTAATTTACAAATTAGCTGAATTTATTCGGTGGACTATATATTGAATATATCAAATTGATGGCTGCATTAATAATTCAAAAAGTTTTGATTGTTGCATGTGATTTTTTATGCATATAATTATTTAAAAATATTGAATGATTCGAATTCAAATTCTATAGCAACTTCCTCTTCGTTTCTTCTTTCTCTCAAACTCTAGTCACTTCAGCGAAAACCTAGCTTTCCCTGTAAAAAGAGCCCCCTGCTCCACCTTCGTCACCCCTCTCCTCTCCTCTCTCTCTCTCTCTCTCTCTCTCTCTCTCTTCTCATTGCTATTATTCTCCTCTTTCTTCTTTTCTTTATCATTTTCTACTGTGATAAAATAATATTATAAAAAATAAAGAGAAATAGGTCATGCAAGATGACGCACGGTGATGAGGAAATGGTCGTGATGAGCCCACAAAAAAAGTAGCTACTATTGGCCAAAATATAAATCACAAATTTTGTCATGAATTTACATATTTAGTTGATAGCTAGAATTTAAATAATGTATATATAATTGTGTTTGAAAGATTTAACTGGCAAAGTGTTTGCAAATTAAGGCATTAGGGATACCACTTGTCCAGAGATAATTCTTTTCATTGTTGGAGCTTCAGGAAAGCACAATCTTTCAAATACTGATGTCCTCCTTCGAAAGACTCCCTTGGTAGAAGTTGGTTGTTGTACAAATTAACACACACCATGTGTAGGAGCTTCAACAAAACGAGATCTTCTAGAATGGCCTCGGATAGTTACAACATAAGGTGTTCTAGTATTTGTACTTCCAATGACTGAAAAATCTATGTTATCAAATCAGATGGTAGCACTCTTCTGTATTGCTAATTGTATTGGCCAAACGAATGTTTGCACCATACCCAAGCTAGAATAATGAGATTAATAATCAGCAATCAAGATTTTACCGATAATTATAAAATGTGAAAGCATCAAAGAATAAAATAATAGTATGATAAAAGTAGGCTCTATATAATTATTCATCAAACTAGAGTCCTTTTTCATTAATAATTTGATTTTGTTACTCATTTTGATATTTATTTTTTTCTTTTAAGTTTCAAAATATTTTATTGCTACTATAACTTATATACTAGATGGAAAGAGAAACCTGCTTCCAAAGGAGTCGCTAAATCGTGAGCTCCAAAAATTTAATGAGAGTATGACTCATATATATATATATATATATATATATATATATATATATATATATATATATATATATATATATATATATATATATATATATATATATATATATATATATATATATATATATATATATATATATATATATATATATATATATATAATGAAAAGCCCTTGCTGAAATATTCAATCAACACACCATCATCAGAGATAAGTATGTTTGGCTATTTGGTTTATTATTTCGATCCTGCTTAATTAATTTAATAATAAAGAATCGATTTAGATTTATACTTTAAGAACTTTGAATTATAATAACCCTATGATATCTTCATCAACTCACCATCATCGGAGAGTTAAGATATAGAATCATGATGTAATTAAATTTCTCGAGATTTTCTCAAGTTGAAAGTTATAATATCATTAGGTTGTTAACCCTATAATTGTAGACTCAATGAGAATTAACCCGCCAAAGATCCTTAGTCATTAAGTTTAGCATTTAGCGTAGTGGTCCATGCTTATGTTAAAAATGTTTACATGTATTTCAGAGGATTTGATATCCTCTAAAGCACTTATACATATATCAATACAAATAAATTGAACATATGATTGTCTTATGATGCATGTATAAATTATTAAATGTAAGTGTTTGCATAAATTTTGAAATACTTGAATTAGAAGATAATTTGTATTGTGATTCATGCACGGTTCACTTTAATCCAATAATTTTTGAATGAAAATTAAAGTATTTGTGTTGAATAAAATGTATGCACGTAACATTCATCTCGTTTGAATGTTTGCACAAATTACACAATACTTATGTTGAATGGAATTTATGGTGCATGCATGATTCATTTAGAATATGAGTCAACACCTTCTGTCTGCTTCTAGATTCGTGTTACAGATTTGGTGACTTTGTATTTTAATTCTTGTTCAATTATTTAGATTACTATTCAGTTATTCGCATTTAGTCCATTATTCATTAGACTTCCTAAATTCAGTCGACTTTATCGTGGAGTGATGAGCCTTGCAAGTTTATTGCTAGTCTCATTCAATTTTATATAATTCTTTTCAATACACTTGATGTTGATTATAGTGTAGTTCAATAGTTCATTAGGAAGCCTTTCTTATGCTCATTTGTAAGTTACTTTATCTCATCTTTACTTATGAGCAAATTATCGAGTAATATTCTTGCACGTAGATGAATTTTCCAGCCTTTTATAGGCTCCAATGTCTCAATATAAATCATCTCTAATTCTTCTCATGCAAAAAAAAGTATTATTATCCCGATGTTCACATAGAATGATCTTTTAAAATATCAACCTCACTGTCAACCCCTTTGCTTGAGGATAAGCAACCATTTGTTGCATTAACATATTCAAGCTAACGAACTTGCGTTATAAATTTCCAATCTTCACGAAGAGTTATCATTTTAGCTTTATGTGATAAATTTGAAATGAATATTTCTCATTTTGATCAATAATATATTCTATTCTGACGACCATTAATATTCAAGGATAAAAATTCCCACCTTAAGAAGTCTAACGCGAGGCATGTATTAATGCTTTTGCCTTAATGTGAGTCTCATTATTTTCAAGAGTTTTGTTGTTTAATAGAAGCTTCTCAATTTTTTCAACATTTGAGATTTAACACTATCCTTATTCTATGGTTTTACATTAACGAATTTCACCCCCCTTTTTTATTTATTATATAAATTACTAAACTTTATTTTTCATGCTTTACATTTACAAAATCAAATGGAGTGAACCTCACAATAAACTAACATCAATTGTAAATTTGGAGGGTATCTCTTCCTCCAAATCTATTTTCATTTCTCTTTGGATTTCCTCGTCGGGGTTCTTATGAACTTAAGGTTATTCAAGAGGATTTCATTTGCATTTGAAGCTGATATTGGTTCTATTAATTAGTCATTGTAAGTTCACTTGGTTTTTACAAGCTTAATTTTGACTTCATTTTGAGATTTGATATTAAATTTGCTAAGCCTTGCTTGTTTAAATCTTCATTTCTTTTTAATCCAAAATTTGGCAGTCTCCCAACATCATCCTCGCATAGGGGGCTGTTTTGTGAGTCTGGGCTTGCTCACCATGCTACAAAGAGCGTGTATAAGTAATGTAACCCATGACCTAACTATCTTACTCCCTATCACGCTACAAAGAACATGTATAGATTACCTGCACAAAAAAATTTATATAATTTTTCCCGTCACGCCGCGAATGTTATCTACGAGTTTTCCCCGTCATGCAACAAAGAGTGCGTACAGGTTCTGCTCGTCACGCATAATACGTCGCAATTAGGATTTAAGCTAAGTGCTTGAATTTCAAATTAAGTAAATCCGGACATTGGACTGATTTAAGTTGAATCAGCACGGCTCAAGAGCTCATATTCTCTTTCATACGCTGTGATCCCGTTGACGCTTTCCTAGCAAACATCCATCAACTTCGATTCTCTCTCTTGGTTGAGCATTCAACAGCTCTAGCATATCCCACACAATGTCCTCTTCAACCATAGAATAAGATTGGTCTTCTTGAAGATGGATAGCTAGAGACCTTAATGCAGTCTCCGTAACATGAAATCCAAATTTATCAACAACCATAAAAGGGAAGACCTTAACGAGTCGATCGGAGATCATTTTGAGCAATTTCGGTGACTTCCAGTGTATTTCAACTTTGATTTGCGCATTGTTCCATCTGAAGTCCGTCGAATTTGTCTTCTAGGCTCGACTCGACTTATGTAGCATACATGGAGGTCAACAGTCAAATGCAAACAAAATTTAAAGTTGATACTAAACTCATAAGAAACTCACAATAAACTTGAAGTTCAGTCTTCAAATGAAAATACAAGTTGATGTGAAATTGAGAATGAAGTCCGTTGGGTCCAATACCTCATACTTCAGTAAGAACACGACTTGAATGCTCATTGATGAGCATGATATGACCTATTCAATAAGCAATAAGAATGCTGCAATATATTCTAAATGAATTAAGAGTGATTTTAATTGAACATTATCAATTTTAGATAATTAAACTCAAATGAACCAGCATTCAATTAATTTGAAATGCTTTCTAATTCATGCAAATATATGGAGGAATTAAACTCTTACTCACATTTTAAAGTAGCTAATTATTTGACTTAAATTCTTTTAAATGCATGTAAATGTTTGAATGAAATAGATTCATCGTATGCATTTTGAAATGATTATGTATCTCATCCCAATGCTTAGAGGTTTGTATAAACATTCAAAAAAAAATGAATGCAATGCTTACACACATTACAAGAAAGTTTCTTAATTGATCTCATTAAATTAAAGTGTGTGTAAGCATTATTGAGAATAACTTATGGCCCGTTAAAAGCATAAATATAGTGTTTAAGAATGTTACGTAGGTTAGAACTCAGCAAATTCAAAGTCTATCTTACCTAAAAAATTGTACAAATATCTTACAATGGACAATTACTTTAAAAATATATACATCTCTCATAAATCTAATTCTAAAAGATCATTCTATGTGAACATCGGGATAATAATACTTTTTTTTTATAAGTTTGATGTTTCGACACTAACGCTGTAATCAATTTCATGAACGGAGATCATTTGGGCATCATCGCAACCTCTCGACTCTGATATACGTGTTGGCGCTTCGATGGCTCGATCTCTTGATTGGTCGACCGTCGAATTGTGCAATATTTATATTTCAGTCAATTTTGATGTTCTGAATGCAATGACATAGTCCATTCGTCGATCGGAGATCATTTTGAGCAATTTTCGGTGACTTCCAATATATTTCAACTTTGATTTGCGCATTGTTCCAGTCAAATTTTTACTCATTCGACATGTAGCATGTAGGTCAGGTCAAATGCAAACAAAATTTAAAGTTGATACTAAACTCATAAGAATCTCATAATAAACTTGAAGTTCAGTCTTCAAATGAAAATACAAGTTGATGTGAAATTGAGAATGAAGTCCGTTGGGTCCAATACTTCTAAGAACACTTGAATATGATGAGCATGATATGGCCTATTCAATAAGCAATAAGAATGCTGCAATATATTCTAAATGAATTAAGAGTGATTTTAATTGAACATTATCAATTTTGGATAATTAAACTCAAATGAACCAGCATCCAATTAATTTGAAATGCTTTCTAATTCATGCAAATATATGGAGGAATTAAACTCTTACTCACATTTTAAAGTAGCTAATTATTTGACTTAAATGCTTTTAAATGCATGTAAATGTTTGAATGAAATAGATTCATCGTATGCATTTTGAAATGATTATGTATCTCATCCCAATGCTTAGAGGTTTGTATAAACATTCAAAAAAAAATGAATGCAATGCACACATTACAAAAGAAATTGATCTCATTAAATTAAAGTGTGTGTAAGCATTATTGAGAATAACTTGCATAGGCCCCGATATTATGTTAAAAGCTTAAATGTAGTGTTTAAGAATGTTACGTAGGTTAGAACTCAGCAAATTCAAAGTCTATCTTACCTAAAATATTGTACAAATATCTTACAAATGGACAATTACTTTAAAAATATATACATCTCTCATAAATCTAATTCTTAAAAGTTGATGCATATGTACACTACTAATGGGCTGCTTTAATTGGTGAAATTGTAATTGGATGAAGTAATTTTGGTCTTGGGTTATATCTTCTATATCTGGCGAGGGATCGGCACAAATATAACCATTGGATCGTGATGATGTTATACTATCTACTATTATCGCAATTAGTGAACTAATGGTGGCTTAATCGAAATCTCTTAACATTGGAATGAGTGATTAACTATAAGTCTTTGAGCATAGGAACTTGGACACCAAATCCTCACAAAAAATGGTGAAATATCTCGATATTGTCTTATCTACTAATTTATTTGTCTTTTGAAAATTTGATTGACAATAACCTAAACTATCTTGATCAATCAGAGCTTGCGCAATAACTTGAAAAGTTATTCACAAAATTATTTATATTAAATTTCTAGTGAATTTATGATGATTTTATTATTATTATTTAATTAATAAATGCATTTTAAAGCAAATTTTCAATATAAATAAAATAAATTAAAAAAAAAACAAAGAATTTAAAAAATTGTTAAAATGATCTATATTGAGTTGTATTTGATTTCAGATAACACAAACTTGATTATGAATTTACATACAACTTTAAACATCAACACCTTATACAATATACTCTTTCTTTAAATCTCCATTTTCTCTCTTGTAAGAGTTTATGTTAACTATTAGTATAAATTTTGAACATTATGTATTGTTGTATGTTTTATTAATGTAAGCATTGTTAAAATGTTGAATTTATGAGTTCAAAAATGAATGAAAATTTATATAGTGTGTTATTTATGAATGGTTTAGCCAAAAAAAAATTCATAGTTTAAAAATGAATAAAATTTCATATAGTCTGCTATTTTCGAATAGCCCCACATTAGCTATAAAAAGTTCATTTGGGAATGAAACAGCCAAAGAGGAGAGATGATAAGAGAAAGTGAAGATTTTATGAAAGAAAGCGATGTACATGATACTCAAACTATAGGCCCATCAAAATGAGAGATACTCAAACTATAAACCACGAAAAGAAAGCACTTCAAAAGAAAAACAGCTGCTACAATTCACAAATGTACATGATGCGCGAGAAATCTTCTTGGAGCCCAAGAATACAAAATGATTAGCAAAAAATAAGGGAAAAAATAATTTTGTAGTTACACAGAGTACTTAACTATCAAAAATCCAATTATGCCTTCATTCCATGAAGTGGAAGAGTGTTCTCTAAAAGGAAACTGACTCTACCATTGAACTGTGTTCTTTGTTGGTCGTAAGCAAGCGAGGTGACTATTCAGCTGATTATTGCAAGCAGGCAGCTTACTAACTGATACTGCAGCTTCCTTTTCCTTTGGAACAGGAGCTCCCAAAGGATCCTGTAACATCCAGCAGACAAAGATTTATTGTTGCGATTCTAAAATTACTACTCATCTCTAAGTTGCTGGAAGTCCCGGAAGTGTGACAGCCTTTGATTGGAATTAATGAAATGAAATATCAAATTACTAACATCATTTCAAAACAGTTTTTTTCCATTTTCTTTTCTCTTTTCCTCTGTTGGTTTGAACTAAAAAAGAGTTACTTTTAATCATTTGTCGTGTGTTTAGTTTCAATGTTACTGATAGGGAATGAGATGCAACTACAAAATATGACCACGTTCTATGGTCGGCAAAATCTTTAAGATGCAATCAAAGTCAAGATCTCCAAAAGATTCCATGATAAAGATGCAGTAATACAAACAGAACTTTGAAAAGGATAATGAGGTTACCGCAAGCAGGAGAAAAGTGAATGGCTGGTTGTTGTTGGCTTCTGCAAGATGAGTTTCAATTAGCTTCCGCAGATCACCGAGGGTAGTAATTTTTTAAGACCAGCTTTTTAATCATTGCTTCCCATTTCTCAGAGAAAAGTTCACTGGTCATTTTAGTGCTACTGTGCACAAGTCTTCCACAAGTGAGTTCCCAACTCTTGGGAAGGATGGAAGTAGGATGCGAAATTTCATATGGAGAAAATTTAGGGGAGAAAATCTGATCAAAATTGAATAAATATAGTTTTTATATGTCAATATTTACTTTCAGATGAGTAAAATGCACAACTAATCAATCAATTCGATCCAAATATTTTCCAATGTCAAATTCCATTTGCTTACTGTGCAAAAGCAAGATCTGCAAGTCGAGAAAGACGCAAGTTTGCAAAACATACAATATCAGAGAACGAGAAGAACTAACCAGATGAAAATCCATAGTGTTGAGTAACAGCACCCAAGGCTTGGCTCTTCAGACTCTCCCTCTTCTCGCATCGGCCGCGTCCATAGCAGGGCACAAGAACAGCAAAGCTGCTATCAGTCTCCCCCTCACTGCTCTGGAAATCAGGAGCATGAGGTTCTAGCCAACCAATAGACCAATCCGAATCGTCAGATTCGGAACCTGAGAGGCAGCCTCCATCAGAGGGCACAATGACGACATCATACTCCCTATCAATCCTCACCTTCCGCTCCTCCCTGCTATGCCATTTCTTCCTATATCTTCTGGAGGAAGATTTCATCTTTGTCCAATTTACAGATCGAAACTTGAGCGAGTCGAGCTCTCTGAATCCCGAGGGGAAATCAGAAGACGAATTCAGAGCTAAATTAGTGCTTTCATGGCCGTCCTTCGTTCCCCACATCCAATAGGAAAGGCGAGTGAACGTCACAGCCATTTTACAAACCCCGCCCCTCTGCTGGGATCTGAAGTTCTTAAATCGATGAAACGAGAAGACAAGGAAGATTATTTTAAAAAAAAAAAAAATCTAAGAATTAATAAGAGAGTATAGCTGATTGTTTCTTCAAAAACCCAGGTCAGGTACCGACAAAAAAAATAATTTCAATTTTGTGTGGAAAGAACCAGATCCACAGCGAATGAAGATCAGAGAAAGCACAAATAATAAAACCAATTATAGAAAACTTAAGCTTCCTCCCTTGCTAACTGAAGAAGAAGAAGCTTGACGCTGTGATTCAAACTTTGGATAAGAAATCTCGGAAAAACTAATCCTCGCAGAAATCCGCAATGGTGCTTCGGGCACAAAGAATTGTTCCTAAGAATCTCAAACATAAAAAAGTAAAGGCTCGCTAATACTTCCCAGAAAAAACCTAACTCAAGCAATCAAACACAGCATAAATAATTCTTAGGAATCCGTTCGTCGGCGGCTGTAAATTTCGCACCTTTACTACCAACAAAATCGCCTCAGCGAGATTGTGAGGGTACAGAGGATAGAATATAGGGCAGATACAGAGCAGAGCAGAAGAGATTAGAGAGAGTGAGAGATAGTAGAAGATAGACAAGAAAATAGTTTTGGGGTCTCGAGGCGTTATAGCCGTCCATCTGGCGGCGCCGTTAGCCGCCCAATAATTCGAGCGGAGAGAATCTTTCTCAAGCTTAACCCTCACCCGCCGGTATAATATGCCACCCATTTCCGGCATTCATGGACGAATAAAAAACTCAATTTTATAACATTTCAACAATTAAAAAAAACAAGATTGGTGAAATAATTTTAAATTAAAAATTCATTAAAAAAGCATATGTTATAAATAAAAAAAATCAAGAAATATAAAAGTTATATTTATATAATTATAAATCTCAATTTTCATATTTTTTGTAAGAGTTATATTTTATTTTTTACTTATTATATAGAAATTAAGTTTTATCTAAAGATTTTGTATTTATTATATATATATTGATCAATTTTAAAAAATATTTGAACGAATTTAATCTTAAACTTACACATCTAATATATATTAAAAGACTTAAACACAAGACTTCTTAGTTTAAATCTAAGCTCTCAACCATTATACTTATGACACTTAAAATACTACTAGTGAAACCTAATTTTGATGCTAAAATCAAGTCAAGTTGGCGGTCAGATCAAGATCTTAAAATATCCTCAAATTTTGGGATAATAGTTAAATCCCTAAATAGCTCTCAAACATGGTGTTTATAGTAAATCGTGTGCCCGAGCCGGATCTAACGAGATCTCATAATTCTAACTTCATTTGACATTAAAATACTTAAAATACATCAAATGATCAAATGAATCATTTTGAGTTATAAAATTGAGTTTCCTTGAGAGAGAGATCTTATTTATTTTATACTTCATAATGAATGTGTAAATGACATTAATAGTTTCCTTGAGTTATTACTGCATAACTTTCTATAGTGTTGAATCAGATTTTATAATTGTAGTATTTCTTTCTTATACATATCTACGTTAAATGCAATTAATTTTGTTTATGCATAAATCATAATTTGAAATAATAATAACACTGGCCATATTGTATAATAAATATCTATTGAAAGATTTGCTTAGAAATTGCATGTAAATTGCATGTTAGTATGCAATAATATGTAAGTCAGTAGAACCCTTTTGGATATTACCTAGTTGGGCCGATGAGCTCACAGAGTGATGACTCTATAGGAAATCATTGGATTTCCTTGAGTTAGTATTTAGCTTCCCGGTTCAAGATGTATTTGATAAAACAAATTAGAGCTATATGAATAAATGCATAAGATGGAATAGTTAAGAAATTGTTTACTCATATTTTAATATGTATGAAACTACTAGTTTTGGATAATACATGAACATTTGTCAAAAATGTGTGAAGCTTGCCTATTTATGATCATTAACTTGTCATGAAATCATCTTACAATAAGTATTACTTCCTCTTATGCATGATAATTTTGACTTTCATACGCCATTCATTATAGTGTTATATATACATATAGTAGAATAAATAAATTACACTTTAGGATTTAGTGTGTTTGTTAATAATGATTGCATATGATCATGTTAAAATTGACCTGAATTGATTGCACTTTTCTTTTTTATGCAAATGATCACAATTATCATCATTTTAAAACTCATTTAAAAACCATTGAGTCTTGTTGGTGCATTGCATTTATCACAAGTAGATGTTGACATAATATAAGAACCAAACGGTCCAATTTAAAAACACCGGACCGAATCGCAAAATTTTCCCGTTTCAAAGTTTTTCTTCTCCCGCACGAGCAGCCCGAGATGATAGCCCTCATGCGACCTCTCTTCAGCCGCCACCTTTTGTCCCTCCCTCGTGATTCAACCAGCCTCATTTCCCTCCTCTTTCCCAAAGACCTAGCCACTCCGTCCGCAAGCTTCAGCCACTGAAGCTTCTTCTTCCTTCTCTTCCTCTTCTTCTTCTTCTTCTTCTTCTCTAGAAACCCTAGCCGAGATTCCTCTTTTTTTCCTCTTCTTTTGACCTAAGGCTATCGCCTATCAAAAATGCTAAGTTTCTTTTATTCCTCCTTTCCTTCATATGTGTAAATGTTTTATTCCTTTGAGTTATATATATATATACATATATATATATATATATATATATATATATATAATGTTATATTATGAAGTTAACTTCATAATTTAGGTTTTAGCTCTATCTATGTGTGTTAAACCTCTTCTTGGAGAATAGTTATTTAGTAATGTATAATTTACTTGTATTGCTATATAAGAAAAATAGGTTGTATTCATCTTAATAGTCTTTAACTTTTATTAACCTGTGTTGAGTGCCTATGATTAATCAAAAGTTTGTATCACCTAGGGATTTATAAGTTAATGTGCCACTTTGACTTTGAGGAAGCTGTGGTTTGAGCACAACTCGAGGTAAGTAACATTTATTCATTAATGAATAAACACACACCCTTCATTGTTAGAGGCGTTAATCTTGCTATTTGTATTAGATTTCCTAGTATTGTGTAGATTTGTCAGTCATACCATTGAGATTCTGTTACTCATTATTCTAGATGTTAGGAGACATTTACTTTTTATGCCCATAATGAATTTAATTAAATACCGTCTTGATTTATAGTTGCATAGCTTCTTACACATCCAAGTGATTTTATATTTGCAGCATTTGTTGTCCATGCATATTACATTTAGTTTATATTTAATTCTTGCAACACATATATGTATACAATTAATGTTGGTCATACTATTTAAATATCGTTAATAGTCATTTATCCATGATATGTGAAATATAAATGAAAATAATATGTAATATATGTCGGTAACATTTATAAGATATTTTGATAAACTTTTCAATGAAAGATCTGAAAGTACGATTGATTTCAGCAACCTTAATATCCTAAACAAAAATAGAGAATTTCATTTTTATCGTCGTATTAGTAAATCTGAAGTTAGTGAAGCTTTAAAGAAAATGAAATGTGGAAATGCAGTAGGACCGGATAATATTCCAATAGAAGTGTGGAAATGTTTAGGAGATCAAGGAATTTCTTGGCTTACAAATCTTTTTAATGTCATTTTAAAGACTAAAAAGATGCCAGATGAGTGAAAAAAGAGTTTGTTGATTCCTATATTTAAGAATAAAGGTGATGCACAAGAGTGTGCAAATTATAGAGGAATTAAGTTAATGTGCCATACATTAAAATTATGAGAGAGAGTAAGGGAGAGAGTAATTGAGCATAGGTGATGTGATACAGAAGTTTCTCACAATCAGTTTGGTTTCATGCCAGGTAGATCTACTATGGATGCTATACATTTGTTAAGGGGTTTGATGGAGAAGCATAGAGAAAGTAAGGAGGATCTACATATGATATTTATTGATTTAGAGAAAGCTTATGATAAAGTTTCAAGAGATGTTCTTTGGAGAGTTCTAGAACAGAAATGAGTTAATATTGATTATATTCAAGTCATTAAGGATATGTATACTAGAGCTGTTACTTGTGTTCAAACTCAAGATTTTTCCCTTCTTAGATTTTCTACATAAAAATTTTAGTGTCATTTCTAGTTCAATTCTACATATGTTGGATCTTCGTACAAAGCCAAGACATCCTCTTACTCTATTGACATGAAATTTCTTGCACATAGTTATTATTATTATTATTATTTGTGCACCATATGCATCAACACAAAAAATCATTATTAGCATTTAATGTTCATTTTAGTTTGGTCTTATGCTTATTTGTTTTATGAATCCAGAACTTCTAAGTCATATTTTATTTGGTTATGAATTACCTAACTGCTAAAACCGAGAATCTGCTCACAAAAAAAATTGGCTCGAGTTCAATTGTTAATTCCTGTTTGCTATTATTTGCTAGGCAAGTTATTCATTGACTAGTTGTCCCTTAGTGACACACTGGATGTTTCTTGGACAAAGCCATTTGCCTGTTTAGCTCAATTCAAGTATGTTCAACATTTTAGGTCTGTTTAAAAATTACTTTTACTTACCATTTATCAAGATGTACACCTAAAATTACATGTTCTCCACGCCATACACTTCCCCTTCTTTTCTGTTCATTTGCATATATGTAGGGTATGTAACCTAGAAAACCCACTCTTTATGCATATTCTAATCCGGTACTGTGACCTTAACTTCTAGAAAACCACATTGGAGGGCACTCACCGGTCATCGGATTCCTGTACTTACGCTTCGCGGAGTTGTGATTCAACCGCCGGTAGAACTCGTCATTGGTACGGCGGATATTAGCGTTCTGCTGGCTATTGGTCTCGGCCTCGCGCTCGGCATCCTGTAGTTGAGAGAGGTAGAACTCATAGCGGTCGGCAATCTTCTGATATTGAAGCGAGGCGGGAGAAGTAAAGGCGACGGTTCTCAATGGCAACAGGACTGTATTGGCTGACCAACGGCGAGGCGGAGGACGGCACGATGCGATCGACTTCGGCCGAAGAAACGAACTCATGTTGCATTTTCGTAGTCAAGTGGGTATGAGGAGAACTGCAAAACCGGAAAATATGTAAACGAATTAGGAACTAACCCTTATGATTTCATCTCATTTTCGGAGTTTTACGACGCTCAATCTCTTGCATAATAAAACAGTTAAATCGCGAGAGGCAGAACTCCATAAAGAAATTCCAAACAAGATAACAACCTTGTCCCAAAAACAATGAAGCTAAAAACCAGAGACTGGAGAGCAAGCAAATGTAACTAACAGATCGAGCTTCCGAAGCGAGGGAGCGAGAGAAATACAGAGAGGGAGTGAGGAAGGAGAAAGAGACGAGAAACCAAATGATGCGAGAGGGATACTATTTATAGATAATCTCGTACGAAATTGCACACCGCGAAGTAGACAATTTTTTGTGCGACAGTATAATCATATATGACATAACTGAATCTTCTAGATACCGTCCTATATAACTTAATACCTTAGATAAAAAAAAGTCCTCAAATTTTATACATAAATCTTATTTATATATTTTTATTAAATTTTAATAAAACAATTTTTATATTCATAAATATTTATATATTCTTGATCGGTTCACCTTTCAAATCACTCTCAATTGTTAAGATAATGAACACTTCAATTATCATTTGACATTTAATATTTTACAATATTTATAAACATTTAATATTCTTGATTCATGTTGCTCGAGCTCCTCTCTCAATTATAGAATAATCTAATTTATTTTTCATAATTTTTAACCTCTTTATATATATATATATATATATATATATATATATATATATATAATATGATCAATCAATTTTCATCAATTATTAATTTGAGTTATTTAAAAAAAAAAGTAAAATACTTTAAAAATATATTAAATAAATATATTTTTTTAAAAATAAAAAATAAATAAATTAATCTCAGATAAATCGTAAGTTTTTTATTTAGGTTTTTATCAGTTTTACCACGATATTATTTTCAATTATAACAGAAGAGTACAGCATTTCTCGTATACATAAATATTGTCTAACTAAAAGTGAAATATTGAATATAAATTTTAACTTATGTTAGATCTTACGAACAGCATCGAATTCAATAATAAAATATCAGTTTAAATTAAATTAATTTAATTTAGTAAAAATTATAATTTTGATTTCCATTATCATGAATTGAATCAATTTTATGTAATTTTAAATCATAATTAAGTTAGAAAATTGTTCCACTGTCAACTTGTCGCTACAGTTGGTTATCTTACCCATAATATAACCTTCAATAATCACAATACCCCACTTAACTTTATCCTCAAGTGGGTCTGCTACTCTTCACACACTTTAAAATCTTAAATCTAATTTTAACCAAGCCCAAGATCCTTTGATTCTGACTTTATTTGAGCATTTAAATATTTAAAATACATCAGATGATCAAGGGAATCATTTCGAGCCGTCCGATATAGTAGTTTGGATTTTATGCGTATTTCTGAAATTCTTATAAATAATATTTTTATGAGAAGAAAAAAAGAGAGAGCTCAAGGCGAAGATTGCGTAATTGTCTTCTTTCTATTTGGTGATCTATCATCGGTCTTAACCAATCTGCATAATATCGACCATTCATTGAATCTTGTAAATATTAGATCGCCAGTTAGATATTATTTTACGTACATTTGTAACATCCGGTATCGCCATAAATCGATCGTTCATCATCTACCGTGGTTATCGCATTTTTCGTTCTGGGCTATCTCCGTGGTCATCAATCATCGATTATGAAATCGACCTTTCGTCACCATTTGCAAGTCAACAATTATTAACCACTGTTGTAAAAATGTTGTTACTTGATTCTGAGATTTTCATTGTGAGACTTTCTTATATATAATTATGTAATCTCGTTATCGAGAAAACTTAAACTTTATTCTCATGATATATAGTGGATTTTTATCTTCAAATGATTTTCCCTCTTTGAGGTTTTCACATAAAATCATGAAGTTTATTGTTCACTTTCTTGAATAATTATTTTTTATTTTAAATAAGAATAAATTTTTATTCTTTGTAATTAATTTTTAGCATCAATTATTATTGAGTAAGAGCTCGATTTAAATTTGAAACATTTTAGGTATTGTCAAGTTCAAGTCACAATAAAATTTTAATTTAAGAATATTTGAATAAAATTATTATTATGATGAGTCTTATGATTTATATATCTATTTTAAGATAATTGTGACACATAGATAATAAATATTTATCATGAAATAGATTTAAATAGAAATATATCTTGTCATTTATTTATTAGGATATCTTAATATATTTTTTATTATTTAAATTTAATTATTTTATATTTTTAACTATATATTTGTATTAATGATGTAGACATATATAGCTTTTATTACTAGTCAGAATTAAATGTATAGGTTTTAAATATATTTTATAAATAAAGTATAAATATTAATAAAACATATGAATAAATGAATAAGCTGGCTAATATTTGTTATTGTTCATTTATATGATAAGCATTTAAAAAAATATTTATTTATATAAATAAAAGAATTTTATATAAATGAACCGTTCAGTTTAAGAGAGACGTTGTTAGGTCCCAATGCTTCTTTTCTATATGTTATTAACTTATTCAAAAGTTCTTTAATTAATCTGGCTATTTAAATGATGTTTTAAACTTTAAAATATATAAAGATTTAATTAAATAATTTAAAGATTTAAATGCATATTATATAATTCTTATGCATTTAACAATTTCTTATGCATGAAAAAGCTTATTTCATTTAGCAAAAGTAAATATTAGTAAATGTAATATAAAATATTTAATTGTTATTTATATCAATATTAAGATTTGAGAATTATATATAATAAAAGTAATATAAAATAAGATCATTCTTATTTTTTAATTTATATTTTATTTCAAAATAAGATATATTTAATAATAATAATTATTAGTTTTAAAATATTTCAAAATATTTAAAAGTTATTTTAAATATTTTATAAATAATATTTATTTTAAAATAAAAAAATATATTATACATATATTTTAAAACTAATTATAAAAAATAAAAATATAAAATATAAAATAAAATTCATCTCTAAACTATATCTTTCAGGCTTTGGATCATAATAACAAGGCAGGCGACAAGAACTGAAAAGATAAAGGTTTAGATATTATAATTAAATAACTTTACGATCACAACCAAGTAAAATCTGCTTCACGTATTCTTCTCTCGGTTCAAAATCCCTATGGCCCATAGCTTAAAATCTACTCATGAGGGATTGTATCTTCTGCACGGAGTCAATCCTCGTGATGGAATTCTTGACTTCTTAAGCGTAGTTAGGATCGCGCCATCCATCTTCGTAATCTCCCATGAATATCCTCGGCTTGTTTCGCTCTCATGACCCACTCTACCTATCACGAGGAAATTTTATCCATGATATAGAGACATAACTCATAATGAAAAGCTAGGAAAGCTAGGCTCCAACGAGTTATGCTCCGAACCTTTTCAAGTAGAAGTTGCGGAATTGATAATTTAAAACCTCATAATCGCTGCATAAGTCGCATCGAATTATGGTTTTCAGGCACAGGGTAGTAGTAAAAAGGATCAAACTTTAAGAACATAGGGTCTACGTAAGTAAAGATGGAATGAAGGATAAGAGTAGGCCTAAGAATGAAGATCGCCATCCATACTTTGGACATTACCAGTTCTAATTGGAGTTGATAGAATTGTATTTAATAATTACAATTTATTCTACCAAAACTGTGAATGAATTTGAGTGAACAGTCGGAAACGGTTTTGTATTAGAGAGGGATCATTATATTAATTGGTTTTTTGAAAAAGAAGGGTTCACCTAAGTAGAGACGAGCTCTGATGCCGAAGGTCTACTTCGCACTGGTGAGTATGTAGAGGAGAAAGACTACACAAGAGTAGAAGAAGAATGCTTTAATGAAGCGGGATTCAGTTAGAAGAGCATTGAGTAGGAAGCTTTTCAAGATAGGTAAAATATTTGCACTTCAAACTCTTCCGCAAGTTAAAGAGTTCATGGTCAAAGACTAATATCATAAGAAGAGTTTCTTATAAAATAATTATTGTTTAAGAAAATAAGAAATTTCTTACCTTAATTAAATTTATATTAAGTTTTTTTGATTATTAAATATAAACTTATAATAAGTCATCAACAAAAATAATGTAGTTTAATAACTATTTTATCAAATGAATTCATGACATTTTTGTCTTAAGCATATAATTTATAAAAAATTTAAATTTTTTTAAAAGATTAACAAACATCTGCAGTAAGTATGGACTGTGAATTTTGGATCAGCCGGTCATGAGCATGTTGGATCTGATCCTGCTTTCTCAATAGTTCTTCCTGTTGCTTGTGTCCAAACTCTACTAATTTTTTGAGATTATCCCTTTGAAATTTTTAATGATTTCAAGCATAAATTAGAAACCTTGCTCCTTGAATCATAAAAATGTAAATTTTTTTTAAAAACAAGATAAAAAATAAATTTTGATTACCGGCTTTCTTCAAGAGCTCTAGATTGGAATGTTGTGAGAAAATAGTCTGCAGATACGGCACGCATCAGCGACTTTTTCTTTAACGACATCATCCTGCACCTTAGATGCCGTCAAATACTTTAAAGGTTTTGCATACTATGAATTTTCCAACCCTTCTTATCTCTGATCATGCGTCGTTCTTGAGTTTCTTGATATCGTCTCCCAAACTTTTGTAGGACTCTTGAAGCAGAGTCATCCCTGATTCAAGCCTCTCTTTCATCTTTCTCGATCCTCGCTCTCCGAGATCTTTGAAATATCCTTGATTGTTCAAATATTGCCTGGGTTATTTAGAATGTCGCGAATTTGATCTTCCGCTCATTGAAGCATCTAAATTTGTCGAAACTCCACAAGTCGAATCATGTATCTTAATAGAATCCTGCAACAACTCTTACTTTCTTTCAATTATGTCATTTATCCTCCGTTGGGCGACCTTCAAAGTCATTGACAAGTCTCTACGTGTTGTCTTGGAAGGCATCGTTTGAAGAGAGAACATAGAATCTCTAAAATAGGGATTCAAAAAAAAAGAAGGCATGATCAATTAAAGAGTGAGGGACTTAAGCGTAGTTGGTAGCGGATGGAGTTAGTCTAGATAAAACTCAAGAAATACTTTGTGTTCATCATCTAGTTTCTTAAGGCACCTCATCATCCTTCGGCCTCGTCCAAGATGGGAAGCAGCGTCTTCGAATCCAATTGAAACGGTCGAGCATCCATGCCGACCTTTCTTGTTTCGTTATTTAGAGGCTATCTTGAGACTAGAAAGAGGCGTGCGGCCGCCAGTGTTGCGTTGCAAGCTTCCTCTTCGCCTTCTCCAAAAGCTTCATGGCCTTGGAGTCATCAGGGCAGCCTATGGAGAAACTAACTTTCGATCTTCTTCAATGAAGCCCTTGCTGAGTTGTCTATCCGTACGAGGGAGAGGAGGGGACGACGAGAAGAGCCACGAAAAGGTAAGGCTCGTGGCGTGAGAAGCCAAATAGAGGAAGAGGAATAACACGCCGAAGCGGTGTGGTGGCTTCATCATAATTAAATAAAAGATGCAAACTTGGAAGGAAGAGGATCCTACTTATAACCTGCAACGACGAGACAATAACAAAAAATTTCAAAAATGAGCGGGCTATATAAAAGGAAGATTATCTATTCATAGATTTTGAAGAACGGCTATGCACATCAAGGTGAATTGATTCTGCATTGAAAACAGGAAACATGGGAAACATGGAAAGCATTGAAAGGTTCTAAAACCTCTGAACTTCCACGGAAGAATAAAAAAAAAAAAAGGGAATTCATTTGCTCTACTTACACCTCATAATAACACCGATTGCATATAATAGAACTAATGTGAGTTACAAAGATCAGTGAACAATGTTGCCGGCGAGCATAACAGATTTACCTCAACAGGGAGATATTAAGGAAGTATGAAGCCTCGAAGTTAAAGACATGGATGCAAGCCGTATTTTTATTATTAACAATAGGCGGCGATTCGAGGCATTGGGTCCACCGTTTCCTGGCCGAGATCTTTTCTTCCTGATCACGAAACGGCGGAGGCGTTCAGACACGATGGAGCACGCACGTGCACGCACACACACACATATATATATATATATATATATATATATATATATATATATATATATATATATATATATATATATATATATATATATATAATTCAGGACGATCGTGGGCTTGTTGTCTCTTTCTCTGAATTTACTTTTCCTTTCGATTCCATGAGAGGAGGCTCATTAAACCATTGCACATTTATATATGTACTTATCTAATGCATACTTATATTTTAAAAAAAAAGATACATTTAAAAATTATTTGGACTCACTTTTATTTTTTTTTATTTTTTATTTAGATTTATATTTTATTATCTTTATGTTTTGTTTCAAATTAAATATATTTGATGATAATTATTCTTTTTAGATATTTTGAATATTTTTGAAAATAATGTTACTTATATTTAAAAATAAAAAATAAAAGCACATAAAAATATATCAAATAAACATATTATTAAAAATAACATAAAAATAAAATAAAAAAAAACACAACAAAATTGATCCCAAAAATCTCTTAACTTTTAAAAATAAATGATGATGATATTTTTATATGATATTGAAAATTGAAGTGTTATCTAAATATAAATATATAAGAAAGATATATATATATATATATATATATATATATATATATTCTCTTTAATAGATTACAATATATTTTATTTATTTAAAAAAAAATGATTAATAATTACATTAATTGTTTTATTGTATATTAAAAATGGATTTACAGTGTATCACTATTTTATACTTTTTAAATTTTATTGACATCTAAGATTGTTGCGTGGAAAACCAATGGTAGAGTAGAAATTTATGCCTTAGCTTGTTGACAGTCCAACACAGTAATTAAAGAATCCAATACATGAGATACTCAATTTTAACGGAAAACCTCAAAAGAGGGGAAAACCACGCCTAAAAAAAGATTCCACTATGTATCCTTTCGAGAGTACAAATCTTCCGATAACGGGATTACAATTCTATTTGAGAAAGGGACAACCAGTAACAACGATCGCTTTATAATCTGATGTCGAGTGTTGGAAATCCTGTAAATGCCGGTATAATTAATCACGGATAGTGGAGGGATCTTCAAGCTTTAGAGCTTTTCTTCCTCCTCACTTCACTTTTCCTCTTCTTCCTGATCGGACTCTTCCTCTTCTTCCTTGTTTCTTCCTCTTTTAGCTTCCTTCTTCTTCACTTGTTTGGACTCTTCTTCTTCTTCCTTGCCTTCTTCCTTGCTTTAGCTTCCTTCTTCTTCACTTGCTTGGACTCTTCTTCTTCTTCCTTGCTTGTTCTTGTTCTTCTTCCTGTCAGCCTTCCTTTCTTCTTCACTTGCTTCACTTCACTTAGCTTAGCCCCCCATGTGAGGGAGTGAGGCCTATTTATAGATGGGAGGAGGGGTATTCTAGTAAACTCATGAAAGGCCCTGCATACTCCCTCGACGGACTCTAATGACCTTCGATCATTTGATGTATTTTGAGCATTTGATGCCCAAATGAAGTCGAATTATGAGATCTTAGGCTCATTAGATCCGTCGAGACGCCGATTTGACTATAAACACTCCACATTTGAGAGCTTTTTGGGATTTAATTGATGTCCCAAGATTCTAATGATATTTTAAGTCTTGATCTCGATTGTTTTTGACTCAAAATCATATCGCTTTCAACATCAAGATTTGTGCTTTGGGGTATTTTGAGAGCCATATCGTGTTTCTATTTTGGACATTAGCTTAATCATCCAAAAAATATACGCAAATGTTCAAAAATAACCAATTGAAGTTTTAGTTTACATGGCGCTGGCGCCGCCGGCGTCCGCGGCGGCAGGAGGCGGGCGCGGCGCATGAGCGCTGAGACATGCTGGCGCGAGGCGCGGGCGCGCGGGCGCGCGTCCGCGACGGTGGCGTCGGGTCGAGGCGATTAGCGCGGACCGTGGCGCAGCGGTCATGGCGCGGTGGCGGGCCATGCCCGCGCTGCGGCCATTCCGCGTGACGGTTCGGGTCGCGGGCCATTCCGCGTAACGGTTCGGGTCGCGGGCCATTCCGCGTAACGGTTCGGGCCATTCCGCGTAACGGTTCGGATCGCGGGCCATCTGGGTGAACAGTCCCGGGTCGAATGGGCGGGCCAGAGGCCCAACGCGGCGCGCCTGCGCGCGCGCCTGCGCGCGCGCCTTGGGCGCGGCGCGCCTGGGGCCGCGACGCGCGCCCACGGGCCCGGCCGAGAAATTGGGCGGTTTTGAGCCGTTTTGAACCGTTTTTGAGGGGTTTTTACCCTTGTTCTATAAATACCCCAGAAGAGAGAGGGAGACACCTTTCCCTCTCCTTTCTTCTTGAGTGAGGGTCCTTTGGAGGCAATCAAGAAGGCGATCAAGAGACGTTCAGGGAGGCGATCAAGGCCCACGGTGATACGTATCCGACCACGGACCGTCAAGAGAGGCATCAAGGCCCACGTATCGTGCGGTTCCGGCCACGCCACCGTCTGTTAGAGGCGATGGCCCACCAGATACGTCGTGGTTCCCATACCACGCCGTCCGTCCGGCGGTGGGATCACCCACGTGCATCGCCGGAGTTCCGGCGCACGCCAGTCTGCCCCGTCCGGTTAGAGGCGATCAAGGCCCACGGATACGCCGTGGTTCCGCCATCGGCCACGCCGACCGTCCGGAGAGGGCGTCAAGGCCCACGTGATCGCCGTGGTTCCGGTTACCGCCACGTGACTGGCCCCGGTTAGGGCGATCAAGGCCCACGATACGCCGTTCCGGTTTACCGCCACGCCGTGGACGTCCGGGCGAGGCGCACGATACGCCGGTTCCGCCATCGCCACGCCGCATCGTCCGGGTTAGAGGAAGCGTCATGCCACGAGCGCCGTGGTTCCGGTTACCGCCGCTGCATGCTCGGTTAGAGGATCAAGGCCCACGCGATACTTAGTTCCGGATCGGCCACGCGACCGTCCGGCTAGAGGCGACGGGCCCATTTATACGCCGGAAGGGCACGTTCCACGCCGTCCGCCCGGGTTAGAGGATCGCGCCCAAGATATCGCCGTGAGTTTCACCACGCCGATCGTCCGGGTTGGGAGGTCAGATACTCGATAATGTGGTTCCGACGCCACGTGCATCCCCGTTAGAGATCATCCATATACGCCGGCCCGTTCCGCCACGTCACCGTCCGTTAGGCGATCACCCGCGATACGCCGTGGAGTTCCCGCTTACCGCCACGCCACCGTCTGGTGAAGCGGTTGGCGCCCACGATACGCCGTGGCCGCTTACCGCCACCGTCCGGTTAGAGGATCGCTCACGGTATACGCCGGTTCCGTTACCGGCCACGCCGCATCGGCCCCGGAAGCGCCGCGCCCAAGATACGTTCGTTTCGACGGCCACCGCCCCGTTAGAGGCGATCAAGGCTCACGATAGCTGGTTCCGGTTTCGCCACGCCGACCGCCCGTGAGAGGCGATCAAGGCCCACGATACGCCGTGGTTCCGGTTACCCACTGAATCGTCGGTTGTGAGATCAAGGCCCACGTATACGCCGTGGTGGTTCCGCCACGCCGCACCGGCCCCGGGTTAGAGGCGATCAAGGCCCATGGTATACGCGTGGTTTTCCATCGCCACGGACCGTCCGGGTTAGGAGGCGATCACCGGAGATGGGGGCTGACGAAGATGCTCGATGATAGTGGCCGACGAGGATAACCAGCGACGATGGTGGTGACCGGCGGGGATTGCCGGTGATGGTCGAGGAAGGACCGCAATGGTTCCGAGGCGCGACCGGCGACGGTGAGCCACGGCAAAGGACCGGCCAGAGTGGTTGGCGTCACGGGTGGTCGGCTGCCAACCGGGTCCGACTGCACGCGAGATATAATCCGCCGGAGATTTTACCCATCGTTATTTGTCGAAAAGTTATCCGGCGACATTAATGCGTGAGTGGGTACAAAGTTTTGACCTTTCGTTATTGGTCGAATATTATTCCGACGCTAACTGTATGAGCCGGAAGTCCACAGGACCTGACCTTTCCTGGTTGTTGAATATTATTCGACGAACATATGGAAGAGGCCGAAGTCCACCAAGGACCTTTGACCTTTCCGGGTTGTTGTCGAAGCTGCACGACATTAACGATAAGAGATCGCAGAAGTCCACCAAGGACGTTGACCTTTCGGGTTTGTCGGTGCTGTACGACATTAACCCGTATGGAAGAGATCGGAAGTCCACCAAGGACGTTTTGACCTTTCCGGGTTGTTATCGAAGTTTTCACTCGATGACGCAACCCGTATGGAAGAGGTTGAATCGCCGAGATAGTCGACGGAATGCGCGAGTCGGGCGCACGATGACCGCATACATGATGACAAGATTGCCGCATAATTACGGCAAAGCCGATGACGGTAGTAGTGGCGACCGGCCATATTTAGCGTGGGTGTGGCGGCATGAACCGGTAATGGTTGTCGACGTAATAGCCGTGGTATCGGCGCGAAGCGATAATGGTGATGACGAAGATGCCGGCTGGCGATGGCCAGTGACGACGATGGTAGTCGACTGGTGACCGGCGACGATGAGGATTTTGACCCATCCAAGGTTGTTTGTCGAGTGTTATCATGACATTAACCCGCGCGGGGTACAAAGTGACCTTTCTGTTTCGATGCTTGACATTAACCCGTATGGAAGATCGCAGAAGTCCACTAAGGACGTTTGACCTTTCCGGTTGTTTGTCGAGCTTTTGCTCGGCGACATTAACCCGTATATGGAAGAGATCGCAGAAGTCCACCAAGGACGTTTTGACGGCCCGGGTCGAGCTGGATGACCGATATGATGGTGACCGGCGGAGATTGCCACGATGGCGGCGAGGACCGGCGACGGTAGTCGCGGTGACCAGCCTAAAGGTTGGCGGCCGACGGGTGGTTGGCCGGTAGTCGACGGCCGACGGAGATCTTTGACCTATCCAAGGTTGTTTGCCAGAGTGTGACTCGACGTTAACTCAGATGGAAGAGGTCCGATCAAGTCCCCTGGATTGATCATGTCCCAATGAGATGTAACATGAGTTGTATATTTCTCAAGTGGGAGGAAAAGTAAAGAAAAGCAAATCTTGTTAGAACAAAGTCGCGGAATTCACTAGTTCAATGATATAATCATAAGACACGTACGGGCTTTAAGAGAAATGACAACAACAAGCAACAACAAGCTTTAATCCTAGTAGGGTTAGTTATACAAGGATGAAATGACACGAGATAAAGTCATAATAATTATGCAAGAAGAGTTACCGATAATATTTTCAAGATTCTTAGTATTCCAAGTTCGAGGTAGAGTTTTTCCTTCGGGTCCTCGAGCTTGAACGCTTCGGCTTGACCATAGCTATGACCACATACGGACCATCCAGAGGTGAGAGTTTATTGAGGGCCTTTGCTGCAGCCTCGAGACTTCGCAGACCAAGTCACCGCATGATATGGGACGAGGTTTCACTCCGTTGAAGTGGAGCTACCCTGATGGAAGCAAGGGGGCCATATCCCGAAGTTTGAGTAGTCTAGGCCGAGTTTTTCTTCATTACTTCCATGATCAAAAAACTGGACTCTTGGACTTGGAACCCGATATCCACCAGATGATACCGTACCAAAACACAAGTTATATGTCTCACCGGTGACGGGTGCGGTAGGCCCAAAGAACATTGGGGAGCTCATCAACCCATTGCCCCCCTTCTCAAGACGTGTTTTAGTCCTTTGAGTATGGTCCCATTGGTAACTTTGCCCATTAGTTTGAGGATGTGCTATGTACCGATGCAGAATGAATGTGAAGATCTTTGCAAAAGGACGAAAGACTTTTCCAAGAATTGAGTTCCATTGTCTGATGATCTTTGCAGAAGACCGAATCGACATATTATATTTTTCCACAAATTGTTTGGTATTTGCCTGATTTTAGCGAGTGGTTCGCCTCTACCCATTTTGTGAAGTAGTCGACGGCTAGAATGATAAATTTTCGCGTCATGCTATTGGAAAAGGTCCCATGATATCAATCCCACCGAGCAAAGGCCATGGGCTTTGAATGGATGAGAGTTCTCGCATGCATGTGAGGGAGGTTAGAATGCAATTGACAACTTAGCATTTTTTTTGTGAATTCCAAGGCATGCCTTGTTTCATTGTAGGCCAATAAAACCCTTGCCTCATGATTTTAAGGGCCAATGCTCTTCCTCCAAGGTGTTCCCCACATATTCTCGAGTGAACCTCTTTAACGCTAATCCTCAAGGTGGAAGGCATTTGAGATATGGACCAGAAAGCTCGCTTGTATAGTTCACCTCCAATAATAGCAAAGTTTGAAGCTTGTCTTGAGACAGTTATGGAAGTTGGATCTTCGTGAAGGGTCCCTTCTTGTAGAAAAGATAGATCGGGTTTATCCACGACGCCTTTTCCTCATCAATAGTTTGAATTATCCATGGCCCTTGGATACTAGGAAAATGTATTTCTTCAACATGCTTTCTCTTAAATAGATCTCCAGGTAGAGGTAGCAAGCTTAGCAAGAGCGCCACCAGTATTCTTCTCTCGTAGTATGTGGATGATTTGATGTGTCTTGAAATGAGTAAGAAGAGATTTTACCAAGTGGAGATATTGCACGAGGATTATGAGTATTAAAATCTCCTCCAACTTGGGAGGCTACAAGTCGGGAGAGTCAGAATTACTAAGTTTTGGGCTGCAATAATGGCGAGTCTCAACCTCACATGAGAGCCTCATATTCGCCATGTTATTAGTTGTGGAATTTTAAGCAAGTCCATACTCAGGGTATTTTCTTTGGGGAAACAAGTAGATTCCGCACACACCAAGACTCAAGCTCCATCAACGAGAGTCCATCGAGGAGATGAAAGACACGTAGATAGCTCTTCAGAGTTGGGTTGGTGCATTCCACTATAAAGTCGCAAGTATTTGAGACTTTATGGGGTAGAAAATTTATATCAAATTCTCCCAGTTCTGACCATTTGATCAATCTTCCGGATGCTTCGGTTTCGTAAGATGGCCCTTAATGGTAAATCGTAAACGCCGATGGTGTGAGCTTGAAAGTATGGACAATTTTCGGCCGAGAAAATTAACGAGCCACTTTATCTCGAAATGGATAACTTTCTATAGAGAGAATTTTACCGACGTAATAAATTGTTGTGCCCCATCTTCTTCTCGCACTAAAATCGAGCTTATGGGAAGAAACCGCAAGATATAAGTATAACGTTTCTCCTTGAATAGGTTTGGATAGGGAGATGCTAGATATTCTTTTAGTTGCTCAAAAGCATACTGACATTCATCGGTCCATTGAAAATTATTATTTTTAGCTCCCTTCAATATTTTAAAGAATGGCAAGTATTTGTCCCCAGAACGGGCTAGGAAACGGGATAATGCAGCAATTCGACCATTCAAACGTTGAACGTCTTTGATATTCTTCGGAGGAATCATATCTTGGAGAGCTTTGATTTTTTCAGGGTTAGCCTCTATCCCACGGTGAGTTACCATAAATCCAAGAAATTTTCCAGACGTAACCCCAAAAGCACACTTGGTTGGGTTAAGTCATGTTATAGCGAAGGAGGTCAAAGCATGCTTCTAAGTCCAAATATGTTGTGACTTTTCTAAGCTTTTCACTAACATGTCATCCACATACACCTCCATCAGGTGGCCTACAGGTCTTTAAAACCTTATTCATGAGGCGTTGATAGGTAGCACCGATTTTTTAATCCAAATGGCATGACTTGGTAACAATATAAACCTTTATATGTTTGAAACGTCAGTAGCCTCTTCATCTATTGGGTTCATCTTTATTTGATTGTACAATAAGCATCCAAAATCGAGCATTTGATGTCCTGATGTAGGCCCACCAATTGATCGATTCGAGGAAGAGGAAAACTATCCTTGTGTGCCTTATTAAGATCAAGATAATCAACACACATCCTCCATGTTCCATTTGTTTTTTAACCATGACAACATTTGCTAGCCATGTGGGTAATGCACTTCGTATGAATCCCGCTTCTATGAGCTTGTTAACTTCTAATCCAAGACGACGGTGCAAAACTCGCTTCTTTTGGATGATTGGTTTGAACGTTGGATTAATTTTGAGGGAGTGCGATTACATTGGGGTCGACCCGACATCCTGACTCCAAATATGTCTTGATTCTCGTAAGAAATTTATATACTTTTCCCTTTGTTCTTCCTCGAGAGTAAAGATCCCACTTGCACGTTAATGGTTGGTCATCCGAATACTATTGAGTAAATCTTCTGGAAGCTTTTGAGGTACTCTTTCATCTCGAAAGTTAAGATCTTCGATGAAGGTGATGGAAGGGCTTGAGCTTGTCCGAGATAACATGATTGAGCTGTTGATTTCCACAAACCACCCCAACTCCACGGGGTAGGAAATTTTATCTTCGATGAGGCAAGTGATAGCCAAAATTGATTGGAGGGGCCTCAAGATTGTTATATGCGAATCGACTTCACCACCATGAATTGTATTAAATGAGTCACTTGTCGAGGAATTCTCAGGGTAACGGAAGAGTGATTCCTTCGCCTGCATCGGGTGATTATCAAACCCATATAGTGGTCCAAAGAATGGTTGGAGCTTTTGCTAGGGCCCATGTTAAGAAAAGTTGAGTAAAATAAGACATCATGTAACTCCCATTATCGATCAAAATTCTTTTAACGTTATAACAAGGATCACCGATCCTACCGATGACAAGTGGATCTTGATGAGGATATGGACTCCTTCTAAGTCCGAGTCATTGAAAGTGATGGAATGATCAATAGACTTCTTCAACTCGGTTCTTTGGAGGCGAACGAACTTGATTATGTAGTATCGATCCTCCGCGATTGTTTGATTTCTCCAATTATTTGATGATTATTTGGTTGTTTTGTGATGATTGTCTTGCCCCAAACGGAGGTGTGTTTGTTTGAGGTGGTTGATTCTTCACAAAACGACGTAGTTATCCTTGTTGAATGAGTCTCGATTTCTTCCTTGAGTTGTATACATGCTCGAGTATGTCCACGCCGATGAAAATGACAATATTGCCCCGGTTTCCTCGATTCAATGGATGCGCCACTTGATATGTTCTTCATTGCAATAGCCATCGGAGGTTAACACGAGATGTGTTCCGTGTATGTCTTTTCCTCGAGGTTCACGTTGATATGGGGGTCGTGGAGGAGATCATGACTACCTTGTCGCTTCTTTTGATGGGCTGCCGGTCCACATTGGGTGTTTTTGCTTTCCCGCATATTGTTCAAATTGTTTATGCGATGAGCATTAATAGCTTCATCGGCGAGATTTGTGCTTCTACACGATGAACTAAGTCGGCATATGAGCGACCGTGTCCCCATTAATGACGAATAGCGACGGAGTCCTCCAAGGAAAACTCCTCTTAATAGTTCGTTCTGTATTTGGCGAGCTTCTAAAGAGAACCTCGGAAGTATTCTTTGAGTGATTCACCCTCGCTCGTACCGGAAAGATGGGAGGAATCTTTAATGATTCTCGAATGAACTGCTCCACAAAGAACTCGAAGTTCGTTAAAGGTATGGATGGATCCCCTTGGAAGAGAATAGAACCAAGTGCGAGCTTTGAGGGTAAGGGAAAGACGAAAGCTGTGTCGAGCTCGGATATGCATGATAGTCAATGGTCGATGTGTTCGGTGGGTCGCTTGCCCCATCATAGAATCAATGCTCTGAAACCTACGAATTGGATGTCAAGAATGGCTTCGCCTAAAGGTGAGGACTCTCATAAAGCGTGTGGGTGAAGATGATTTCTATCTTGAAGGTGAAATTCATCTTGTATTAAGCCACTGCCAATGTCATGATGTGCGGATTAATGAGATGAGCATGTGAAGCTATCAACAACGATCGGTGGATTAGTAACCGCTGAGTCGCACGATGGATGAGTGGAACTAGAAAGGTCAAGGAGATCGATTATTTCCACGCGAGGAACTCTGTCGGGAGGATTAGCGTTTGACCCGCAATGACCGATCTTGGGGAGATATGTTTGTCGTAGTAGCCGTTGTAGTCCTGCAAAAGCCGGATCATCTTATCCTCCATTCGACCTGGACACGATCTTCCAAAGAGATTCCGCCCGCCTCAACATCATCCTTGGTTTGGGATGGGTTTTGAGAATGACTGAGTTGGAGCGGAGGTTCCATTATGACAGTGTTGTGCCTATTGGCCATAACGTGGATGTTAAAATTGAGGTTGAAGGGTTTTACTTCCCACCACGCAAAGCTATGCGGAAAACCGATGTAGAGTAAATTTATGCCTTACCTTGATTACCCAGAATACACAGTAATTAAAGAACGAACATGAGATACCCGAATTTTAACGGAAAACCTCAAAAGAGGGGAAAACCACTGGCAGCCCAAGAAAAGATTCCACTATGTATCCTTTCGAGTACAAAATCTTCCATAACGGATTACGTAATTCATTTGAGAGGACAACAAATTGTAACAACGATCGATAATAGTACGATGTTGAGATCTGTAGCTTGGAAATCGCATAATTAACGATGACCGGTAAGGCGATCTTGTTCGGGATCTTCAAGCTTTAGAGCTTTCTTCCTCCTCACTTCACTTTTCCTCTTCTTCCTCGATGGACTCTTCCTCTTCTTCCTTGCCTTCTTCCTTGCTTTAGCTTCCTTCTTCTTCACTTGCTTGATCTTCTTCTTCTTCCTTGCCTTCTTGCTTTAGCTTGCTTGACTCTTCTTCTTCTTCCTTGCTTTCTTGTTCTTCCCCTTGCTTCAGCCTTCCTTCTTCTTCACTTGCTTCACTTCACTTGGCTTAGCAGCCCCCCATGTGAGGAGTGAGGCCTATTTATAGATGGGAGGAGGGTATTCTAGTAAACTCATGAAAGGCTACCACTCGACGGACGGCTCGAATGACTCCTTGATCATTTGATTTTGAGCATTTGGATGCCCAAATGAAGTCAATTATGAGATCTTAGGCTCATTAGATCCGCTCCGAGACGCTTCGATTTGACTATAAACACTCATTTGAGAGCTTTTTTGGGATTTAATTGATGTCCCAAGATTCTAATGATATTGGCTTGATCTCGATTTGTACTCAAAATCATATCGCAAACATCAAGATTTGTGCTTTGGTGGTATTTTGAGAGCCATATCAAAGATGAATTTGATAAATTATTGAGGTCAAAATAGAAATTAACAAATAAGATGAGAGAAGCATATTAGCAAGTTAGCTATTGTTATAAATGTATAAGACAATTCTTAACTTTATACCTTTGGAGTAATGATATACTATGATCTAAATGTTATGATCTTATGATGATCAAAAGTGATTTTAAAATTTTAAACTGATTGATTTATTTATTTATTTATTATTTATTACTTTTTGAATTATGCTATACATGTTAATATTACAAGTAAGTTTTTAAAGCTTCACTAAATAAATTATTTCTAAAATTTTAAATAAATGCTTAAAGTTATCATTTAGGTTTTTGATTCTTCAAATGCTTCATCTTGAATATCTTGAATTAATTGACATGAATCTCCAATGGTTGACATACATGAATCATTAAGTCATGTACTATAGAAAAATTACTACTATTTATAAAGAATGTTTGCTACAATCAATACATTATTAAGTTTTGAGGCTTATAAAAGATTATTACTTTTATGGTATGAAAGGGTGGACAAATGACTTGAAGTTAGGAGAATGTCAAAATATTATTCACTCATTAATTGAGGAATGCATTAAATACACTTGATTTGGTGGGTGATTAGAGGTGAACCAGACAATCCAACCACTTTTAATATAAGGAGAGTACTAAATAGCCTCGAAGTTATGCAAAATTAAGAAAAAAATCATGATAAATTTTCTTTAGAATTGAGGAGGTAAAATAAATGACATAAAGTCAACAAGTGATTAGTGGCAATTAGAATAGCCTTCTTTAAAGGTGGACTAACCAAGTCGATAAACAATTAGAGATAAGTTGATTGACAAAAGAGACAAATTATTACTTTTAAAACAAATAGATGGGATACTAAATGGTCTAGATTTGGTGTGTACATCTATGATATGTAACAATTATGATAATTTTTTTTTTCAATATAAGTGATGGATTGAATGACCATGAGTCGATTAATGATTAAAAGTGTGTAGAAGTCTTTCTATTTTAAATACAGAGTGGTAAAATGACCAACCTAATGTTAGAAAGCATCTAAAGGCGATCAAGATAATCTTTCCATTAAACATGAGGACAAAGATAATCTTCAATCACCCATGAGAAGCAAGATAAACTGACATATTATTTTGATCAAGCTAGGGGGGAGATGGTCACGATGATCCTGTTAAATATAAAGGTGGGGTAGCTAAATAAAATGAAATTAATAAATGAGTTAAGGTGGTCAAGATAGATTCTTTTATAAAGTGAGGGAAAACTAAGTAACTTTACAGTTAAGTGAGTGATTTGATATGCTAGGGATATACTTTTGTTCATTGAGGCTAGGTATATTAGCGACTTGAAATTGATAAATGAAGAAAGACAATCATGACAATCATTATATCTCTTAAACATTAGGGTTGACTTTCAAACTTAGAAATTTGGGGACAATCAAATATCTACAATTCCCTAATAATTTGGACAACAACAACAAGAAGCCATTATCCCACTAAGTGTACATGAATCCTTCAATCAGATCCTGTGTCAAATTTTCATTTAATTCAAGATACTCATTTTTATACATCTTAACCAAGTCTTTTGTCTACCTACCTTTCTTAACATAAATAAAAAATATAATGCATCTACTATATATGCAATTTATATCATAATTATAAGATAAAATATTTAGAGCAAAATGATTGCTCAAATAAAAGATATTTAAATATAAATAAAAAATAACTCTTTAGATAAAATAGAATGCATTTAAGGATGCTATTAAGATAAAATCAATATATGATTTTAACATTTATGCTTATTTATAAATTTAGATATCTTTTTCCTATATATATATATATAAGAAAAAAATTTAATTGGTTAATCAACACACTTAAATGGGAGAATGTTTATCCTCACATAAATATGTTTAAAAAAAATAGGATTATTTTAAATAAAGTTTATTAATGATAATTAGTTTTTTTAGAAAATAGCTCAATGTCCGTTAGGACGTATTTTTTTTTTTTTTTTGTTTTTACAAACCAAGAGAGAGAGAGAGAGAGAGAGATTATTTTATATTAATTTTTTAAATAATATAATTATTTAAAGTATATAATTTAAAAATATTTTTATAAAATATTTAATAACTAAATATTTATATATTTAGTTATTAATTTTTTATTAATATATATAATTAAATATATAATTTAAAAATATTTTAATTATATATATAAATTTATAAATTTATTTAATATTTTTTATTAATTAATATAATTGTATAATATAATTTTATTAATTTTTTGTTTATAATAAAAAAATATTTAAAATATATAAATAAATAAAAAGAAAGGAACAAAATTATATAAATATTTTATAAACTATATAAAAAGTAATTATATATATATATATATATTTATTTAGTTATTTATATTTAAATTATATAAATATTTTAAGTTATATAAATAATTTAAAAATATTTAAAATATATAAATAAATAAATAGTTATATATATATATATATATAATATTATTTAAAATATATTTATTTCTTTAAAATATATATAGTTAAATAAATAAATAAATAATTGTAAAATTATATAAATATTTAGTATATATTTTATAAAATATATTTAGTTATATCTACATATATATATATATATATATATATATATATTATATTTATTCATTTCTTTATTTATTTATTTATATTTTTATATTTTTTATATTTTTTGTTATTATTATTATTAAAGACTTATATTAATATATATATATATATATATTTATTTATTTATATATAATTAAAAATATTCTATAAAAATTATTTTTAAATTATTTATATAACTTAAAAATATTTATATAATTTAAACATATAAATAACTAAATAAATTTATAAATATATATATAATTATTTTATTTATATATAATTTATAAAATATTTATATATAATTTATTCTTTCTTTATTTATTTATTAAAATTTATTTATTTATATATTTTAAATATTTTTATATTATATATTAATAAAAAAATTAATAAAACTATATATTATACATAATTATATTAATTAATAAAAAAATATTAAATAAATTTATAAATTTATATATATAATTAAAAATATTTTAAATTATATATTTAATTATATATATATAAAATTAATAACTAAATATATAAATATTTAGTTATTAAATATTTTATAAAAATATTTTTAAATTATATACTTTAAATAATTATATTATTTAAAAAAATTAATAAAATAAAATTTCCTCTCTCTATCTCTCTCTCTCTCTCTCTCTCTCCATGGTTTGTAAAACCACAAAAAAAAAAAAGTAGCTAATCCACAATGACTGCCTATTTTCTAAAAAAAAAATTTAGCCTAAACAACTAATTATCATTAACACTAAATATTTTAAAATAATCCCAAAAAAAATTATCCTTATTACTAAAACTAAGTTATTTGAGCGCTTGAAACATCAAATCTTTGATGGTACATTCATCTGATTTGTGGTACATTTCACAATTAAAATTATATATATATATATATATATATATATATATAAACCTAACAACCAAGGTGAGAATGGAGAGCGTATTACAGTAGACTAACCCAAGGGTGTGAGATCCGCATAGATAACAATTCAAGCATATTTTTAAATTTTAAATTTAATAATTAATTTTAATGTCAAGAAATATATAAATACTATTATAGTTTTAACTTCTTAGCTTAAAAACAAAGTTATTTCTAATCTTAAATTCATTGAATTTGAATTAATTTTTTTGAAAAGTCAATAGACCTATAAGTATCATGAGTACCTTTACTCGATAATATGAAATGAAATTTTCTAAAAAGAAAGAGTTTTAACGGATCAATCTTCAGTTTACATGTATTTATAATTTAATCTTTTTTATTTTTTTATTTTTTGAAAATATATATAATATTTTAATCTTTAATATCAATTAAAAATATCATCATAATTTATTTTTTAAAAGTAAAATATATATTTTTAAAAATAAAAATATTAAATAGATAAATATTTAATTTTAAATATTAGATATATAAATATATAAGATTGTGTGATATGCATGTAATTGTTTTTAAAAAAATCAAAAGAAATCAAGTGCCCCATAGTTGAAAAATGCTATGCGGGAAAAATATGTATATCCATTAGTATTGATTAAATGTGCGCTAATATTTATGGATGCAGAATATGAAAAGCTACAAAGTTGTGCCAAATGGTTGTCCCACAATAGAATTTGTGAGCTCTGCATAATTTAATTTTTTGTATTTATTTTCAAAATTAACATTAAATTATTAATATTTATTTATACAAGATTTATTTTTTAAATTACATATAACTACCACTAATGTTAATTTCATATCTTTTTAATTCTTATACACATATTTTAATTAAATTTAATTATTAAAATGTTAAATAAGTAAATAAAGATTTAATTGTTTGATAAGTGAATATATTTAAATTTTATTATAATAAATATAAATTTTAAGTATTGTTATAGATAATATATATGCAATTTATATCATAATTATAAGATAAAATATTTAGAGTGATAAGATGAATGCTCAAAATTAAAAGATACCTAAATATAAATAAAAAATAACTCTATAGACAAAATAGAATGCATTTAAAGATGTTATAAAACATTTATGCCTATTTAAAAGTTTAGATATCTTTTTCCTCTCTCTCTCTCTCTCTCTCTCTAGAATAATATAGACAATGATATCTCCAAAATTATCATAAAATTATCAATTAGGAGCCATCATGAACTTATTAGAATAACCATAAATTTAGTAAATTTATTTTAATTCATCAAAATCTTGGACATTGTCACCCTTGATTTTCTCTTGCTCTTTCTTTCTAATATTTATTTTTTTCTCTTTTTGATTGTGTTTGTATAGTTCTAATTTTATCCATAAATAATTTTGAATACAATGCTAATCACTATTATCACCTAATCATTTTTTAACATATCTATTATTTTTCTAACATTTTCGATTACTCATTGGAAGTAATTGACACAACACATCTATTGCCCTAAAAGCTCTATAAGTTTTTTTTTTAAGTATTTCCTATAATGTGCATAATTTTATGCAATATTAAAATTAAAAAAAAAATCACTCTGCCTTCATAAATATTTTAGCATCAATACACTAAAATTTAAGTTAATCAACAACTATAAAACAAGGCATTAATATTTTAATTTATGGAGGATTTACATTTCTATCACATAAATCTCATATATTTACTGTATTTAAAATATAATTCTTGATATTTAGTTCTATAACATTTCAACTTCACAATCACATAAAAATTATATACAGAAAAATATATATTTTATTTTTAAAAAGTTAATATGATAGAATTTCTGATATGATATTTAAGATTTTGTTGCTATATAATTAAATATTAAAATTTAGGTATATATATTAAAATATTGAATTTTTCAAATTCGAGCAAAAAAAATGTTTAATTACTATGAAATTAAACAATCAATTCATAATTAATTTGTAATATTCCATAAACAAACATCAAACATGTAATTTTAAGTAAAAGACTTTGGATGATAATAAACAAAATCAACTTTAAGATAATGTTTTTTTTAAAAAAAATTAATTATTTAAAGTTAGTTTGAAATGAATGTAATAATAAATAAACAAAATTAATTTAATAATAAATTGAAAGTTATTAAATCAATGAACAAAGTAGTTGCCTCGGAAACAATGATGCAATATTTTTAGTGAAAATTTATTGTTATATTATATATATATATATATATATATATATATATATATATATATATATATCCGTTTTCCCTTTTCGCTCCAAGATCCGCACGTGACAGCATCCTCCCTCTCTCATTTTTCTCTTCCCTCAAGCAAACCGAAAAAGGCAAAAACCCTTTCCTTATTGTCCTTCCTTCTTCTTCCTTCTCTCTTTTCTTCATTTCCTTCTCTCTATTTCCTCCTCCCTCTTACAAAACTGAAAATGATCCTGCTTTCTTCCTCCTTCTTCTTTTTTCTTGTTTCTTCATTTTCCAATCTAAAATTACTTTCCTATTTCCTTCCTCCAAAACTGAAAATCTTTTTCCTCTTCTTACATATTTGAATTTCTTTTCCTTACCTTACCCCAATCTGAAATTCATTTATTTTTTCTGCATTTTTACCAAAATTGAAAATCCACTTTCAAATTCTCTCATTTTCTCAGTCCGAAATTCCCCCCTTTTTCCAAATCCGAATTTTCTACTTTGTTTTAGCTGATCTCCTTCAAGGATAACCTGAGAAGAACCGTCATGAGGGTTCTTCTTTCGCTTCCGTCAGCCTCCTTGCATTACATTTCCAATTTTCTTTTCGCCACAACCGGAGAAGAACACGTCAGGTGAGTTCTTCTTCGGTTTCAGCCTCCTCATCACCTTTTCCAATTTTACTACAATCAAGAACACCATCATGAGGCGGATTCTTTTTTCGGTTTTCGGCGTCATCTCCCATTTCTATCCCCTTTCCGACCCTTCTCTTCGCTATAACCGGACAGGAAAACTATCATGGTTCTCTTCTTTTATTATGTCAATCTCGCTTTCCTCTATCATTGCAACGCCAGAAAAGAGTCAACATGTGGATGTGTGAATGTGGATATATACCTACGGTGTTTTCAGGTTTTCCTTGCCTCATGAGAGCGGGCGAGATTTAAAAGCTGTCGAAGACACCGCCATACGCCATGAGGGCATACCGAGTAAGCCAAAATCTGTTAGATGTCGCTCCCCCTAGACGAAATGTTGCCAAAATTATCTAATTTCTAGACTTAGAAAAAAATGAAATGAATACACATACATTGTATTTCTTTCTACAGGTTTCAAGATCCCGCTAATGCCCATTGAGTAGGGGAAGACGATTGTGGCAAGACACCACCGCTACTCATGAGTGCATCGAGAAAGCCAAAATACTCTCGATGCAACCCCTACTGGATGAGGGAGGCCAAGTTTCATTTAATTTCTAGACTTAGAAAATAAAATGAAAAAAAAAGACAATCAAAGAGTCTAAATGGAATTAAATAAAAGGCTTAAATCAAATTTTGAGCATAAAAAATGTGAAGTTACAAACGATAAAAGAAATACAAGGGTTTATAGTCTAATAATTTGCTTAAAATACATTCATACAACTTATCAATGAGCATGTTTCATAACCTTTCTAATGAATGTTTAAACAGTGTTATAACATGTGTTTGAGCAATAGAAGTAGTTAAGTAAAATGCATTGAGTCGTAAAGTGTTAGCTTTCAAATGATGATGGAATCTATATCAGGTTTCAAATGAGATTACGTTCAATTCAATAGCTCATTAAGAGCAAGAATCACGATATGTAAAAACATGGCTCTTTAAAGATAACTTAAATAGAGTTCATCATCACGATGCATGAATTGAATAAAAAAAAAGGAGAAGTTTAAAAAAATCGATAATGAAGTTGAAAGTTCAGCAACAAGCATGCAGTGAACTTCAAAGAAACGTGATTGCACATGTTTCGAAGCGATTTGTAGTTTCATTCACTCGTGTCAAATTGTACAAGCTTTTAAATGTAATAATGTGATACTTTCATACATTAAGAGATATATTCACATCAACTAGTTGCATCAATGTATATATGAGAAGCTTAAATATACGATGTATGTATTTCAAGGCAAATATTCTAGCTTCAAACTAGATATTTTAAAATTCACATAGCATTTTAAAAGAAACTAATATTCGTACATATGCTAAGGAAATCACTTTATTGATTTAGATATCTTGAAATACATGTAAGAGCTCAAGAGTATGAGTGCTTAGATATATTTTGAAGAAACTATATGCCATTCAAGTGCTTCGTTAGAGCTTTCAATGAATGAATTGGATACTTGCAAGATATCTTTATATTCAATTCATCAAATGACACGATTCACAACACATTGTACAATAAGTAAAAGTGTAAATTAAAACATTCTCAAATAAACCCGCATGGTCCTCGACACTATGCTGAATGTTTAGATTCAAGTGATAATGTGGGTTGCTTTTGATGAAGTCTGAACAAAACCTAAAAATATATTATAAGAATTTCAACTTAGTAAAATATCTGAGAAACTAATTCTGTCAGGTGATAGTAAAATCTAATCTTCTGTTAGCAATTAAACAGAGTTGACAGGATCTAACTCTTAAACATATTCAAATTAATCAATTTTTTACGTCAAATCCAACTCAAATTAAATATCAATCTAAAAAAATTGCTTAAATAATATTTCATTATTAAAAGCTTAAAGCAAAACTCAATCTTTCCACCTTCTACAACTGTATGTCGAAGGTGATAAACTAAAACTCTAGCTCACAAAGGAGCCAATATCAAATCAAAGTGTTCTACTACACTCTCAATCAATCTCTTACTAATAAGGATGTCGTGTCCGACTTCTTTGGCCAAATAGGCTCCATAAATAAAGAAGATTTACCGAGTCCTCTTATCAGTGGTTTTGGCCAATAAGGCTTCATTATATTACGATCACGAGTCAGATGCTCATGGCTCTACCCTTTGAGTTGTGAATCATAGGGTATACTTGATAGGATAAACAACACTTTATCAACTAAGATAGACTTAAGACTGCCTCCTTAGATAAACATCACTCCAGGTCTACAAGGATTTCTTGGATGACATAACCCATGTGTTGATAGGATCCTTCCAGTTGGGTACCTCCTCCGACAAAGTAGAGTGGAGACGCCGGATGACAAAACCATGGATGGGATCGTGCAAGTCATCATTCCCCAAACCATTTAAGTAAATGATGAATTTCATAATTTTAGGTCAAAATGGGTTAACTTGGGTCAAGTTGATCAATTGGTCAAATTTGGTCAAACTAAGGGTCAAGTTCATATGAACATTTAAAATATTTTGGTGGCTTTGATTTGGTTTAGTTTTGAATTTGCTAATATGACTTTATTTAGGTCAAATGGGTCAAGTCTACCTATTTGACCCATTTGACCTATTTGAAGCAGGTCAAGGGTAGGTTTGGTTAGTCATATGGAATGGATTAGTGTCTTTATTTTCAATCAATTTGGGTTAAGTTCAATTTTAGCTCAACATGACCCCTTTAGGTCATGTTAGGTCTAAGTTCAATTGGGCTAGGTTGGGTCTAGTTGGCCAATTGAGGCTTTGGTCAAGTTCCACAAGTGATTTAGAATGGACTTGATCCATTCGTTTGGATCAATTTGGCTTAGATCAAGTTTTGACATATTGGGTCAACTTGGGTCAAATGGCCAATTAGGCTAGGTTAGGCTCAAATATTGGCTTGGTCAAGTTCAAACATAGATCATGAGTGAACTTAGATCAATGGTTTCAATCAATTTGGCCTATGGTGGAATTTGGCTATGTTAAGTTTCATTTTGGGGTAAGTGTTGACTTGGTCAACCCTTAGGTTTGACTTGGTTTGACCCAATTTGATTGATTGATCATCCCATGGTGATTGTTGATCTTGATGAGAGACAAATATGAGTTTGGTTCAATCCAATTTGGTTATGATTATAATTTGGCTCATAAGAGTAATTTAGGTCACTTTGGGTCAAGTGAGCTTAGTGAGACAAATGGCTTGGTCAAAGGTTGATTTTAAGTTGGTTGATCTTGTATATGGACTTATATTGAAATATAAATCCATTTACAAGTGATTTGAAGTCAAATGAGTTTTGATTCATTTGACAATTTCATATTCAAAGGGAGAATATGAAGGGATTTTGGGTTTGATTTTTGAACTAGGTTTTGATTGTTTGATTTAAGTTTGGATTTATATATGAGCTCATAATTGTAGCGTTGATTGAACCATGAGAAAAAATCAAGAGTTTGACTTGATTTGAAGTTGATTTGACAAAGTTCAATATTTTGACTTAAAAGGCTTAGATTGAATTTTGAGTGGATTTGAGTTTGATTTTTGAAATTGGTTTTGATTGTTTGAATTTATATTTCATTTATATATGTGAATATAAATGAGAATATAAATTGATCATGAGAAAATTTCAATGATTTGAAGTAATTTAGTCATGATTTGGGCTAAGTTCATTAAGAAGGATTTAAAGGACTTAGAAAAATTTTGTAGTTTGGAGTTTGAATTTTTGAATTTGGTTTGATTGATTTAAATTTATATTTTATTTATATATGTGAATATAAATGAGGATATAAATTAATTATGAGAAAATCCTATAAATTTGAGATGGTTTGATCAAGATTTTGGCAAATTTAATTATTTGATGGAAAATTAATGACTTAAGGAGATTTTAAATTGAGAATTTTAATTTTTGGATTTGATTTGATTAATTTATTTATATTTCATTTATATATGTGAATATAAATGAGAATATAAATGATTTTGAGAAAATACTATGGGTTTGAAATGGTTTGATCAAGATTTAGGCTAAATCCATTAATGAAAATTAAGGGATTTAAGGAATTTTAAATTGAGCATTTAATTTGAGAATTTGATTTGATTGATTTATATTTATATTTCTTTTATATATGTGAATATAAATGATAATATAAATCAGTTTTGAGAAAATCCCATGAGTTTGAATTGATTTGATAATGATTTAGGCTAAGTCCATTAATGAAAAATTAAGGGATTTTAAGAAATTTCATGAGTTAATTTGAAATTTTGAGTTTAGTTTGAATGGTTTGAATTTATATTTCATTTATATATGAGAATATAAATGAGAATATAAATGAATTATGAGAAATCTCAAAGATTTGAATATGTTTGAATCATGATTTTGGTTAAGTCCTTAAGAAAGGACAAAAGACTTAGGAAGATTTGAACTTAGAAATTTTTTATGAATTTTGATCATGGGTTTCAATCATAGATTTCAATCATGAATTTCAATCATATGGAATTGATTTGAGTTTGGATAAAATCAAATTTTATTTGGAGTTTAACTTGAATGATGGAGAGTGAAAAATGGTTTAAGCTAAGGGTAGGAAGTTTTCCCTAACACCCCTAAGGCATGACCTATTCCTATGGCTAATTCTTCTAAGTCTTCTAGGGCTAGGTTGAGTGTCCACCTAATCACTAGATGTATCTTAAGACTAAGGATCTCTTAGTATCTAAGAGGAATCTTATGTCTAAGATGGAGGTGTTGAGAGCTCATTCTAAAAATGAGGTTAACAATCCTATTAGCCTGAGTCAAAATGTTTGTCCAAAAATAAAAATAAAATAAAATTTGAATTGCATTACATTTAGGTCATTTGAAGCATGTCCATTTACATGATCTAGTCTATTTAGGGAGTAAAGTTAAGGATTTACTCTCTTTCTAACAATAACCTAACTATCTTGCATAAGCATAAAGACTTGCCTACATATATTTAAAATCATAGAGGTGTTAGTTGGAGGCCACCCCAAGCGCTATAAGTCCAAGATGTCAGGTGGTTTGTCCTTTCTTGTGATGACAAACTAATTACCCATTTTCACCTTGGATTTAGGTTGCACTTTCGGTTGATAGCAAACTAATTACTCATACCATATATTATTATTGATTTTAATTTGTTTTTCTTGTTCATATTGACCAACTCTTTCACGTTATGTTATTAATTTTGGCCATCAACCGACTTTAGTACTCTCTTGTGTTTATGTTATTGTTTTTTTTATAAGATTTTATTGCGTTGTTGACTATTAATATGTTAGAGAGTTTCTTCTATGGTGATAAGTAATATTATAAGTCAATAAGGCATATTTGGTTTTCTTATTTGTGGATAGTTTTTTTATATATTAGTTTAGAAACCATTGAGCTTAATGTATGTTACAATGAGCATCAATTTTAATTTAGTTGATAAACTACATGATTTTGAAAATTTAGTTCCTCGATGTGTGTTTTAATATAAATATTTATATGTTATTTGTAAAGGAGATATATCTATGAATCCTATATTGAAAGAACTTAATCTAGTTATTATGTAATTGAAACTTTTGGGGCTTATTGCATGACACATCATCTTCTTCAAATCGAGTTCAAGTGATGTTTATTTTGGTTAAAGAAGAGCATATGGTTTTAGGTTTTAAGTAATGCAAATGCAAAATCTCTGTGTAGGAGAATTTGCAAAATTTCAAAATGCTCATTTTTTAATGAATTTAGAATTTACAAATTGAGTGAATTCAAAATATTAGGATTCCACAACATGTGCCTTGCCAAACTTTGACCATATTATCGTCTGTTCAAACTTTGTGCTATCACATCCACTTGCATGTCCTTGACCTCTATGCCTCTGCACATCCACATCTTTGACCCCAATCTCTTGTTGTCCTAAAGGACCACAACCTACATCATCTTTGATCACAACCCTAACTCGACTTTGATGCTCGGCACTGTGCCACCACATCATCCTGATACATGAGCATTGTCCTAGCCAACCATGTTGTCGCTGAGCATTGTCCTCACTGTGTTATAATGTATTTTATTTTTAGCCAACTAAACACAAAAAATGATTTTGAATATTTATTTTTCAACTATCCAAATAACTTTTTTAAAAAATACAATTTGTTAATTTATATTGCATTTGAAATAGAGATTCTTCTTAAATACTTGCAATCAAACAATCCATCAATTTGTTAGATTTATGCTTAGTCGAAACCCTTAGGAGTGGAATTTCCTTGTTTGTTATTTATACATTTTGTCATAGATAGATATTTGGCTTACTATCTCACAAGCTGTTAGTATTGGTCAATTTTTTTTTTATTTTGGAATTCCATTAGGCTTTTTCTTTTGTATTAACTTTGAGGATCAATTATCATATTTATTTACTAGCTCAAACAATTTCAAAATGAGTATTTTTTTTTTAGTTTAGAATATGAATCTTAATTTAAGGATCCATCTTTTAATAAGCCTTGACTTTAGGCCTTTTCATTGGATTTTACTCAAGCTATTAATCCTAATTCAATTTAAGAGGCATTTTGTTGGTGGCCTTTTAGAAGAGATTGGTCTACTAATAGTTCATCGATCTTCTAGTTAGGTTAGTTTGGATACATACTTTTAAATGATTTTAATATAAGTTTATTCTCATGGGTTTATGTTAATAATGTAATTTGTGTCATTTTTTAAGGAAATAAATCTATCTATATATTCATTAGAGGCCCATACATATATAGGTGGACGCTATCTTAGTTATAGATCTATGGTATACTCAAGGCTAAATATAGATATTAAATCTACATTAAATCTAGAGAAATTCATCATAGCTTCATTCGAAATTGGCATGCAATTTGTGGCTTGCTTTGTTAAGATTGATTGTTTAAGGCTTGCTAATTATAAAAATAGCATGTTGTATTATTGTGATGTAGGAGCCATGAATTGATTTGTTTTTTGTAATAGCATTGGTTAATTGGATCCTTGTTTAAAATTGCATTAAAAAAATTTGCCTAAATGTATTTATTTTATTATTATTTTTTGTTTGTTGAAAAAAGACTGAGTGTTACCTCTCATTGGTGCTTTTATACATCATGATGTGAGACTCACCTCAAGACGCATCTTGCCTCAATTTTTATGAGTCGTGCACTTTTAAATATAGATTAAAAAAAATTAAATATAAGTTATAATTACATAAATAACACACATGCCCTAAGACATATGCAACCGATCTAAGGATTGATATTACCTAAGTGCCTCTTCTCTTGTACTTTCTTCACTCATGTATAATGCTGGTCACCGCAGCTACCATCATTACTTATGAGATTCTTACTTTGATATTAAATAATTGAAGTAATAGAGAAAACTATCAATGTTAAACTTATTTTAAATTATGGTCATTTGTTGTTACATTGATATCTTATTTATTATGTTGTTTATATATAACTTCTTACTTTAGGGTTTGATATCAAAATATTAATATTACTTGATATTTTGTGTAATTTATTATTTTTTACTATATTAGTATGTTAATATATTACATTTTAATATGTAAATAGGTTAAGATATTAATGTATTATTTCTTATTTTATACTTTAATGTGTATATATTACTTCCTATTGTAGCAAATTGATTTCAAGTCTTACGTTTTAAAATGTCTTGAGGCTTACATCTCAACTGAGATGAAAACATCTAAATTCTGATTGTGTAATTTTAAACTTTGACCAAATACTTAAAGTTTTATTGACATATATATCATTTCATAATTTGTCCACATATATCATGATTTAAATTTAACAAACAAAAATTTATCATTTTGATGGCTAACAGGATCTGCATAAGATTGGAGAGAGAGAGAGAGAGAGAGAGAGAGAGAGAGAGAGAGAGAGAGAGAATAGTATCGATCCAACAGCATCAAATTGGCCTAATGATTTTGCAAGTAATTTTCTATCTAATAAAAACATCGTTATTTTAAGTGAAACAAAAAATGAACAACTCAATGATAGCTTGCATTGCTATAATGTAGGATAGTTTTTTTTACTGAAAAGGAAATAAAGAGAAACCATAAAAATCCAATCAATAGATGTACAGTAGAAATTACATGAAAATAATAGCTTTTTCCTCTCATTGTTGTTCAATCTAAAACATGCTTGAAAATTAAACGAAAATTTTATTGCGACGACATTAAATGTAAATATTGTAATTTCATAAGCAAACAATAGATCTGAACATCAATTTATTGAAATAATAGAGAATATACAACATTAACAATTTCTTGTTCTGAATAGTCTAAAATATCTTCAGAAATGATTCACACAACAACAACAACAACAAGCATTTGTCCCACTATATGGGGTCGGCTACATGAATCCTTCTTCTCCATTGTGTCCTATTATGTGTAAAATTATTATTTAATTCAAGTATACTAAGGTCATTTTTTATACATCTTACCAAGTCTTTTTAAGTCCACCTCTACCCTTCTTAATATAAAGCAAATCTAATGCATCTACTCTCCTAACCGGGTCATCGGACGGCTGACGCTTTATGTGGCCAAACCATCTAAGGTGACTCTCTATAATCTTATCTACCAGTGGAGCTACTCCAACCTTTTCTAAAACATACTCATTTCACATTTTATCTCTAATATAAATTTTTTTATTTATTTTCAAACCTAACATTATATTATTAATATTTATGTATACAAGATTTACTTTTTTAAATTATATATAAATTCCATTAATGTTAATTTATTTAATAAAAAAAATATCTTTTTAATTCTTATACATATATTTTAATTAAATTTAATCATTAAAATGTTAAATAAGTAAATAAAGATTTAATTATTTGATAAGTAAATATATTATAATTTTATTATAATAAATATACATTTTAAGTATTATAGATAATAATATATATGCAATT